>JAHHUM010002365.1:0-351695 GCA_036173005.1 Crenichthys baileyi | reverse complement strand
GTTATAGAATATCAGGGTCCAGTGTTTGCCCTTGATGAAGATGTTGAATTTTTGCATCCAGGCTTACATTCAACACCTGATGCATCAAACCAGGGAACAACAGAGTATTTCTATATACTTGACAACACTGAAAACACAGATGCAATTCAAGATACCCAAACAATAATGTCCAACTTCAACAACATTGATAATCTGGATGACACTGAGGATTCCGGAGTGGTCCAAATAGGGCCGAGGTCAGATCATTATGATGGCGATCTTGCATCTACTCTTCCATTGATGAACAGTCAGTCTGAGACAGATGATGGAAGCTTTTCAGAAGTAAGTTTCTTTTTTGCAAAGTTCAAATGAATGTATAGCCTCTGCAGAGGTTTCATTTGCATTTTTTACATGTATATTTTACACTAATGAAATGTCAAAAAGTTACTAATTGAGTAACTAAAAAGTTACTCAATCCATGTTTTGATATTCTTTCATAAACTTGAAATATCTTTGTATGCAGAGGCCCACATGGCCACACTGAAACAGTTTACTCTATTTACACACTGAAGCACCCTTTTAAAAATACTTTAGGATGTCTGATCTTTAAGCCAGTGCTTTTATTAATTTTTAAACACAGGATTATATTAAAAAGAAAATATGAAAACTAAGATGTACAGTTGTACTTTATGTTCCAGGCTCCAAAAGAAGATTTACTGCAAGATATGGTCTCTTCATCAGCGGAAAACCTAGCATTACCTCAATCTTCAACTGGAGGTGTGGAAAATCCCAAAGGGACAAGGTATGCACATATCCGGTGTGCCATGATTCTAGATGACCTTCTCAATGTTTTCATGGACAAAAGTGTAATGGATTTGGAATTAAAAATGTAATTCAATGATGAGATGGCTGTTGACAACAGTGGAGTATCCAGGGAAGTCTATACTGCTTTCTGGGAGCAGTTCTTGGAGCTTTGTGAAGGGGAGGAGGAGAGAGTTCTAAAACTAAGACCAGACTTTTCAGAGGACAGGTGGCATGCACTTGGACGAATTTGGGCAAAAGGACTGATTGACCATGGGATAATTCCAGTCAGGTTGTCCAAGGCATTCATTGTTGCTTCTCTACTTGGTCTTCCCTCTGTTGAAGAAGTTTTGATGTCATCATTTGCAAGGTATTTGTCTAACAGTGAGCGAATTACTATCGAGAAGGCCCTTGATGGTGTACTGGAGGAGGATGAGGAGGAAAATCTGTTGGATTTGTTTTCACGGATGGGTGCTCACAGCATTCCATCTCAGGAAAATATCAGGCCAGCAATCCATATCATGGCTCATAAAGCCATATTACAAGAACGAAAGTACATAATCGACTGCTTTTCCAAAACTCTGAAAGATGTGGCATTAAATCTTCCAGATACAGCTGATGTCCTGAGTTTATATGAGTCCAAAAGAGCAACAAACAAAAAAGTTGCTGACATGCTGCAAACAGATGCTCTGTACCTGTCACAGAAAGAGCAGACAACATTTAACTACTTGCAGAGATACATTAAGAATGCAGATCAGCACAAGCTGGAAAAATTCTTGCGATTTTTCACAGGGTCTTCTGTTTTATGCACAGAACAAATTAAGGTAACCTTTAATGCTGAAACAGGTTTTGGTAGAAGACCTGTTGCACACACATGTGGAGCAATCTTTGTTGTGCCTTACACATACAGCTCCTACCCTGAATTTAGAGCAGAATTTGACAGTATCCTTGCTAGCAACTTTCTGTTAATGGACATTATTTAGGCTTTTACATATAAAAGCTAGTTTGACACATTCGGTAAACTAAACCATTCCTTTCTTGCCTTTAATGTTATCATATACCATGTTTATAATATGCTGTGATGGTTAAACTGTTTTATTCCTTTATAAATGTTTCAAAGTTCTATGTCAAAAGGTTTATGTGGTGACAAACAAACAATTCACAGCTTGTTTCTGATTTTGATCATTTTATTTATGGGTTCCTGCTGAGGTTTGATCAGTACAGTTAATGTTTTCTTGTTTGTTTTTTTTAAATCAGGTTGTGAAATTCAGCAGACATTTTATTTAGATAGCCCATGTTCAGTAGTAAACAGGAAAATGTGTACCTCATAAGAGAAAAGGAGTACAAAACAAAATTTTGTATGTTCATAACATCCCAGCAAATTGGGGGTTTGGGTGGCCTTTTTTGTATTTTGGGTGAGGGGGGTGCGTCGTCACACACAAAATAAAGTAATATTTGTCACCTTTGTCTCTTTTTTACAATGTGTTTGTATTTCATGTTAGTGTTGACAATAAATGTTAACTCAAAATAAGATTTTGTACTTTGTTGTCAATGTTGTGTGTAGCTCAATAACAGTAATAGCAACACTTTTTTGAGACAATTGGTAAATTGGTAAACCTGCATAATGAGCTACAACAACATTTAATTTCCCTTTGGGATTAATAAAGTATTTTTAAATTGAATTGAATTGAAATAGAGAGTAATGGAGTGTCATCATTTTACCACTGTGTATGTTGCTTTCTGCAAAAGACATTCAACGCATCAGGAATTCTTAAATTGAAGTATATTCCCATAAAAATGTTTACTCTTCTGCTTGAAGTGAATACATCAATGAAGTGTAGAAAGGATACACCTATTCAACAATGACAGGCACACAATACAATTGCACTTTTTACTAAAAGATCAATTATTTTTGGGTGAAAAACCAAAAGCAGTCTACTCATACAATATAGATCTATGCAAGCATGAGAAGAAGATTCATATATGGAACCATTCCACACTGGAACCATCCAATTAGGCTTCAGAATAATAAACCATAACAAAGCAAAGGTGCTTGGACTTTTGCCAAAAAACTAAATAAAATACAACAAAAAAAATGTCCTATTAGTTTCTAAGTACATAATACTTACAGTAAAAATGCATGTTAATGTCTGTGCTGTGATTTCAGTAGCTGACAGATTTTCACTTTTGCCATTTAATGCTGAAAGCAAATAGCACTGTTTCAAAGACAAGTCCAACACAGTTTTCCACTGGGGACAAAGGGGATCTGGGATTTTTTCTGACTCGGAACAGGAGCGAGGTGTATGGACCTCGCTGGGGCGGTTCATGCTGCGCGCGGGTGAACAGTAATTCACCAGTAGAGTCCCCTCCCTGTACGGTTGAGTGAGGCTCCCCTAACCAGTAAGTTAGGGGGAAGGCGATTAGGGTGCCATAAAGCTCTAAACTCTTGGGGGAAATTCTGGGTTTTTAAGGATTTCCCCCATTTACCGTAAGTAAAGGGTGTGGAAAAAGGCTGTCATAGGGGCAGCTTTCATTCTAAGGGACACCCCTCCTCCCCCAGGGAAAAAACATTAAATTTTTTATGGAAAAAAATTGGTCCAAAAAGCCTGATGCTTTAAATAAATGAAGAATTTCATAAAAAAATAAGAATTAAAATTTTTCCTGGGGGGGTTTTCTTTAAATCTTACAGGGTTGAAGAAGCTATAAAAGAAAAGAAAAAAAATTAGGGGACAAAAGAAAATAGATAAAAAAAGATTACCAGGCATAAAAAAATATAAAGCTGCTTAAAAATTTTAAAGATAAGCTGACAAACCCAAAAAAAAAAAAACCCTAATTATGCCGGGGAATCGGGATGACAGAAAGACATGGGTGGGCGACAAATAAAAGTTCTATCTCTGTACCTGTTTTTACCAACTTTGGCCCCTAATCTATGAAAACTCACAAAAAACCCCCACCCCTTTAATCCAGCTGAAAAGTCTGACCTTCTTTACTTCTTCTTTGTTTCTTACTCTCTATCCCCAAATCTACGAGTTTGACGACTCGGGCGGTTGTGGTGGACCACGATCTGGACTCATTTTTTTACCGCCCATCAAAAACGAACTGCAGTCTGACACTCCTTCTCTGCGCAGCGACCTCCGGCCCTCCACTCAACCACCCATCTACAGCCTCACAGCAATCGTCACGAAGGGGAAGACAGCTTAACACCACATCTACAAAATGCACAGCTCCCAATCCTTTTTATTCCCAAAGCCAGGCCCAAAGCTCCAGCCCTCCGCTTCTATCCAACTAAAGGGGGAAGGCTCAGGAACACACCCTGACCTATGGGGGAAAGGATGGGTCCAATGGGCCCCAACCGGGTTTTTTCCGGTCCTGCCTTTCAGACATCGAGGATTTCCCGAAACTTCCCCCTGACCTACTCTGTCAGGTAAAGTTTTTCCACCTTTTTCTTGATTTTTGCAAGGGATATCGTCCTACTGGTGCTGAAATGCAAAAATCCTGCACGTAAAAAAAAACTGGTCTGACATTAAAAAATCCTAACAAGCCCCCTTTCCCCAAATCTAAATCTGAAACTGAGCAGGGGGGATGATGTTTCAAATAGGGAAAAAAGGAATCCTTTGATGTCCTGTCTTGCCTAAAAAAGATTTTTCCCCTAGATAAATTGACTAACATTATGCCTTAAGCAAAAAGGGTGATGAAGACCAAACATTTCATCACCAGAGTGTCGCGTGACCAAGTCGGGGGTTTCCCCCAAAGTGGGTACAGAAGCCGGGGTCGGGAGACCCTTTTTTCTGAGCGGTCATAAAAGGAAATGCTTCCACTTTTGCACAACTCAAAAGGGGTCATAGGGGGGCTGGGCGATCTCCTCGCTTCCCAAGTTGCAGACAGCACGGAGTAAAAAAAACATCTGCAAGAACTGCATCTAGCCACATACGTGTACCAAAATGTCAAGGATGGGGGATGGAGGATATCGACAAAGCGGGCCCACGAGAGGCCCGGGGGGAAGACGTTTTTTATCCAGACACCTTTTTTCAAGTGTGGAGAAAGGAAAAATTGGAGGGAGAGTGCCCCTACCCAGTGGGGCCGCATCTTACCGGGCTGTTAATAACCGAGGGGGGGGAGGAAAAGGGGAAAGCGAAAAACCCACCCAGTGCGCCATTTGTCAAAGCGGTACAACCACACCTCTTTAACAACCCCCAAACCGCCCCACCCTTTTCCTAGCTTCCTATTTTCATTAGACACACACAAACACACAAATAATACAGATGCTCAACCCCTTTCCCTTTTTCCCTGTTTCACGCAATGAAAAGCGCTTTGCAATACTGTATGACTTGAAAGTGAAACAGGCTTTGCTTTTTTTGGAAAAGAAGTTTGAAGAAAATATACCAACTTATTTCTTTTTTTCCTCGAGGCATAAACTTTCCCAATGTTTGATCTTATAGTCTCGGAAAAAAAATATCATTTAGGGTAGACTCAGGAGCAATTCTTCTTTTTTAAGGCAGAAAAATTTTCAACCCCCCAAAAACTCACGGAAATCTATTTTTTCTAGTCGCATCGGGGCAGACGAAAGGGTACATTTCAAAGCCCAGGCTTGTGTAACCCCTGATGGGTTTACTTAAAAACATTGTTTCCTCTTATCATCTTGTGTCCTGTAATTTGATTTAGGTTTTGTGAAAGCTAGGGATCATTTAATTTTCCACCCCAGGGGGGAAGGGGTCTCTACTATGCGACACATTTTTTACTGCAGACGTTCTCCCAAGCTTTAAAACTATGCTTATGATGGAAAGTGCAAAATTCATTGTGTACAAGTTTTAAGGATTAGATCGTTGTTAATCCCCCCTGTGATTTTATGAAAAGCTTTTTATTTAAACTGATTGCTCATTTTCCCACATTTCTTGTAAAAACTTAACCATGTCTATCTGTATTGGAATACAAACCAGCCCGCGCTTTTTGTCTGAACTCCACCCTCGTATTCAAAAAAAATACACTGTTCCACACACGCTTTGAAAAATCGTACACAAAAAGTGGACAGATGTGAACGTTTTTTGTTGGAAATGTGAAAAAGTATCTGATTGGACTGGGTACCAACAAATTCTTTAATTATGTTTACAAAAGAAACTTCTGCAATTAAAAGACCTCTTCTTACACACTGCACTCAAAGAACTGTTCAGTTAAATCCCAGAAAATGATCTTTTTTCCCCAAAATTTGCTCATTTGTTAAATTGACCCCCTTACATCCTTGTTGGTCCGGTGCCTCCGGGCCTGTGGGCTAAAGAAAAATATGATATGGACTAAAAAAGGTTTGTTAACCCTGTTTTGACCAAAAAAGTCAAACTACACCGGGGAATCCCCACTCAAACCAGAACCATTGGGGGAATAAAACCCTGTTTTTGAATATTCTAAAAAAGGAATTATTGTTCCTTGTGAAAGTTCTCCTGTAAGAACTCCTCTTTTCCTTTTAAAAAGTCAGGAGAAAAGGAAACCTGTTGAAGGAGGTTTGTGCAAATTTCAAGTGTAAATGCTTCAGTCGGCCAGAGTCCTCATTTCCCAAACCCCACACTATTTTGTCACAAGTTTTTTTTTTTGTTTGACTTTCCAATGCTTTTTTAGTGCCCCCTGTTGAAAACCACACCCAAATTTTGGTTTCTTTTGAGTTTAAAGGGAAAAAACCTTACACTTTTACTGTCGGTGTCAAGGTTATTGTGAAAGTCCGCTATATAAAACGCTGCATTGAAACTAACTTGAGTCATTGGAGTTGCCCTCAGGCTGTGTTTTTATTGCAGCATGTTGATGATCTTCGTTTGTTTCCTACAAAGGAGAAATAAAGGCCCTTTTTTTCTACTTTTGAAACATTTGCTTCAGAGGGGCACAAGGCCTCTTTTCTAAATTTCAGCTTGTCCAGCTAAAAGTAACCTTTTTAGGTCATGTTTTCTGCGAAGATAAACCTCTTCCTCAAAAGCGTGGAATCAGTGCAAAACATTCCAAAACCTGTTAAAAAAAAAACTTGTTTTTTGGGGGCATGACTTCATTTTGCAAGAATCTTATTCCTAATTTTTCCCTGTAGGGAAGCTCCGTTGGGTGCCTATGCGGGTAAAGGTCTTCAATCTCTGCGGTTTTTTTGGAAAACAAACGAAGCATTTCATACAACTTAAGCTAGCTTTGCAGAAGGCTCCTACTTTAGGATTACCGAATCCTAACAAACCTTTTTTTCAGGCTGTTGATGAAAAGCATGGGTGCATGACATCAGTTCTCCTCCAAGATCATGGAGGTGCTTATTTTACAGCAAAATTGGATCCTGTGGCTATAGGACTCCTTAACTGCCTTTGTGCTGTGGCAGCTGAAGGAAAAGCTGTGTTGGCTTCTAGAGACATTGTTGGATATGCAGACCTCACAGTTTTGGTTCCACATTCTGTTGCTCTTATTCTGCTTGAACAAAAAACATCAATTCTTCTGGACATGCCAAATATAACTGTTAAAAGGTGTACTGTGCTCAATCCAGCAACACTTCTCCCCACGCCAGAAGATGGGGAGACTCATAACTGTGTTTCAGTGTTGGAGGAAGTTTGCACACCCCGGCCTGACCTTTCCGAGATACCTCTGGAGAATCCAGAGATGATTTTTTTTTTTGATGGTTCGGCTTCTCGAAACCCTGATACTGGTAGGAATCAGGTGGGTTTTGCAGTGTGTTCTTCCCCATGAAACTCTTGTTTCAGGCTCACTGCCAAAAAACCTTTTCTGCCCAGGCTGCTGAGCTTGTGGCACTGACTGAAGCTTGCAAATTACCCAAAAAAACAAACTGTAAACATTTACAGACACGAGGTACGGATTTGGTATAGTCCATGATTCGGGGCATTGTGGAAACACAAAAAATTTCTTAAAAGCGACGGAAAAACCCCTTTCGAAAACCATGTTCAGGTTTTTAAACCTGCTCAAAGCAATTCTTTTACCAAAGCTATCTCTGTGTGTAAATGCGCAGCACACACTTCTTCGAAATTTTGTTTCACAGGGGGAACAGCAGAGCGGATTTAGCAGCGAAACTAGCGGCTTCTTCTGCTCCTCTTTTCACCGCTTTGCACACACACAAGGATTACCCTTGAAATTAAAATTAGCCAAGTGTTGTGAAGAAAACTGGCTTACCTTGGACAAAGGCCCTGCCTATTGTGTCACTTATATGAGAATGAGGCCAAAGGCACGAGTAAACCTCAGCCCTTTTGAGGTGCTGTTTGGCAGACCTCCAAATTTGGGCATGGGAACATTGCCAAGACCATTGCCCTCCACATCTTTGTGTGAAGATAAGATGTTGTCTTACTGTTAAAACCTGTCCACTGTGCTTTCTCAAGTTTCACAGAGGGTGAAAGCGACACTACCTGAGACAGCCACATATCCCCTCCATTCTGTAGGTCCAGGTGACTGGGTTCTGGTCAGAGAGTTTAGGAGGAAACACTGGAAGTCCAGGTGCTGGAGAGGACCATTTCAGATCCTGCTGGTCACCCACACGGCTGTGAAGGTGGCAGAGCGAATCCCATGGATACACGCATCACATTGCAAGCGGATTCCAGCTCCTCTGGATTCTCCTGGTCCCCAGGACCCAAAGAATCTTTTACTTGGATCATCTCCTGCTTAACGTGTGAGGACAGCAGCCCACCACAAGGGTACGAACTGTAAGCCAATCACTGGAGAGTGATTGAAAAGGTGGGTGAAGAACACTGTTCTGACAAGGGCACAATAATCCCTTGGGCGGTGCAACGTTTGTTAAAAGGAGTACTTGGACGAGAAGAGGATGCCTCCTTTCAGCCCCGAATCTTCCAAAATGAAGGATTACAAGAGATCGGGAAAGACTATTGCATATGTGTTACTCTTTGTATTCATCATTGTTATGTTATATTGTTTTTTCCTTTGCATGTATTTGTTGCTCAGAAGCACATCAGGACAGGCAGAGCAGTTCTGATGGCCATCGCAGAGAGGAACTCAGGGCTGGTAACCATACAGGTTCCTAAGAATACCACAGTGGCAGCGAGGATTGACCTCTGTGATGTGGTCCCCTGCAGAGGTCGTGACAGTTGGTTTCAGAATGCAGATGTGTACATTTGTGTCCGCACACCTGGTAGTCTAGCAATTGGAAAGTGGGGTCTCAACCCGTGTCTGGACTGGACTTATGTGTACTGGAATTCAAATCCAAAAGGGTATGTCAACCCGAACTCTAACTATATTCCCCAGGGCCTGCAGCAACGCATCAGTTTGATTGGAGACAGATTTACCCACCGAGCTGACAACACTAGATATAATCGACTGTTAATAACTGTCAGAGGAATGTGGAAGAATCCCTGGCCTACTGTTAATCATGAAGAACTTAATGAACTTGTTTTGGTTATAGGTGCTGATGTTTCTGGAAGAGACCCACTGGGACTCTTTCGAATTCAGTTTGTGGATCAGCCTAAACCTCCTGATGAAAGTCTAGATATTTCTGGTGTTAGCACTTCTCCTAGCCCAACCAAATCCTCCTCAAGCATTGGTCACTTACTTAAATGTCTCATCATCTGAAGTAATGTTACAAGTTGAAACTGGATTTTCTGATAAAAACATCTGGTTAGAATGGATTACATTTACTGCAAAAACCAATAACATAACAGTGAATTGCCTGTTCTTCAGCCAGACCACAACTTTTCACTACTCCTGCTCCTTTGTTATATAACACAGACCGCCTTGGGTTTGACTGCATGTTAGCTCTACACATGACTCCCTCACCTAAACATTGAGTGACCTTTTCCCACCTGCTAACAACCACACCATCCCTCCGGTTTTCACTCCTAGAACAGGAAATTACACATGCCTTACCAGAAGGAATTACAGCTTTGCGGGTCACATGTCTAAGTCTTGGTGTTCAGATATCATAAATGTTATAACCTGGGATAATGCTAGTTCACTCCTTCTTGCACGTGCTGACCTCTTCTGGTTTTGTGGTGGGAAGACACTGTTTAATTATTTGCCTTCTTCTTGGTCAGGAATATGTACTTTAGTTAGATTAGCTCTACCAGTGGCTTTGCTTGGACATCTGCCAACTTCTCCATCCTCGATTCTTCATTATAAACGTGCAGTGGATTTTTCTTTCAGACATAACAATCCCACATATTTCGATGCTAATGGGGTTCCACGTGGTGTTCCAGATGAATATAAGTTAGCCAATCCTATAGCCAATGGGTTTTAATCAATATTTCTTTGGATTACTCCTAACAAAAATGTTGATCGCATTAATTATGTTCACTATAATATACAGCGCTTAGCAAACATTACCAGAGATGTAATAGTAGGCGTAACTGACCAACTATCCTCCAGTTCTCTTATGTCTTGGCAAAACAGAATGGCCTTAGACATGTTGTTAGCTGAAAAGGGAGGTGTTTGTGCCATGTTTGGTTCATGTGTGTACCTTTATTCCAAATAATACAGCTCCTAATGGTTCAGTAGCCAGAGCCCTAGATGAATTGCGCAACCTGGCTCATCACATGACAGAAGACTCCGGTGTAGATTCTTTACCTGATTGGTTTGCTGACACTTTTGGTAAATGGAAGGATTTTATTATTACAGGTATGACTTCCTTTGCCATCTTCACAGGTATTCTCATTTGCTGTGGATGTTGTGCCATTCCCTGTCTGCGCACTCTAATTAACAGATTGATCACTACAGCTCTGTCAAAGGAGGACTCCTCTAGGTCATATCAGATGCTTCTCCTCACAGGTGTAGAGGAACCCATGGATTGCTCTGATGAGTCTGACAGCGACTCTCATGATGATGATGCTTTCTGATGAATTTACCGATATTAAATTTACATCTATTCATATAATCCTCCTAATTCTAATGATGTAGATGTGTACCGAACACACACAGGGTAGATAATAATGATAGCTCATGATTTAATTTTGCTAGTATATTGGTGTACTAATATTTTACTATATTTCTTCATTTTAATTTTTTTTTTTCTTTATATTTTTGTGTATTCATGTTATCTGATCATTCCTTAAAAGGTTGTTGATTGAAGAGATGTTTTGTTTCCATCAGAATTAAAAATTGTTTCCAAAAAGAGGATGACAGTAATAGTAGATTTGTTGTGGTTTATTTTTTTAAAAATGTTTTTTTTTATTTTACATTATTCAGTCAATTTTATTACTACTTGTTTCATATAATCAATTTTTGATTGTTTTTATTTTTCATTTTATTACTAATCAATTTTACTTTTTTAAATTTTTTCTTTTTACTTTTCCCTTTTTTGTCATTCAGTAAAAATTTTTTTTATGTTCAATAACATATGAAACTAGTTTCATTATAATCGAAGAGGGTGGATTGTTATAGAAATTTTAGTGCTTTGTTTGTTTTTCCCTTTATACTCAAGGAACTGACAAAAGTATTAGACCCCCCGGTTTTTCCTTCTTCTTTTTTAGTCTTAGAGTAATGGTTTCTCAGACTTCTGCTTGCAGCTGTGTGAGATAATATTTATGCCACACTGTTTTAAGATTATGTCTGGGAGCCTCGTTCTCTGGGGGCCCTGAGAGTTACCTTGAAAACTGTTGTAGCTTATAAGGAGAACCTTTGCTTTGTCTGGTCAGAATGATTTGGGAGCACTACTGAGCACATCTCCAATGCTGTAAAATCCTTCTCTCTTGCAAGATTAAAATAAAGCTGATTCTGAGTGACAATCATCAGTCTCTGGATGCGAATTTTTCTACAACAATACACAATCAAAAACTATTTTGATTGTGTATCCCATACCAATAATGTACCAGGTGATACTGATGACATGCAGTGTTAAATTCCTATTTAAAGAACTTTTACTTTACTATTAGTTTCAAAGTGTTAATAACTACCAGGTACATTTTTAAGACCAATGCAGCTGGCAGTTTATAGTAGACGTCCCAGTATATTTGGGTTACTTTTACTTTTACTTTAATCTTCATCAGTTGTGTTGTAATTATTTGTATGATTATATTATTTAATATTTAATTAAATAATACTTCACTCTGTTATGTGTTGTCCTGTCAATACCAGCCCAATATGGCGGCGTGGCTAGGACAATAGAGAAAAGGGTGAATCAAACTATGGCATTACTGAACAGCAACACTCTACACATACATGGAAAAAAATTACACAATTTCTTAAAATATAAGAAATAATTAACTAAAATAATTCAGCTCAAAGTTAAACATTTCAGTTAAACTATTTACTATACTAGAACAATTCAACTAAAACTACCAAGCAAAATGAAGGAATAAAGAAATTAATGAGCTACATACAAACGAACAACGAAATCAATAAAACTTGTTAAAATCCATGACCAATAAAATGATAAAATATTACCATTCAATGTTTTTTATGGTTGAAAAACCAAGGATTATCTTGAAGAACCTGGAAATGAGGTTAAGTTAATCTTAGAACCAACTTAGAACAATAATTGGTATACCTTCAAACCACCAATCACAATGCAAGTCCATTAACATTAAAGAATGATTTGGTGAATAAAATAACCTTCGGGGTAATTAATTTTCTATATTGTTTAATTAGTTATCACTTTTAGTAAATATTTAGGGAAATATCATTTCCTAAATTGGAAACTAATAACTTTTTTCGACACTTGATTTGTAACTAGCCCTCACCTTGGTAACGGACTACTAAAATGGTGACGAGGAATGCCTATGGACTCATAAGATGGCGACAAATCGCGTGTAAACCTCTGACTTGACTGGCGCTAGCATCAGGCATTAGCAGTTGGAGCTAACACAGGTGTGTTTACCACTCCTTTCAAGTCAAACATGTACCTAAAGAAATACCATTAAAATACCTTAATGTGCGCATGAGCGCTGGTCGAAAGTTATGGTCAATCTGTGTTTAAGACCACACTTTAAATAAAGTTTGTCTTAACTTTAAAACACACCACAGAAAAAATAACTAGCCTCAAGCTGAGAAGTCTGCTTGCAATTTGATAGTTTACTTTCTCAAAACAAATAAAAGTAAAACGTCATGAAATAAACAGTTTTTTGAAATAAACTAATTTTCTCTCCCTAAACACTACCTCTAAGGTGAACCGTTCTGAAGAAAAGATGTTCTAAGCCGACGAGTTGAGGAGCGATGTTGTGAACACAAAACCCAATTTTTAAACTTCATTCACAAAACCTCACTCTTCTTGCAAAACCAAACACTCACCTCAAAACAGTTAAATCTGTGCTCAAAACTGAACTTGTCAATTGTGCCCCGAGTCAATCAAAAATAAAACCACTACTGAGCAGTCTCTAAACACTAAATAGAAAAAACAATGCTCAGGACATGGAGCTGTAGAAATAAATGTTTATTGTTCTCTGTATGCTAAATGCATGTTTCAAAACAAAAAAACTCTCTGTATTTAGTGCTTGTATACAGTAAAAGAGAAGTGCATTACTCAGCCCCAGCATTATTTCTCCGTACTGGGTCAGGCCACAGGACTTCCTCCACATTACAGGCCACATTTTGTCTGTCCTGGCAATGGGGGAAAAACCCCTGGCATGCCGTATCCAGATTTGGCATGCCTCCAAACCTATGTCACCACAGGCTAGTTCCATGGCTTGCAGGAGATTTACCCTGTTATAAGGTTAATGTTCATATACCTTCCACTGCCAGGAGGAGAAGAATTCTTCAATGGGGTTCAGGAGAGGGGAGTATAGTGGAGGACAAAGATTAATAAAACCTTGGTTCATATTGAACCACTTCTAACCTGGAGGGCTCTGTGAAAAACACATTGTCCCGCAAACTTTCTCCAGAGATCATGTACAACATACGGATGGATTCTTTAGCAGCAGAAAGGGAGTGGCAGGACATGAGAATAATTGGACATCTTGAAGCAAACCGGCGTACGCTAGAAACTTCAGCAATGACCACATCCACCAAGAAGACACCACGGAAAACAAAACACGCCAGGACAACGTATTCCATCGGAGGCATCGAAGTCTGCCGGAATACCTTTCAGTTTCTCATGGGGTGAGTTTGATAACTTTTTAAAAAACTATTTTAAATCATGTACTGAAGCGGACAAATCACGTAAACCTGACCAGACAAATATTAAAATCAGCTTGAGTGAGGTTTGTGTTTGTATTTTTAATCTAAGCTTGAGGTAGTTTTTTTTTCTTCCCCCTGCGCTGGGTGATCGGTGGTCACAACAACAGTTTTTTGGCTAGCGTAGATACACGTGTTTAGCTGGACAATCACTGTATCCCATGTGAAAATTAACTTGAGAGGGGGTTGTATTTTCAATCTAAGCTTGAGATAGGTTTTTTGTTCCCCCTGCACTGGGCTAGCGTAGCTACACGAGGTTAGCATCTACTGTATCCCATTTACAGTGTGAAATTCGACTTGAGTGGGGGGGGGGTTGTTGTATTTTTAATCAAAGTTTGAGGTTGAAAAATAAAACAAAAACAAATACCTGTATCTATGTTTTGTGTTAGAGGTTTATTTCTATAAACACACCTATATGCAGAAAAAACGTGGTGTGTTGTCATACCAATTTTCTCAGCACTCGTCGATGTAAACCATAAGCTGAATATTTCCTTTGTTTCCCCCGCTTAGAATCCGTAAAGCCACGTTGACTGACATCATCAGACACTTTGATGAAAACGGTGCAAGACCCCACTTGAGGAAAAAGAGGCAGCGGCCACAGGATCGCCATTTTATCAGCAGTGAGCAACTTCGCAGAGTTTTGGAGTTCATAAAGAACTACGCAGAGGATCACGCTACCATGCTGCCTGGTCGAAATCCTGGCCACAGGGATTGGCATGTGAAGCTACTGCCAACACATGTCTCAAAGGCCTCAGTGTGGCGTCTCTATATGAACTCTGCTAAGGAGCTTGGTATGTATAAAAAAAATATTTCTATAGAACAGTGAAATTTTTCTAATGACCAGTGATGTAAAACTTAATCACAAATGTTTAACCCTGTGAAATTTTTCTTTCAGGTGAGCGGGCAGTTTGCAAATCAAGCTTCAAGGCGCTTTGGACCCAGCTACTCCCACACATAAGAAGCTGATGTGGATCTTCATTGTGACAACTGCACTGGGCAAAACAAAAACAATTTTATGCTGTGGTATGGCGCCTGGCGGGTTGCACACAAGCTTCACTCCACACTAAACATCCACTTCCTGATTGCTGGCCACACCAAATGTGCCCCAGACTGTGGCTTTGGGCTTATCAAACAAGCATACAAGAGGACCAAGGTCAGCACATTGGCAGATATCGCCAAAGTAAGTCTATTCCATCTGATAGAAAGTCGAAGAAAGTCAGTCATATGCATGAAAACTAAAATGCTTATTTCTATTATGGTCCTTCTGTGTACAGGTAGTGGAAAACAGCTCGCCAGAAAGTCGCCTCAACATCCCACAGCTGGTCGGACTGGAAGATGGCACGGTGTTAGTCAACACGTTTGCTTGGCAGGCACACCTGAGTCCCTACTTCCGAAAGCTCCCACAGATCAAGAGTTACCAGCACTTCAGGTATCTATTATGCAGACTTCCACAGTCTGTATTTCTCAATAACAAAGAGACATGCAATATTTTAATTGTCTTTTGTGTGCTTTTATTAACAGCTTTGATGCCAAAAGACCTGGTGTGGTCCTAGCTAGGACTCACAGCGACGCAGAGCCTGTTAGCTTTCAGTTCCTGTTTGACCCGGGAGTTCTACCTCCTGTTGTCTGTTTTCCTGCCCTGCCTGCACCTGGACTGGCCACAGACAGGCAGACTTATCTTTACTCAAAGATCAGGCCTTTCTGTTCCGATGAAGCGAAGGACATTACATGCCCAGCACCACAAAGCACAACAAAGAATAGCACACAGAAGAGGATGATGGTGTGACACTGTGACATTGGCATTTTGGCAATTTGTAATGTGTATAAAGTTGTTAAATAAAAATCACATTTGTGACATGATCAAAGTCAAGTTATTCCCCATTTCTCTTCCTGGGTCCATTAAAGTCAGTAGGTTTGCGGACATAAAAAATGATGGGTACAGATTAAGTAACTGCAGCACCAGCCTCTTCTAGATTAACATGTATTCAAAAGGTGTAAGCTATTAGCCCATAGCTCTATTCATACCTGCACACATAAAATGAAGACTGATAAACAATATTTCTGCATGCTACAATAATCTTTGGACATTTCATATTACATATTAAGAAGAACACATCCATATTACCCTGATATTTTGCCAATTGCTGTGAGATAGGATTTCAAACCTAGACTTATCTAAAAACAAGAGGAAACCAAACCAATCACCGGGATGCAGACATTAAGTTGCAGTCATGATGCAATTTGCAGCCATAAATAATATAATAATAAATTGAAATGCAGTGCTGTAAATTATCTTTACATAGAAAAATACTACTATGAGTTCAGCGACAGATGTCTGTTGCAGTCAGTGGGAGCTTCTGTTGACAAACAGTTGGGGGAGGTGGGCTAATCAAAGTTATTCAAATTAGCAGCTTTTGTCACCGCCCTGCTTTCAGGGAGAGAAAACAACGAATCTCTCAAGGCTGATTTCTCAGAAAAGTAGTCTGGCGAGTGCAGACATTCAGATGGTCATATCTTTTATAATTCTTTTTCGATTTCCACAAGTTTGACATCATTGGAAAGCTTAGACTCCATTCTTTCAGGATCTGTAAATAACTTAAAATGACCCCAGGTAGACTTGTTCCTGGTTTTGCCACGGCCAGTCACAAATGAGGAACTGTTGGCTATTGTAGGATCCCAGGTTGGCATGGTGGACAACCCCATGATGGCCCTAATGATGGCAGCACACAATGTAACATTGCCACCACGCTGTCTAGGGACAGCTACGGCCTCTCCTTCTCCTTTTGGTAAGATTAAACCCAGCTTCATCCATGTAGATGTATTCACATGGTCTTTCCATTGCATCCAGTTGAAAGACTCTTTATGTAGAAATAGATTTAGTTTTGTAAGTGATACAGAAAAAGTGATTTAGGTCATTACAGTGAATCACTACTTACAGTAATCAACATTGAATGTTTCTGGATATATACCAACCTGTACATACTGGAATCTTTGCTCTTTGACTCTGTCTGAGTTGTGATCAAGGGGCACTGGTATAGCTGTTTAATGCACTGTCTGTTGCACTTGAGGACATGATCAACAGTAGAGAGGTTGACACTGTTGATACCCTCAAAATGTACATGGTCCTCAATGATCGTCTGCTGAATTTCACACAGTTTAATGGTGCTGTTGTCATGGACCATATCGACAATTAGTCTCTTGGTGTGGGGACATACCTGTCCTCCTACCCCCCTGTCCTCCCATATACCTGCCCTCCCACCCCCCTGTGGCAGTCTTTCAATTCTACAAAAGATACATGCAGTTTCAAAAATATAAATGGAACACTAGGCCTACAAACAGTAACCCTCCTTTACAACACTACAGTATATTGGCACAGTGACGTTCTAAAACTAAAATTTACTCACCGTCAGCGGCGCTGGATTAGTTTTAGAAGTGGGGTGGCCGTGGGGGGTGGGCGAGGTTTAGGGGTTGAGTCCCTTTGTACTTGAATTCAGGCACACGTACTCATTTTTATCAGAGGTTAATGTTGGTCCATACTAAAGTGGCATTTTTAGGGTCTTGAAAAGCTGCCCTTTAAAGTCTCTGTATATGTATTTTGATCACTATGTTCATGCCTCACCCCACCTGCTGAGTGGGGCTCACCCTGGTCTCACTGAGTATAAATGATGTTGAGACCAGAGCAGACAAACGGTTCCCAAATAGCATTTCTTCTTCAGCCTTTTGAAACCAGTGAATCCCAGACCCTAAAGGGCGTTGCCTATTCTCATAAAATGTGAGGTTCCAGTATGTAATGAAATAGAACCCCATTCAATTATTTTGAATTAATTAAAGCATCATTAAAAGCTTTTGTAACAACTACATGTTTCAATTGAAGTAAAAAAAATATATGTATATCACCTATGTTGAATTCATTTATTTGCATATCCGACTCGAGAGGATTTAGGGATTCACCAGTCATGGACCTCACAGCACGTCCCTGAACTGCGATCAAATATAGGCCAAGAAATATCAAATATAATTGTATATGCATGTTATAGGCTATTATATCACATATGATTCCAATAACATTTTTTTAAGAATAATCATTAGGCCTACATTGATACATGAACTGGCAGAATAATCATAAACGGGTGTTTTTATCGCCTATGTAAGTATGATTTGTCAGATGTAATATTTTCTTATTAAACTAAAGAAAAAAAAATGTCTTCTGTTTTGCCGCTATGCTGTTGAACAGTTTTTGCAGAACTGTTGACAAAACAACTGTTTTTTTCCTTTCTTTTTCATATTAACTAATATTGTCTTTAATGAAATAAAAAATAAAATAGAAGTTCTCCATTCATTTAAAAACGGTTTGGTGCGTCCTGGGTGTCTGGAGAGATTATGTGATGGCCGTTTCTGACTGGCATTGCATTCAGAAAATGAAACAATGACCCTGACAGGCTGCCACAGGTCCTGATTATTGTTTTCTTCAATTATTTCAAAGATGTTCACATGAACAGAGAAGGTCATTGCTATTTTTTTCATCTGTCTGCAGATCTGTCTCCACATAGCGACCTGCTGTGCAATGCTGTTGTAAATTACAGCTGCCTTTGGGACACGCACAAATGACAGACTAATAATGAACACAATTATTTGCAGTTTTAGTGAGTTAATAACACTGTAGGTGTTGAATAAACATATTGACATCCACTCTTCCCAGAATTTGAGAACTTTGCGCTGAAACGCCTGGTATTGCATATTTATTGAGGCAAACATGATAACTGGACAGGGGTGCTTCTTATCTCATTGCTTATGTAAGTATATCACGCTGCACTTGTTTTTTGCCAATGCTGTCTGGCTTCAAGAGGCACAAACGTTTTGTTTGTACCTCTGTCACTAGACAGCAAGAGCGCCAGAGAGGGAGAGTGATCCGTCACAGCCTCTCAGCACCATTGAGTCCAGCCCGATCACGACCAGCCAGGGCCATAGAATGGGGGGGCCAGTCCCCCCATTCTGGTGCCAGTGCTTAGAGTATACTGTCGTACAGTGTATAGCATAGTCATACAGTAATTGCTGTCAACATTTACATATTATAAAGGTAATTATCTGTTCTCTAAATCTTCGGATTATTATGGTCACAGTGGATCTACTGATGTTTAGTTGTACCCTTTGTCCGGCCTCCCTCATGCTCATACCATGGACATGGTAAGAACATGGTCAATCACAGTAGCTCTGATTTCATTAGATATTACTGTTCTTTGTCTTCGTTGACCACCTCACACACAAACTCCTCCTTTCAGATATCTATCCATTGTAGTGCCTCACAATCCAGTGCTTTCTGAACTGGCCTACATATATTCCCTCACATCAATGGCCACACACGTGATCAATTTTGAGTTGTGTTGAACTGGTGACACCTATACTTTACCTGTGTTTGAATTTTGCTACCTGTACTCACCATTATGCAACACAGGCGCATCACAATGAAAATATGTTGGCAAGTTGTGTCTAAACAGGTGAAAAGTGCTTATGGTTTTGCCAAAAGAGTTAATGATTCAATCAGTGGGTTCAGGTGACTGAGCATTTGGTTCAGACAATAGAGTTTAGTGTTTTAGCAATTGAGAAAAAATGTAATGTGCTTCCCTGAATCCCAAGCCTTAGAAATAGCTTTGTAGCCATTTCCAGACTGATAGATGTCATTGACTTTTTCTTATATTTCTTGAATTTCTTTTGATCAGGGCCTGACTGTGTGGCATGTTGAGATTTTGTAGGCTATTTCATATTTGCGATAAGTTCTGTTTAAGTGATTTCTTGATTGCACAGGTATGGCAGTAATCAACGCTGGGTATGGGTATGTGGAAAGCTGCTGCTATCATTTGTTAGGTCATTGCTGTTGGTCCAGGACAAAGCACAATCAAAATTATAAATTTATCGACTAATTATCTGTTCCCTTTCTCTTAAATTGCTGCTGGTGAAATCACATGTACTATTTTATTTAGTTAGGAGAGTGCACTATGGTATTAGACAATGAATGACTCGTCTACATATACAGGGTAAAAATGCTTCTCGTTTTGTGCAATTTTAAAAGCACATGTTCTTTTTCTCTCAATTATTTAAGTGTGAATTTTTATTTTTAGGAAATAAATAAAAACAATTTAAATACAGTTAATTCAGAGTTCTTAAGATGGAGTACATTTACAGGTTTTCTGACTTAAAAAGCCAACTGTGAAGAATTATCATTCTCGCAGTCAATGATAAGTCATTATAGAAAAACCTATTAGCCAACAAGACACATACAGTGAAAAAAATTAGGACAACCACACAAAAATGTAAATTCCAAAAGAAAGTGACTTATTGCAGGCACAGTTCTGCTTTTTTTTACTCAATAAACTAAGGATATCAGACATTTAGCCCACTCTCCCCTCAAAAATTCATTTGCAATGTAGTATAAATAACTGGAAGGCACCCAACACATGTCCAAATAACCATGGCAACAGTGCTGTGACAATCAAAGAACCAAACCGGTTCCTTTCGGTGGAAAAACGCTAAGATAGACTTTGTTTACACACCATTGAAGTTTGTAGTGAATAACAGCAAACCAACATATTCTAGAATGACATCAGGAACTCAAATTCCACTGAATTAAAACGTTTGTCGGCTCGTACCCATTTAGTTCTACAATCTCTGCATCAAATCCACACAGCGCCATCTATCTACTACATTGAGCTTGATTATAGCTCAATGCTGATCAGTGTAATGACTTGAATATGCCTTCTGTGTTTCTATTAGGAAGACTTTCACCACACATACTATATGAAATATTTTAAATCTTTACAACCATTCAGGTCGTCACATAAAAAATACATAAAAAATATAAAGGAATCATGGTTTAAGGAAGCCTTCATGCCTTGCATTTGTGAGACACATTTGCTGACAAACAGGTTGGACATGTATTGAATGGAAATTCTTTCTATTTACAAAAGCATATTCACTTACAGGTGGGGCCCTTATAGCAATGAATGCAGTCTATCTGATTACATTTGGAAATCGTCTTCTTGCTGTAAATGAGAGCTACAGTTAGGGGGAACTTTATATATCTGAGCAACATACAGATGAGGCCGTCCCATATGGCTGGCAGGGCCCAGCTCAGGGATGACTGTTGGGTGCATTCACACCTGCAACTATTGGAACTCTGGTCAGGACCAAACAACCGGACCGAGAGCCACTTTTTGGGGTGGTCTCGGTCCACTTCCAAATGGACTCTGTATTCACACAATAGGCAAACCCCACCAGACCAACCTCGTCTAAACCAAGTCCAGGATGCCTTTTCGGACTTTAAAAGCCACCGTTGCTGGGGTAAAGAATTAGCCCATTAGCAGTACTACTGTATAGATGCTAGGAAAAAAGAGCTGTGGACAGAGCAAATTTCGAGGAGACACTGTGCCTCCTTGAAATTTGGGCAGATGCATAGCACCAAGAATGTGGGTTTTTCAACTGGTTTAGTGACAAAATGAAGCTGAGGGGGTTTGACCTCTCTCCAGAACAATGCGGCATTAAAGTAAAAAAACTTTGCCAAAGTTATCAAAAGGCCTAAGATGCATTGAATAAGAGTGGGAGTTCGGGAGAAGAAAAAGACACATGTCCTCTGGTTTGCATGTTCTGCCTTTGCATGCGTGGATTCTCTCCGGGTACTCTGGCTTCCTCCCTGTGCATGGTTTATTTGTTCTGTGTAAAGAAACATAAAGTTGCATGAGGCAACTTTATGCATTAGCAAAAATATAAGCTTTATTTTGCAGCATTATAATTGCTCGGTTTATATTTAATTTACAGACAGCAAGGACAACGTAGAGTCATCAGATGACACTGATGACAGAGAGGTCAACAGTGCTTCACTCAGCTGTGAAGGATCAAATGGAACCAAAAACGATAGGCTGGCAGTTTGTGGTGTTCAGGCAAGGAGGCACTTGGGCAGAAAGCACAAAGCTGAAGCTTCAATGTCTGACTCTGGGTTGCACGCTTATATTGTCCAGCAAACAAAGCAGCTGCAACAGATGTTGGAAGCAGCATAACACTGTCAAACACAGGAGAGTTTGGCTTTTGAGAATCTTTTAAAGGCACACCAGGAGGCAGAGGATAACATATTCCAAATGATGCAAGCCCAACACCACGCACATACACAGATGGTTAGTCAGATAATGGTCACTGTTTTGAATTTGCTGTCCTTTAGCAGTCAAACACAAAATCATTTTACACAGCAAACCCAATATTACCCCTAACAACCATCATGTTCAACTCACTGGCTTCCAAGAGCTTCATCTACTCCTACCAGGTCTACATCCAGCAGCACTTTCTTCAATCTCCAGTGTCCCAATCATAGGAGCACACACAACCCATGGAACCACCTATACTATACGGGAGGCCCCCCACCTTTGCTTTTTCTCCCGCTGGAAACCGAGACGCGGTTACCACGCAATGGAGATGCATCATTCTGGAGAAGAAACCACACGTGGGTTTTCATTAATTCTCCTCACTGGCCAAAACTCATGAGAAACTCAACGAGTTAAGCTTGCAAGGATAGGAAGGCCTGCAAGTTTTACTTTACCAATCGAAGAGGTGGATTGAACACGTAACCCAAGAAAAACCCACGGAGGTTTTCCAAGGAGACGAAATTTTCCTCTTTGTTTTTGTTCCAGTTGACTGTTGACGGTCCGTCAAATTTTCCCCTTTTGCCAAAGGAGGAAGGCCGGCCATCTTTAGGTTTGTTACGGACGTGTAACAAACTCCCCCTCTCTCCTTGCTCCAGAGAAGACAACACCAAATAATCCTGTTTTGTTTTTTTTTCTATTAGAAATAGCTTGGGCAGGATAGAGTAGGATTTTAGGCGAATTTAGAATCGCCACTTATAGTCCAATGTGTTCTAAGTTGTATGTGCATGCAATGTCTTATTGAAACTTTGATTGCTGCTTATTTGGAACTCTGAAAGCCGCCGCGCTTTGAAGCTGTGTGTTGCAACTTTTGCCGGATGCTTTCCACCTGCCTCACATGCGTCATCATCCTATTCTTCATTTTCCTTCCCCTCATGATGAACTTCACAAAAATTGCTTACTTGATGTTACTTGACTAATCAGTGTGATGTGTGACTCATTTTGTTCAAGTAGGCAACTCCAGTGCCGCTCAAGGCGCCTAAAAGCTCTTACCACTATCATTAATGCTGTAGTTAAAGTTACTTTGATCAACAGTCAAACCTCTGCTTTCTCAGAATAGCTTTGTAAGCCAGGGGAGTAACAGATAGGCAGCATCACCTCAAAGGTGCAGTCATTTGTGTCTGTACACAAATGACTGCACCTCAGCAGACTTGTCCGTGAAACTCCTTAAGTTTGCAGATGACACCACTGTCACTGGACTGATCCAGGACGGTGATGAGTCTGCATACAGACAGGAGGTGGATCGCCTGATACACTGGTGTAGTCAGAACTGCCTGGAACTAAACCCACTCAAGACTGTGGAGATGGTAGTGGACTTTCGGAAAACACCACCTCCATACACCCCCCTCACCATCCTCAACAACACCGTGTCGGCTGTGGACCACTTCAGGTTCTTAGGAACCACCATCTCTGAGGACCTGAGATGGTCTTCACACATAGACACTGTTCGAAAGAAGGCCCAGCAGAGACTGTACTTCCTGAGGCAACTCAAGAAGTACAACCTTCCACAGGAGCTGCTGGTCATCTTCTACACTGCCATCATTCAGTCTGTCCTGTCTTCATCCATCTCAGTGTGGTTTGGTTCATCCACAAAACAGGACAGGTCCAGACAGCAATGAATAATCAGCTCTGCAGAGAGAATCATCAGGGCTGACCTTCCCTCCATCCAGGACTTATACAGGTCAAGGGTCAGGAAAAGAGCTGCTAAAATCTCTGCAGACCCCACACACCCTGCACATAAACTGTTTAGAGTTCTGCCTTCAGGCCGACGCTACAGAGCGCTGTTCACAAAAACCAGCCGCCACAGAGACAGTTTCTTCCCCCAGGCTGTTTCTCTGTTGAACATTCAATAAAGTACAAAACAACAGCATACAGATGTTGCAAATGCACCTTTTTATTTATTTATATATGTGTATATTTGTACATTGTAAATATGTATATTCTGTAGTGCAAAAACAAAAACCAAAGAGCAAAGTGTACCGGAGTCAAATTCCTTGTTTGTATGTACAAACTTGGCAATAAAGCTGATTCTAAAGCTGATTCTTAACCTGAAGATGTCTTTTCTTTGGTTTCTGTTTATTTATATCACTTACATTTATAGAACTGTTGCAATTGATTCAAACTATCCGTTTGCCCAAATATTTTTCACATTCAATTCAATTCAATTCAATTCAATTCAGTTTATTTATATAGCGCCAATTCACAACACATGTCGTCTCAAGGCACTTCACAAAAATCAGGTACATACATTCCAATTAATCCTAACCATTGAACAGTGCAGTCAGATTCAGTTATTTATTCAAATTGGATAAAAAAGTTTTTCTATCTAAGGAAACCCAACAGATTGCATCGAGTCAGAGATTTGTAGCATTCACTCCTCCCGGATGAGCATGTAGAGACAGTGGACAGTCACTGGCGTTGACTTTGCAGCAATCCCTCATACTGAGCATGCACATGACTGTAGTGATGATGCAGCTATAAGTCATGATTTTTTTTCTAGCTTTCACTGAATGTAAAATTTGTGTTCTCAGTCCAAATTGTGTGCATTCATTGCTCTTTTTCCTTCTGTAAGCAGTAAAAGAACCATCTTGCTGCTAGAATCCTAATGTTAAAGGGTAAAGCCTTATTTTGTGTGGTGGCTATAATCCCTGCAGCTGATGAAAGATACTTATGTTAGAGACAACACTGCCAAGAACTATAAATTTACCCAGTATTATGCCTCAGTACATTAGCAGGAGACAGATAGCTCCTGGTCTAAACAGTAAAGAGTTGTTACCACAGCAACAGATAAGACAATGGGCATCGATATGACATTGAGCTTCAAAGCATTTGCCCGTATTGGAGCCAGTCTCCATTTAACCGCATGATTCATAAGCAAAGTGCCACAAAGCATTACATCAGCGGTGGAACAATAACACATAACCTGCAGAAGATGGCCCCTGCTGAGAGGGTTCCCAGGGTTCTGTGCTCTTTGAAGCTTCTTTATTAGGATGCAACTAAGTTAGAATCCATTAGGGTTTGGTCTGTAGCACACCATGCCAATATTAAGAACAAAATCAAATATTTCTTATGTATTTGTTTAACACCATACATGTAAATATGTCTTTGTATTTGTAATTTTGTATTGATATTTTGCCTCAGTTTCAACATAAAACATGCATGTTGAGTAAATTGAAGAATCTCAGTTGCTCTTAGATATAAGTGTGAGTAGTTGCTTGCCTTGTGTGTGTCTGTGTTGCCCTGTGATCTGTCCAGGGTGAACTCCATCTCTCACCTGTTGATTGCTATATACAAGCTCTGGTCTGACCCTGTACAGGGAGAACCATGGTAACTCTGGTTGAGCTGAAGAGATCAACAGCTCAGATGGGATAACCTGTAGAAAGGGAAACTGTTACACTCCTCAAATCAGAGCTTAATAAAAGATTGTCAAAAAGAAAGCCACTGTTGTTAAAAAAAGCATAGGTAGCCATGTAGGGGACCTAGAAGCTTGTGAAGGTGGTCAAATAAGAGCAAAATCAAACTTTCTTGCCTATATTCAAACATGTGAGTGGCAGAACATTGACTTTTATCTTGAAAAATGGCGGTGGCAGCATCATTACTATGGGGATATTTTTTGTGTGATTTTAGTTCAGGAGGGACAGGAAAGCTGTTCAGAGTCGATTAAATTCTTGTCATTCTACAACCAAACCCCACCTTTTAGAACAACTTGCACATAAAATGTGGGCAGTCTTTAGGTAGACCCAAAAAGACCTGAAACTGTGATAGCAAAGTATTGATTCAGGGGAGTTCAAAACACATGCACATCTTCAAACAATTTATCATATTCCTTTCACTTAGCAATAATCCACTTTGTGTTGGGCTATCACATAAAATCAAATAAAATAGACCTAAGTTTGTGGTTGTGTTGTGACAAAATGTAAAAAAAGTTCAGTGGGTATGGAGGGGAGCTATGGTCCTCAAGGCCATGTTTTAGTTGTGTGCCTGCTCCAAAACACCTTATTCAATAAGTGTAATTATCTCCTCAGTGTGTCACAACGTTTTGCAGGAGTCTGCTTTATGACCCAATCACTTAAATCAGGTGTGCTCAAGCAGTGAAACAACTAATGCATGCAGCAATAGGTCCCTTGAGAACTGAAATTGCCCCTCCTTGGGCTAGAACCTATCCCAGCTGCCATATGGCAAG
Source organism: Crenichthys baileyi (assembly GCA_036173005.1). Taxonomy (NCBI): domain Eukaryota; kingdom Metazoa; phylum Chordata; class Actinopteri; order Cyprinodontiformes; family Goodeidae; genus Crenichthys; species Crenichthys baileyi. Next base: position 325,481 of record JAHHUM010002365.1, on the reverse strand, counting down.
AGGTAGACTAGCACAGGACAACACTGAGAGACAAACAGGCAGAGTTGGATGTTTATCTGCAATACAGAGCAATTAGAATCCCTAAATGAGAAAGAAATATGGATGAATCAGAAGGAAGGTGAGAACATTAAAAACATCTCAAATTAAAGCCCAGACCAAAACTGAACAACTTGAAGATGAAATCAAAGTGCTAACCAATGCAATACTGTTCCATGCAGTTATGCCATTTAAAACTGACGCTGTTTATTTCTGTCTGCAACAGTGAACAGATGATCGTCTGAATGATTTAAATGTTGGTGTTGTGCATCTTTGCTGACTCAGTGGAGCTTATGGACATTTGTTCAGGATGAGTCTTCTTCAGCTGGGGACACACTACACGACTTTCACAGTCCTCACAGATTTTAAAAAGGCTAGATGTTCACACTAACAGACTTGATTTTGTTTCACGACTAAAAGGCTCACAGCTGGACCTGCTGAAGTGTCACAGACTGCAGTCAAATCAACTGAACCAAACATCAAACTCTCATGGAAACTCTTGTAAGAGTAACAGTTTGAAGGAACAAACATACCACTAGGTGGCGGTAAAAGAAGATATTCTCAGAATTCAGACCAGCTATATTTCTGCTACATTCCTCTGTTAAATGAATGCTTTCAGTTTCTCCCACAGGACAGGATTTAGATAGCATTGACTGTACTCTTTGTTATACTCATGTTGAGAGTTTGGAACCTGTTTTTAAGGTTTAGAAGTTGTTTGTGGGTTTTGGAATGACATTGTTGGCTGTAATCTGCAAATGTTATTTATGTGAATGGACAACATTATCATGTTTGGGCGGGACACAAATAAACATTAAGAATGTTTGATAAATGGGTTTATTATGTATAAAATATATCATTCAAAATTTTAGTTTGTTAAATTAAAACCCATTACATTCAGATTCAATATGTGAATCGTTTGGTTTATTTTAATAAGTTCATAAATTATTTACTGTGTTTTAGTCTTGAATATCCGTCTTTCTCTCTTTTCTTTCAGTGTGTGATTGTAATTAGTTTATATTGTGCCCACTTCTAATGTGCATTTATGTTTATAATGTTGTTTAATTCTTAAAGTTTTCAAGAAAAAAAAACCCAAAACAAACCTTACAGCTATTGCCATGTCCCAGCCGCTTTTGGTCATTGGCTATCAGCAACACGCATTTGAAGTTGGGTTGATGATCACTCCAAACTCCGTCATCTCTGTCATCATGTCATCCAGGTTCACCTTAAACAATTCATACATGTTTGTTCGAAAGAGACTGAGGTCAGGTCAGGGATGTTCCCCACTCACACTAGCAGACTCTTCACCTCCTCTTACAATAATTTTAAGTAATAAATAGTGCACACTGATGCAGACTTTCCCCGATATGGATTCGCGGGTAAAATCACCCAGACCTGTATTGTGTTTAAGGGTTTAAGGAGGAAGTGGCTGGTTCAATCCTGGGCTGCATGGAGGAGTAGTTGTTACCTCGCCGAACTAAGGCCTTGGGGTTCAAACACCTACAGGCATCTTTCTGTATGCGTGGGTTCTTTCAGGGTAGTCTGGCTTCTACCTCACTCCAAAACCATGAATGTTGGATTTATTGGATATTCTTAAAGGAGACCTATTATCCAAAATTAAATTTTGATTGTTTTTATACTTCCATTTGGGTCTCTAATGCTTCTACAAACAATAAAAAAAAAACTATTCAGCTGTTTTTTGGCTATAAATGAATCCATCCATCCATTTTCTATGCCCGCTACTTCGGTACAGGGTCTTCGGGGAGCTGGTCCCTATCTCCAGCAATCTATGGGCGATAGGCAGTGGTACACCCTGGGCAGGTCGCTAGTTCATGCAGGGCAACACAGAGACACACAGGACAAACAACCATGCAAACATTCACACCTAAGGGCAGTTTTGGAGAGATCTATAAATAAATGTTTTATTTCTTCTAGAAAACATGTACTTTCAAAAGCTGTTTAATTGTGATGCCACTGTTACACTGGTACCTAGCAACCTTACCTAAGTCCCATCCCAGACTAGCAACTAAACCAGAGCCCCACCTACTTGATTTTCAGTCAGTCAGTCAAAATCCGATAGGGAATTAAGTCTGGAAATATGTTTTATTTCCATGTTGCTGTTTTTCCTCATTCGTCCCAAACTGGAAAATATGTAAATCAAATTTGAAACTTTTCTTGCTCCATTCTAAATATCAGAAAAGGACACGCTCTGTTTTTGAAGACCATACAGGTTGTGATGCTCAACAGTTTCTGTCGAAAAAGAAAATAACCATCAAGGACCATTAAAGCACTAATCATTGAGATGTGGTTATATCACTAGTTATTGTCCCACAATTATTCTATTCTGTATTCCATAATGGCACTTCAACTGGCCATGTATTATTCATCTGCATTATTCATTGGTTTTGTTGAAGCTAGCATTTCATGTTGGTGTCAGAATAAATCTGACTGCAGAGTGTAATAGAGGTCGAGCACATCATCCACCTCCAAGAGCTGCTACTTGTTTGGTTGACTTTGCACTCAGAACCAGGTTAGTCTTCTGATGTATGTGCTGAAAGCATTTAAAACAACTTGAAAATACATCTGCTGTAACAGCTTCCATATATAGGAGGAAGCATTAACTTATATCTCTAACACCATACAAGTAAATTTGGACAGCGTAGATGTTTTGCACAGGGGTGTCAAAGTTAATGAAAAGATCATAAGCCAATCATGTATTTTGACAATAGGATTATAGACATCCAGTAAAGAGCTAATGTTTTTCAGAAGGGCCTTAAAGTAATCATAATTTAGTTATAGTTCTACAAGGAACAAGTTCTAATTGTACAGAAAAGGTTGTTTGACCCAGATATGTCTTACCTAAATCCACATTAGAATCCTCAAATTATTTTTTAAAGGCACTGAGCAAATAGTTGTTAAAGGACTCAATGTGTCCCTAAATGTTTCAGGAGTCTAAAGTCGGAAAATAGTTATATAGCAATTCCAAGGGTCTGGGACTTCAACAAATCACAGTGGGAGCCATTATCAACAAATGAAGAAAACATGGAACAGTGTTGTACCTTCCCAGGAGTAGCTAACTTAAGAAAATTACACAATGAATTATCCAGCAGGCCACAGAGAAACCCCTAACATAAAGACCTGACAATCTGGCTTTCATCAGTTAAGGTCAGAGTTCGTGATTCAACAATAAAAAAGAGACTGAGCCAAAAATAGCACCCATGTCAGAATTTCAAGGCCATAACCACTGCTGGACAAAGATATTTTACATGATCTTTTTAATTCAAGCAGAGTACTTATAACTGCAACCTGTATGTCACGATCCATAACCATTCTCCAGGGCTTCTTCTTGGGTCCTAGCTGTTTCCGGGCCCTTCTCCAGAGCTTCTTCTTGGGTTCCTGCAGCCTTTTGACCAACCTGCACAGCTCCTCAGTGGATTGTACCGGCCATCGCAAAATTCTCCAGACATCCACTATGGGTTTTCCTGGCCGCTGAACAAGTCTCCAGGGCCCTTCCATGGGTTCACTCGGTCTCATAGCCAGCCTCCAGACAAGTTTTTTTCATGGGTTGCCATGGCTTCACAGCTGGCATCCAGACAAGTTCTCCAAGGTTTCCTGTCGCTTCACGACTGGCCTTCAGAGCTTCTCCGCTAGACTGACTTTATTAAAGGCAACATATACTTTTAAATCCTTCCTTTTCACACTTAAATCATTCAGTTGTGGTCTTTATAAAGTGGAACTGCAATTCTTTGTCTGAATTCCTTGTTATTGTAGGTCCACAGGCCCTTCTTTTACCCCTATTCTAAGGTGCATCTGAGAGCAACACGTTTTGGTGTGGTCTCTTTAATGCTGTTGAGTCATTTCATGCCCCACCCCCCTCCAGGTCAAAGAGTGCTCCACTGTAACCTGTTTGGGTATTTTTGTAGTTTAATAAGTTAGATAGAATTATATAGCCCCACAGAAACAAGACAAAGACGACAAAAACTATGAAAAACTGTTCATGTTAATGTCAAAACACGCAGTAGGGGTTTGTCCTCAAGGAACTAAAAGCAAGCACACAGCGCTAACATAATCAGAAGGCATGATGCTGGGGCGCTGTGCTGGTGGTGTAGGTGTTTGAGCACACGACCCATGTACAAGAGGCTTTGGTCTTCGACGCAGCAGTCCTGGGTTCGAGCCCCGATGGCATTTGGTGCATATCTCTCACCGCCTCTCTCACTGCCTGTTTCTTGACTAACTACTGTCAAAAATCTCTAGGAAAAATAAAGGCCATTAGTGCCGCAACAAAAAAAAAAAAGGCACAATACTATTGCTATCAAAACAATGGCCAGGATGTCATATCAGCACCCAATAAATTCATATCTAAAACAGAGTTTGTTATCATTTTAGACTGCTGTGTCCATCATTTCTATAGACAGAAGGAACTGACCTCTTAGATGAAGTCTTTCAGCAAATCCTTTTTGATACTGGCGGATTATACTGGCGGAGATAGCAGCAAATACTATGATGTAACATTTCAAAAAATGTAATAGATGATAGAGAAAACTGACAGACTGAAAAATATGAGTCAAACAGAATATAAAGATATCTACACAGCAGCTGGAGAGAATTCAACTTTTTTGGACTCCTACAGACAGGATTTTGCATATGTCCCCTTTAAATCAAGACTGGATTCAGCATCAGGGCAGGCAGGCCATGTATGTCTGTGTGAGGGTGGGGGGTGGGGGGTGTAGGTGGTTATGAACACCCCAAAAATCTGATCAAGTCAACGTGACCCTCCCCAATATAATATCATCACTCCGATTTACAACCAAATAACCATAAATAACTTTTTAATTTTTTATTTTTACATCATCATCTGGTAATGTAACCCCCCACCTCCTCCCAAAAACTTGGTATCACCCAACCCGCTTTCTCCAACAAGCATTCACTGGACTTTCACCTGAGCTACAGATGAAGTTAAATGGCCAGGTCGTGACAGAAAACAGTAGGAACCATCTCTGTAAGCTTCTAGCTGGATCTGCATCATGATGGGAAAAATATCTGATCTTTAGTGAAAATCAAAGCATTTAATCCTAACGTTACTAAACACATTAAAAGGTCCTTTAGATCATCACATTGCATCTCTTGGCTGCAGCCAGTCCTACAGTCCAGTTCTACATGTAGACAATACAGGTGTTGCTCAGTAAACCAGGAAAATATTTCCTGGTGGTAGTAAGACATAGTAGAAAAGTAAGCCTCCCTCTCTCATATGTTCTGAACATACATCCTAAACATACAGCTCTGGGTTGTTTAAAGGTGCAGGTTTGATATGAAATAACTCAAAGCAATTAATCACAGGTGAACCATTAGTTAGTTAACTGTTATTTTTCTGATTAATACACTGTACTATGTAATAATAAATAAACTAAACTCATTGAACAAGGATATAGTTTTACTCAATGTAATCCATACATACCACTTTATGTATACATGTATTCATAACTGTGATATTAGTACTGAGAACAGGACACAAGTTGAGATTCCAAGAAAGGTCCAGGATGAGGCTCCATGTTCTATTTTAAACACCTTTTTCTCAACAGAAAGTGTTTAATGGTAAAGACTGAACTGAAAGACTGATGAAGGGCTGGAAAGATGGCAGTAAATCAACAGGTTCATGAAGGAAAGAACATATTTTAATGAAAGGTTGGGATAGCTCACAGATTAACTGAAATAAATGAATGGGTTTTTAGGGGGCTACCATTCCACTAAAATCTAAGAAAATTAATGTTATAGCAGTTTTCTTTTTGGAAATGTAAGAAATTATGACAATGGAGCCTCAGATGTGGGAGAGAGAGTGAGAGAGTAAAATTTAAAAAAGTCATTTACATGGATGAGAAAAGAAGCGCATTTATTAGACTCACAGTAAACATAGTTTCTCTGAGTTTAAGAACAACTTTAGTCGGATGGACTGAGCAGAATGTTTTTTCTAAATATCACAAAATGTGTCATTATCTGCTTCAGCCAAATGTTTTTTCATCATTTATAAACTGTAAATCTTCATCCTTCACTTTAACTACTAACACAAAATTCAAACCAAGTCAAATTATTGTGAAGCTTTTGAAACACCACAATGCAGCATTCATTAATATGAAAGTGCACTAAAAATGTTAAATATTTGGTTCTGTGTTGGAAAAAATTTGACGTAAAAGTAAGCTTTTAATTAATTGCTGAACTGATGTGGAACAGAAAAACTGCAGAGTAAATACAAAGAAAACAGGAAAGTAACGTAAATTACAGTAAAAGCATTAGAATTAATTTCTAAAACAGGAACCCAAAATAGCCTGACTCCTTTTACAAAAGTAAATGATTCAATAAATAAACTAGGCAGAGAGTTTAACTAGGGCTGGGCGATATATCGAGATTTTAAAACTATAAAGGTTTTTATCAAAAGAGTTATAAGATGAGAGCATATCGTTTATATCGAAATGGTCTATATTGCATATTAATTATTCTTTTAGATCCGCCAATTCTTCTGTTTTCTTCCTCATATGTCTGTGTCGAACTTCCCACGGCCCCTTCTCCCTCTCACTGAAGACCAATCATCCCTCCCCACTGCGTCATCTAGCGACTAACTAAGCTAGAAAGTTTGATGCTAAAGCAGCCACGAGATGGAAGGTGAGGATAAAAGCACAAGAGAGGATATCGGAGAGATCCTGGTGACCAAAAAAACCAAAAAACCAATAGTTCACTCATTTGGAGATGGTTCGGATTCAACATCTCAGATGAACAACAGAAAGATGTATTTTGTAGAGAATGCCGAAAGCAAGTCCCGACAAAAGGTTTGAGCACTACAAATCTTTTCCACCATTTAAAACAGCACCATAAAAAAGAATATGAAGTGTGTTAAACTGCGTGCTGCAGCTCAAACTGTGAAGCCTTCCCAGCCTCCTGCACCGAAACAAACCACGTTACAAAACTCACCCGTGCTGTGCCTTATGAGAGAAAAAGTGACAAGTGGCGCAGGATTACTAAAGCTGTGGCGTATCATATCGCTAAAGACATGGTCCCGCTCTCAGTTGTGGAACAAGACAGCTTTGTACAACTGCTAAAAGTCCTTGACCGTGTTCTGTTCTCTGTACATTTTGGTTTATTCCCTTATTTAATGTTTGGCTTTCCCCTTCTGATTTGTAGATCCTTCTGTTTTTTTAGTTTGTTTTTCCATTATTAAGTCCTTACACACATATGCTGCTTCTAATCAGCCTGCATTTGGGTTCAACAGAATACTGAATATGGTGCTGTTTTTATACAGCATGTGGCCAAGATTATGGTGTGATCAAGACACCTCAGAAATATGTGACTAAACCAATCATCGAATACAGGATGATTCCATATTAGCATTGGTCTTTGACATGGCTGGAGAAAACTGAGCAGATACTTACACAATGTTCCCACCTTCTTTTAGGGGAAAGTAGGAACTACATTATAAATGGAAGTCAAGGCAACATTTGTGGTGTTTGGTGCTAGAAAAGTGCAAAATAAGCAAAAATATGCATTTTGTTTGGGCTGCACGGTGGAACAATTGGTAGCACTGTTGCTTGCAGCAAGAAGGTCCTGGGTTTGACACCCGGCCAGGAGTTCTCCTCGTGCATGCGTGGGTTTTCTCCGGGTACTCCTGCTTCCTCCCACAGTCCAAAAGAATGATTGTTGGGTTAACTGGTCTCTCTAAATTGCCGTTAGTTGTAAATAAGTGTGTGCATGGTTGTTTGTCCTGTATGTCTCTGTGTTGCCCTGCGATCGATTGGCAACCTGTCCAGGGTGAACCCTGCCTCTCGTGCGTAGACTGCTGGAGATAGGCACCAGCTCCCTCGTGGAGGCAATAAGCGGTATAGAAGAATGAATGAATTTTGTTAGGAACAGTATTTCTGCCATTTTTAAAACACTATGATTATGCAAAGTAATGAATTGGGCTTAATATTTTATAAACAAAATATTTTTAACATTAGATTCGGACTATTAGGTAATAGTATAACACCTGTCAGATTTGTTTATGAACGTGCTCATTTGAACTCATATATTTTAGACATTTGAATGGAACGTTGCTTTTTTTAAGCAACGTTGTCCTGTCTGGCAGAGTAGTGCTCAGAATTGTTATCTAAGTCCCAAGAAGAAGCCCAACAGATTTACTTTCACAAGTTTGATATATATAAAAAGTTTTATATATATATATATATATATATATATATATATATTATATATATATATATATATATATATATATATATAAACTTTATTAGAAACGGCTTTGGGATTATTTCAAATGCAATGGACACTGGGACAGAAACAAAAAGGAAAAAAAGAGAAACAAGGATGAAGATATTACAAGATAACACCCTAGAAGACTGCTTCTACACCTGCAGAAACACATATATAAGAACAGCAAAGTTATAAGGGCAATAGGGCCCTGTTTGAGGGTGAACAAAGATTTATACTGTGTATTTAAGAACAAACTCAGGATATTTCACAGAGAAACAGTTGCAGCATTTGCAGCACCGTTAAGATGCACGCTTCGTGTCTGCTAAGTGTATATGTGTGCTGCAGAGACAGCTCAGCTTAGTGTTGACATATGTATATCGGTAATTTAGGCCTTGGCAATGCTGCCTCGAATGCACTTTCTCTGTGAGGATATTAACTTAAAGTTCCAGCCATGAAAACTCTTAGGTTGTGCTGGTTCTGTTTCCTGGTGGTGCGGTATTGATTCATGCATATTGACTCTCTGGTCGACGTCCGCATGCTGCAGCACTTGTGCTCTGCCATCTTATGAAAGCTGACTTTCTTCTCCTAACTCTGCTGAGTCTCTCTATGATAGTGACCGAAACATATCTAAAGAAATATCAGATTCTTCGCTACTGTCTGTGTTGCTACCATTGTAGCAGCAGCTAGTTAACGTGCAGGGGTTCCCCTGTGAAGTCATAAGAGAGCACAACAAAATCGCAAAGGAGTAGTCTGAAATAAACTGAATTGAAATTAGTCTGGAAATGCCTTTTTAATTAAATCTATGACCACATATAAATTTACTGTTTCCTTTCCATAAATGTAATTGGAATTTATTAAAATTCAATGTTCCAGGCACTTTGAAGCTACAGTAGGTAACTTTTGTAAAAAATGTGTTTTTTATATATTTGTTAAAGCTGTCACTATACCCTGACAGTATAATATGAGACAGATGATCTGTGAAAAAATAAGTGGTCCTAATGCTCGTACTCGTACTCGTCGTCTTCCGCTTATCCGGAACAGGGTCGCGGGGGCAGCAGACTCAGCAGAGACACCCAGACGTCCCTCTCCCCAGACACCTCCTCCAGCTCCTCTGGGGGGAGCCCAAGGCGTTCCCAGGCCAGCCGAGAGACATAGTCCCACCAGCGTGTCCTGAGCCATCCCCTGGGCCTCCTCCCAATGGGACGTGCCTGGAACACCTCCCGAGGAAGGCGTCCAGGAGGCATCCGATATAGATGCCCGAGCCACCTCAACTCGCTCCTCTTGATGTGGAGGAGCAGCGGCTCTACTCCAAGCCCCTCCTGAATGGCCGAGCTCCTCACCCTATCTCTAAGGGAGTGCCTGGCTACCCTACGGAGGAAGCTCATTTCAGCCGCTTGTATCCGGGATCTCGTTCTTTCGGTCATGACCCAAAGTTCATGGCCATAGGTGAGGGTAGGAACGTAGACCGACCGGTAAATCGAGAGCTTCGCTTTTCGGCTCAGCTCTCTCTTCACCACAACGGACCGGTACAGCGCCCCCATTACTGCGGCAGCCGCACCGATCCGTCTGTCGATCTCCCGCTCTAATCTTCCCTCACTCGTGAACAAGACCCCGAGATACTTAAACTCCTCCACTTGAGGCAGGAACTCCCCTCCAACCTGAAGAGGACAAGCCTAATGCCTAATGGTCCTAATGCCATTTGCAGAAATACACCACTCCTGGTCAGAAACAACCAATCAGAGCCAGGAGGAATGTCTTAGCAGTCTCAATCATGCTCGTTTATGTGTTGCTCACACCCCTCCCCCGCACCGGGGGGTTAGGGGGAGGAATAACATTTGGGCAGCTATTCATCATTATAATGTGTTTTACACTGTGCTGTTACAGTTTAAAAGGAGAAAGAAAACTAATGGTGAATCCCGCCTGTGCTGTCTTGATGGTAACGAGGCTAAATGTGATCAAAGCTACAAATCCAGATTAAATAGATGCTTTTCCATCAAATGTTTTTCTGTTGATGAAACTATGTGAATGAGAGCAGCTGTTTTGGAAATTCTGCATAATTTAAAATACAGTTTTTGCAAGCAAAGACAACAGGAGAGAATAAAACAGATGCTAGACAATGCCATTAAATGCAAGATAATTTGTGAATAATCTCATTACCTAAATATTGTTTTAAAACGATATTTCAGAGGAATTATAATAAATGAATGAAAACTAGTTTATGTAGGAGATGTAAACTTATTTGAAAATGTTTAGTTGGTAAACTATGAAAATGAATCATTTCATCTTATCCTGTCTGGTATCATAATGAGTTTAAGGCAGGACCCAAATGCAGGATTGAGTGGAGTTGAAGAAAGGTTTTTAATGGCAAAAATAAACTTACAGTTGACCAAGGTACAGGAACTCAAGCGGGTGAACAACATAAACAGGATGAACACAGGAGCAAGAAAATCGGGGTAACAGACATTGAAGAACTCAGGGCAAAGACACAGGGTAGATAACGGAAGGAACCAGCAAATGACAATGAAAATCAGTGAGCTTTTCCACAGAGGGAAGTGCAGTATGAGTATAATGAGAAAGGGGAACAGATAATCAGATGAAATGATGAACAGGTGTAAAGACAAGCTGCAGGGAACTGAGAAATGTATCTGAAGGTAAACAACCAGTAGGGGGAGCAAGACTTGACTACCAAAACTAAGGGGACAGATCTAAAGGGAAAACACATGGACACCATCACTGAACAGTGATCAAATAAACTACTAAAGAAGCAACAGAAAAACACCTAACAGAAAAAAAGTTAACTAACAAAAAAACCAAAATGGCAGATCCTGACAGCTGGACTGAGTTAAGAACTTGCCTGAAGGCAGGTTGAATAGACAAACTTTGGTCATTTTACCTGTGATTTTTTTCTGTACAACATTCCCATCCAGCAGCTATGTTATATAACTGTTTACTATGAAAACAGCCCAGAAGCTGCATTGAATCGCATTCAAACAGTGCAATTGTGGGACAAGGAAAGGACCTGACCTTGAATCTGTCTAACTGTTGCCTGATACAAAGGAGTTCGGTTAAAAATATGTGCAATTTTGAAACTGTGCCATAGAGTTCTATTTTAAACCATGCATGCCAACAATGGGGTAGAAACAGGAACAGATATAAGGGCATATATATAAAGAAGTAATTGTCTTATTCATGGATCTGTACCAAAATAGTCTTATTATTTAATGTAAATATATACACTAATTTAGTTTACGATTTTTTTCCAAGATGTTCCTCAGGCCTTACTAGGCACAGTCCAAAATTAAAGACTTAATAACTGTGAGCGGCTTCTCCAATTCCATTCTACAGTAAATGTGTACTATTCAAATTAATCAACACATAACAGAAGAATTAATGCATATTAAAAGCTTGCGTCAGCTCCTTCTCAGAACTCATTATTACCAATTATCATTATGGATTATGAAATTGGGACACTGTTTAGGTTTAATTGATCCTAAAAGCATTCCATCATTGGTGAGCTTCTCCATGTTTGTACAGCACTCTGCCTACAAAATGTTTCACATAAGCCCACATGGTATTGATGCTGACACGCTGCTTCAGAAAGACCTTTGAAATTGAACAGATTGTTAGAAGCTGTTAACATCCCATAATCCACCAACATCCCTGGCAAATAATCAAGGTCATCCTTTCACAGTAAAACGTGCAGCAGCTGCAGTCTGTAGCTCACATACCGGCTTCCTTTCACTCTTCATTACATGAGGTAAAAACTGTGACTCAGGTCTCAGACCCGGAGTCCAAGTCAAGTCTCAAGTCTTTAGGACACAAGTCTAAGTCGAGTCTGGAGGTTTTCATTATTGCGACTTAAGTAGAACTTGAGTCGGAGTCTCAAACCCGAGTCACCATCTCTGGATTTGACTGAACCCTATTTTTTTTTTTTTTTTGAAAGAAGCACTGTATTAAGTAACGGGGAGAACTCATTAGTGGGGATGGAATGCTCGAGACCATTTTTTCCCTGGTCTTGGGCTTCGGGTCTCAGAATGTGATGCCCCGGTCTTGGCTCGGTCTCGTATTGTTTTAGTTTGAGACTAGTTTTTTAAATATGCAAAAACATAACTCCCTTTGATCTTCACCTGCAGACCCACATCCTGACAAAAAAACAACACACTGAATGTGAATTAAAAGCAAAGGTGATGAGAGAACAGCAGCATACTGCCATCTCTGAAAAAAACAATGTTATTGTTGATTATGACAGCGAGTTCTTGTTGCACTTAAATGTTTACAGAACCAGAATGGATTACGGTATTTGGTTCTCAAAGTTAAAAGAGTGCATTTGTCAGTCCAGTTGCAATCATGGAGCAAACACTTACATCTGACAGCAGACAAATGTCAGCAAATTCTAAAGTTATTAACTTTGCTTTTCACGAAAATGAAGAGTAGGAAGTAAAGGGGAAGAAAACACAAAGCAAGGTGTAAATTTGGTGTGCCTTCAGCATCAATTTCTTGTTTTGGCCATACCACATTAGTTGTTATATGACCATATAAATACAAATGACATTACAGTTTGCACATTTTTAACTGTAAAAAAATAGAGAGCCACTTCATTTTCTTTCTACTTGATAATTATGCAGTACTTTGGGTTTGGTCTGTCAGATAAAATCCTTATGAAATTCATTAGAGCTGAAGGTTTTGATGTGACAAAATGTGAAATGGTTCAGTGGGTGTGAATACCTTTGCAATGTGCTGCATCTAATCTTTGGACTCCAGACATGAACAAAATAAAGTATAAATTATAAATACAGTGATGAAAAATAGAATTCATAACACTTTGGTTCTTTACTTCTAGCATCATATGGACTTGGATGTTCCATTGCAGCCATAACCACCAGGTGGTGTGGAATCTCTACAGGATAGCCCCAACTGAACATCTTCAGCTTCAGAAGCAATCCCTGGACTCTTCATCACCACAGAGACTGAGACATTGTTACAAGAAGAAAAGCCCACTAGACTTCTCATTTTATTTATGCAGAACTGACAAGAGGGTCTTTTTCTCAGTGTTTGTCAATGCTTGAAAGATTCCTGCTCATGTTGCTGTGACAGTGCTCTGTTTCAGCAGTGTCCAGCAAGAAGGGAGGGAGAGAATTGTTTTTTCTGAATGCTCTACCGGGAGCTGATCTCACAATTTAGCTGCAAAGTACAGCTACTGGCTGGCATATGGGTCACATGTCACCTGAGCCACTGAAATTTGTATAGGAGCCAAACATATGTGAGGTTTCCCTCAAAGAAAGCAGGTTGTACACCGAAAAGAAAAAAAAAAAACAGGCATCTGTTTGGAGAAAAAGACATCTTGCTGAGGGTACCAGTATAGAATGGCTGGCAATAAAGCTATGCAGGCATACAGTAAGCCTCAGCTTCCCCAGAGGTCCAAACCATTCTCTTACAAATCAGGCCAGGCACAGTCATCTTACTCCTGTGGATGTAAGAGACAAAATGTGAAATAGCAGAGTGGATCCAGACAATATCAGTACAATCCCTGTGGGGAGAGAAGGGGAAAAGAGGAAAATTAGTCTGAAAGACAACTTCTCTTTGAACCGCATGAATGGTTTTGTTTTAACAATCACTCTTGATCTTGTTCTGTAGCTTACTACAACCAAGGCTGTGAGGCAAAATTGGGACCTTTGAGACCTAAAGTGCGTGATAGGAGTCAGTGTTTCCTCAGATTTTTCAAAAGTTACTGATACAGTTACTGATACAATTACATCCCAAAACCACTGACCTTGTAATACCTCTGTCGCATTATTTCATGTCCACCTTACATTTTAACAGCATAAGGAGAGGTATAGAACGCCCCACCAACATTTTCCTATATGTGGTCAACAGCTAACCCTGGCTCCTACGTTATTTTAAATATGTCAAAACATTTTGTGTTGCAAAGTTTTGTTCAACGTGGAGATGCCACGGATACTACACCTATTCAACGCTGCAACTAAATTTATGCTAGTGCTTCTCAAATGTTGCAGCAATGACCCAATGATAACTTTATATCATACTATGCTATGCAGATGATCTGTCTGCACCAATGACGATTCACTTAACTCAGCCCTCTGAATGACTGGAGTGGCTCCAACTGACAGAACTTCAACCTATTTCCTAAAAATAGTTATTATTTTGTTTAAAAAAAATAAAAAAAACAGATCAGAAAAGTAACTCTTTTTTGATGTATGACCTCACTCTACACTTAATATTTCATATTATTATATTAAGTTTCATTTCTTTACATTTTGACCCATGTAAAATATGATTTAAATGCAGTGTGAATTGGATATTTGCATACACTGTATAAAACGACACTAAGCATTGGCTTATTGGCTGTTCTAAAACACTAAATGACATCACCCAATATGCATAATTGAAAAAAATCACAATCAAACCTGACAAAATCACAAAATTAGGTTAAAGTTACTTTTGAAAAAGAGTAACTAGAGGGATCTGAATACTTGCTACATGTAGCAACAAAGTTAAGTTGGTAACACCTTTACCCAGCTGACAAGATGAAAATCAACCCATAACAACTGGAGATTTTAAGTCACCCTTGGGTGTAAGAGGCTTAGATTCGTCTTAGATTTGCCCCATCCCACCACCATGAAAACGACACTGGTAGAGACGATAGATTTCTTTGAAGTCTTTGTTCAGAAGGTGCATTTCACTTAAACCTACAGCTATGGCTTGTCACAATAAAAAAAAAAAAAAACAAATCCAATGGTAATCATCCCTGCCCTTATTTGTCAATCCAACCACTGTCCCTCTATAGCAACGCCCAGTGGGGGCCTAAGGTTGCAAAGTACATATTTGATATGCATGGAAATGTTTTTATGTACATTGCCAGCATCAAATGGTCAAAATGGTATGTCAGTGTTTAAAGTTTCCCTTTCAAGTAGTTATTTAGGGTTTGGATGAAGAATTGCAATTTTATGTGCATAACTGTTTTAATTTCCCCAGGTAGAGATAGAAAAGTGGAGTATAATTATGTAATGTAATTAGACAGCAGAGGTACAGGAAATGAGCCTGCTCCGTTCAAATCTTAGGGTCACAGATACAATATGTGTTTTATAGAACCTATAGAGTCCTTTATTTAATCCTTAGTAGATTCCAAATACAACACAATTTTTTGACATAAATGTTGACCAAAACCTAACCGCCTTTGGAACATACCCCTTCTGTGCTTTATGCTCCGAGATACGGATCAATACGACTGAGGCCGGCTTCAGAGTGGGCCTGGCATTTTCAGGTCCGAGAGCTTCCGGACTCACGGTTCCCCTGTCTGCTTCCTTATTGACAAGTGATCAACATAGCTCTGAGAGATTCAGCTTAGCAGAAAATGTCAAAAGTGTCACAGATGATCAATTCAAATAATCAGGTCCTGACTTCATGAAAAGCCCAGCTTAGACTCCTTAAATAAGATATGAAGTATACATCAATACTGGTCTGAGGGAGAAAAGTTCAGAAGTAAATCCTGTCTGAGTACATTTAACATCATCTGCGAAAGGAACCGCTGATCAAACATGTGTTTCTTTTTTTCATGGTTTACAGTGGCTTGCAAAAATATTTGCACCCTAGGAAATGACCATTTTGTCACATTATACAGATTAACTTCAATGCCTTTATTGGGTTTTATGTAATAGACAAATCAGAGCATTAAAAAGTTGAAGGAAAATGATTTTACGGCTTTCATTTTGTTTACTAATATAAACGGCCCCGCCTGTACTGCTGCTGTGGATTCAGACGGTGACAATAAACTAGTTTGGAAACAGCCTGATTGAAAGAATCAGATTTCTTACCAGTGAATAAATGCAGTTTTAACATTCTCGTGTTCCCTGAAAAAAAGGATCCTGATGGGAAAATAGTTCATCTCCCCAAAGATTGTTTATAAAGAATGTTATTTTTTCTTCTGCTCCTGATTTGAATTGTGGTTTTCTTTATTCCTTGTTTTACTGAAGGCGGTGTTGTCGCTGTCAGTGGATCCCAACTAATTAGGTGATCTTATTTAGGGGTATTATGTGGAAGCGTAGAGTTGCAACCTCAGCAAAAATAAATTTTCGAAATTACACATTAAACCGTAACGGCTTTATTGTACTAAGAATATACTTTCATGTTTGTTCAATATATTATCTTGTTAGTACAATTAAAAAATCATACTGTAAAAATGTACGTTTTGTTTGTTATAACATCAGATATATGTTTATTGTAATGATGTGGTATTGCGCAAACACAAAAAGTATATTGTTAGAACAATAACGTTTTCACGTGATGTGTCTCTATTTTTTATTTGCCTGGGTGGCAGCTCTATGCTTCCGTAGTGTCCAAATAAAGGAAGACAAATACAAATGCAAGCCTTAATTTTCACATTTTTTTGGAAAAAAAAAATTCAAAACCATGCATCATATTTGTTTCACATCACAAATGTGCCCTTTTTAGTGTTGATTCATGACATAAAATCCCACTGAGAATCACTGAAGTTTGTTTATGTTAGAAAATATGGAAACATTCAGGCGTGAATACTTTTGCAAGGCACTGTAGATTTGGTACAGCTGGAATAAACTAAAACTGACCCAAATTTCAGCATTAAGGTGCCAGATTTTGTTAATCAGCTAAGGCCAATAGCTACAACAAAGACTATTTAAGAGGTAGGGCTTTATTTCATGTTGCTCTCTTCTTTACATTTATGCCCACTAAAATTTACATGCATTGGTGTTAACTGGGACATTATCTGATTGGACTAAAATTAGCAACTACCTAAATCTAAATTAATCTAGTCTTTGGTGTCCTTTTCAGAGCTTTTATTGTGAAAGTTTATAGCCTGTAAACATGTATCTAAACAGAAAGTTGGGTGTTAGCTCAACCATGTACTTTAATACTGAAGTATCAATTTAAAGTGATAACAAATAAGTGGTGGTTCTGGATTGGATGTGTTTAAGTGTGTAAATCCACCCAAATGTCAGTCAGTCTGTCATTTTCTACCGCTTATTCCGTAGTGGGTTCGCGGGGGAGCTGGTGCCTATCTCCAGCTGTCAATGGGCAAGAGGCGGGGTACACCCTGGACAGGTCGCCAGTCCATCGTAGGGCAACACACAAATGTCTTAAATATTTTAAGGCCAAAAACAAAAATCTTAGATGTACCATGGAAATCTACCATATTCTACTCATAATCCAATAAACATCTACCTGCAGCAGGTTGCTCATAGTAGATTTGGTTTGAAGAGATCTGAACCTGTAGGTTCCTGTGTATTAATGTTGAAATGATCTGTGGTGTTTTTCTATTTAATCATGATGCAAACTTCACTCACAGAATGAAGTAGATCTAGAAAAAAAAAGAAAAGAAAAGGACGGGGCACGAACTTACTGCTTGACATTCCTTTGCGTCTACCAAACCTTTTCAGACATCTAAATGCAGACATTTTTAGCTGTTAAACATTTTAGATTTTAGCTTTTCTGATTAGTAAAATTGTGTGTTTTGACACAAACCTAGGCAGTACATCAGAGTCCCATCCCCCACAGTCCCTAGTGACTGCATTTAGTCACCATTAGTTCAGCATCTAAAATACTTAGGCTGATCCATCCTGAGATGGAAAATTATATGCTGAACAAAGATTCATTCATTCATTCATTCAGTTTTGTTTCTATTCAAACAATGCATCATTTCGTGACCTGGATGTACCTCCATGCGCCACTGGTTTAGTGATTGGTTTTGTACTGAACTAAACAAATAAGTATATACTTTTACAGGGTCATTCTTTATATAAATACTATAACATGCATAAACACAGTCATTATTCTTTGACTTATATAGTGGTCACAAAGTTACTGACTGAGTGCAAAGGTAAAAGTACAAATTTGGTCAAAGTTACCAAGAAATTTCTAATGAGATAGTAAAGCAAAAGAAAAAAATCATCCTTCCCTTTTCTAAGTAGATGTACCCAGTCACTATTCACATGAACCTACTTTAAAAAAATAAAAAGTCTTTGACTTTGGGGTGCTGTGTTGCTCATCAGTAGAGGAGACTCACTGTTGGTCCTTGATACAGCCCTCTGGGGTTCACTTTCCAGCCCTTAAACCATTTACTTAATGTGTTCCCCATTGTCTCTTTTCCTCCTCTTGTCCCTTTTCCTGTTGGTTACCTTAAATCAATCCACTAGTGCCAAAAAAATATTTGAAATAAAGACTTAATCAATTTTATTGTTCTCTTGTCATGTTTTGTAATTTTCATAAACACATTAGTCAGTCTTTTGATTTGATTAAAAAACTAATTTTTAGCATTTTGTCTATCCCATAATTAACAGGATACATTCAAACTGTATGTAAGATTTTTAAACTTAATTATAATAGAATCCAAAGCCCTTCTTGTACAAGGCCCCATCCAACATTGCTGGAAATGCCAAGAGAGATTCATGTCCCTTAGAGCAACATTGATTTGTGCTCTTGGTCCTGACAGCATTACAAACTAAAGGATAAAGCTGTTCCCAGGATGGTTCAGGTTGACGGACCACCATTAATAGTCCACTAATGACTCATTTGGACTGCTACAAAGCTAAGGACATTAAATAATGATTGTATTGTAGGAGTGGAGCACAGCATACACAGACTATCTACTAAAAAGCATGTTCTTGTGTAACGTAGGTTAAGGGCACTTAGAATCCATCATCGGGAAGTATTTACAAATGTCTTACCAGAAACCAAACAGATTTTGGATATTTTCCGCTATATTTAATCAGTTTTTTAAATTTAATTCATGCAAAAGGAGGACCAACCAAGTGTTGAGTGTAGAGAAATGAACATACTTTTCAGAAACCTGACATTTCTGTTTACAATGTCCTTTTTAATTGATCCTTTGTAATATTCTAATTTTTCTAAGACAATGTATTTTGGGTTTTCATGTGTCAGACATCAATCAAATGACAAGAAATAAAGACTTGAAATATTTTTCTCTATGTGTAATGAATCTACATTATATATGAATTACTCTTTATGAAATCAGTGACAAAAACATTAAACCTTTCCATGATATTAAATTTTTTTAAATGTACCTGTGGAATGTAAATTTGCAAAGCTGTGTTTGCAACTGTAACTGCAGTTACAGTTGTTGGCTCATCAAATTATTTACGTGGGGGGACAAATACAGATGAACGCCACACTTTTCAAAATTGTATTTGTAGAAAAAGTTGACACGTGATTTTCCTACCAATTCTGCAGTTTGGTGTTTGGTGTTATGGTGTTTTCTACCTAAAAGCCAGGTAAAATATATTAATAATTAAAGCCTCCTCATAAGGGTAGGTTATTTATTTAAAGCGAGTTAAAAAAATGTATTTGGATTTTGGTTTTTTTACTTTCTGCAGCAAACTATAATACCAAAACTGAGTATTCAGGACCAGGATTTATGTGTGTTATTACACCCTCTGTCGTTTGGTTTAGAAGGCATCAATAATATGTCAAAAAGGTTACATGCAAATGGATATGTGCACAACCTATTAATCAAATAATCCTTTTTGAACAAAATGTGTTGTTTTAAATCAATATATATGCTTTAGGTGTAGAAAAACGGCACAAAGGGGTGGAAGTGACACTGGGCGCTTTTTAAGGACTTCATAATAATGCTCCTCCTCTGCCTGAATCTCTCCAGACTTGTTTGACACTTACTCTTGATGAGAGCTGATTATTAAGTCTATGAATAGGTCTCAGCGCTACAAGCATCAAAACATATGACTCCCCTCTGCCTGCTTTAGCAAATGCCCCAGAAGCACCAAGTAATTTTAGCAAATGAGTCCTTGGCAAATGAGTTCTTTGATCAAGTTACTGTTGGGTGATGAGAATTACAGCAATGACATCACAGGCGGATTGTGATTTAGTGTACATTGGTGCTTTCAACTCAATGCAGAGCACACTTGTTGAGTAACGCGTGCGACCTCTAATGAAACTCTGACCAATCTTCTGATTAAACTACTGTAATTCATCAAAGAACTCGTACTTTAGGACACAGGATCTACACAGGTTTAGTAAGGCCGCCTTGGGAATTGCTGTTTCTGCCGCAAATGTTCTTTTCATTAATTTTTGTTTATCTCAGGAGGCAGGTATAGGCTGCCTTCATGCTTTACACTTGACACTATCTGCAGGGCAAACCAATGCAGGTCAATATGAAAATGCTTGTGTAGGGTGGTGTTGCATGGTGCAGCGGTAGAGCAGGTGCCTCACATGCAGAGGATCCTGGGTTCAATTCCCGACCTTGAGACCCTTGCTTCATGTCTTTCCCCCTTCTCTCTCTCGGCCCATTGCATGTCTGTGTACTGTCAATAAAGGCCAATATGCCCATTAAAACTTTCAAAAAATGCTTGTATGGCTTGAACTTATTTTTTTTCCAGCGCATATAAGCACCTGGTTGGATTACAGCGAGTAAACATTGACAAATAAGATGATATAATAATTCATCCATCCATCTTCTACAACTTTTGTCAGTCAATAAGTGAGAGGTGGGGGCACTCTAGAATGGTCACTTGTCCATTACAAGGCATCACAGCTACACAGCCCTTAAGACAACCACTCATACCTTCGGACAAGTCTCTAAGTAACCTAACATGCAAGCTTTTGAACTGCAGGGGTAAACTGTAATAACCAAGTATAGCCTTGCAAGCATTTGGAGAATATGCAAACTCCACAATGAATAAATGACCCAGACCCTAGGCAGGGTCATTTACCCCTGTAGATTAAAAGGCTTCATAGCACCTCTGATCGAGTTGTTGGAAAAATGACGACACCTAATGATGTCAAGGTTGTTACGTTATTTTTTAATCTGCAGCTCTTGGTAAAATAACAACAAATAAATAAATAATAATTCTGGTCTGTGGAGTTTACTGTGTTTATTCATCTCATCATGGATAATAAGTCCAGTGAATTTGGGTACTTGGAACAGAATATTTCAGATGGCTGAAATACAAGGTCCCCCACTGTAACTTTGGCAAATAAAGAGCAAATCTCTCACAAGAATAGTTGTGTATGAAACATTTTTTCTCTTTCTAAGTGGAAATATATGTTCTTATATGTCACAGGGAGAGTGATAGAGGAACATATAAAGTACTTAAATAATACATCTGCTAGAGCTGATTATTTTCCTCCACAAGACCAGGTTTATTTCTTATTGATTTCTTTATTTATTTATTTTACCACAAGCTGTAGATTAAAAAATAAAGTAACAACCTTGACATGATTACGTGTCGTTGTTTGACCAACAAGTCGATCAGAGGTGCTGTGAAGAGTGCTGGATCTGCTTCTCTGGCTGCAGTGTATGGCGGGGTATAAGTGTCAAAATTAAGTCTATTGCGTGTCCAGCAGTGGCTACTTCCTTGTTGCAGGAGGCTATATCCATTCCGAAGCTAGCTACTGATCTAATTAATGATTGATGGCCAGCGCTGGCAAATGCGAAGGAGTGTTCTCACTTGCGTTAGCTTTGGAGCATCTGGCGATAGCATTGGAGAGGCTAATGACTAGCATGCCTTTTTTCTTCCCTTTTTTAATGGTAGATGGCGCAGTTCCGTAACAACACACAAGATAGTTCCCACGTGACGTCACACATCCTACAGCCAGGTGCTCCGCTGCCAATGTGATGATAACAAAGAAGCTTTCCACTTCGTTTGTTGCAAATAAGATAAACACGAATGTTTGGGATTTTTTGTGTTCAAGGGTGTAAAAACAAAGGCCATAAAACAGTAAAGAGAAGTTTTCATTGCATACCGAAAATCAGAAGCGAAGGTGAGCAAACTTTGCAACTAAGCATTCAGCGTCGACTGGTGTGGCTGGCTATATATACAGAAAACACAAGCCATAAAATACGGCGCAGATATGCTCTGGTCACTTTATTAGTGGTAAGGGCATTTTCAAATGTTTCAAACAAGAACCAAACTGTGACTCTGTCAGTCAGTCAATAGTGTATTGAACCGTTTGCTGTAAAATATGTACTTTGTAGGTAAACCTGCAGACTTGTCTGACAGATCCAACCCAGATTGGGCCCCTACCTTGAGGCTGACTGTCATAGCAACTGCCTCAGAAACTGACCGCTAAAGATGACTTTATGCAATTAACTGAAAAAGGTACAGGCTTTGTGCATGACATGAAAATCTGACGTCCATGGCAATCAGAGTATGTAGTAATGGTAATTTGATGAACAATATATAGAAATTTGTTGCTCTTCTGTGATAGTAATGATTATTGAATTAATTAACTATATTGCATTATAATTAATAAAATACCCAAAAACTAAATGCTAATCACTTAGAGTCATGAGTGATCCATTATTTGACCTATTTAATCAGTTTATTGTGCTTTAAAATCTGCATTATTACTGTTTCTCTATTGATAACAGCATTATGCCCTCTTCATTCTTACTACAACAGATATGACAACGTAAAGGTATGGTGTCACACAAAGGACAATTACAACACAGCCAGAGCTTGCTGGTCCTTCACAATGTGCATGAACCAGAAGGCATTTTAATGCTTGAACTACAATGGAACTGTTTATTAGGAGCAATACCACAAACCACAAACATACATGCCACATTTGTGACATATCAGCCTACAACTATTATTGTATATTTAATGCAAGTTATCAAGCTGCTTACATGCTGAATGTTAATAAACTGTTTTTATCTTATAGGACTGAAGTACTCACAATTACGTTGTATTTAACAATGTGTCAGTCCCGAGAGCAGGGTCCAGCTGTAAACATATAACTTGACGTACTTCAGTAAAAAGCCTTTAAATGTGTTTAGTATAATTTATTTGTATGTCATAACAACATAAAAGACTGTCAATCTCATACAAAGATGTAATAAAATTTGCATGTACACACAGTATGAAACTGTCAGGGTTTGTGTTTGAGGAGTCAGACCAGAATGCAGGGAGATACTCGGGAGCCACATGATATGGTTTATTCGAAGGCTTGCAAGTATAGGATTTCAGAAGTTCAGGTCCAAACGAAGATGCACAGGACTTACAACAATGAAGCTGTACAGGAACTAAGCAGGCTGGAACTCAGGAACATGGTAGGTCTCTGGCTGGAGAAAAGAGGGTGGACAGAAGGAAAGGAAGAAAGGCACGGAGGCGGGGAACTGGGTAAGACGGGGACGGGTAAGCTTATATACAGAGGGAAGTGAATAGTGAGACAATGAGAAGGAGAGGCAGGTAATCAGGGTGAGTAATGACAGGTTTGACGACCAGGTGTAGGGAACTGAGGGAATAAGTTACTATGGCAATAGGAGCTAGGAAACGCAGAGAAGGGGAGGGGAAGCAAAAACTAGAGACAACTCTAAGGGAAGCAAACACTAAACTAACTGGGAAGAACAGGGAAAAGAAACCTAAACATAAGCTAACATAAAATAGAAACTCTAGAAGGAACTAAATCTAAGGACATGAAAAGAACTAAGTAAACAAACAGAAAACACTGAACAGAATATAACTGACTGCCAGACAGGAACTGAAACAAGAGCAACTAACAAGAGAACTATACTATAATAACTAATCCTGGGAGAAAATAAGTGACACTAAGCATGAGAGAAAATGAACTAATAAAACTAAGAGGCACAGAACTACTGGGAAACTGAATACAAGAACCTAGCCAGAGAATAAACATAAATGCGCGTAACTACTAACCGGAGAGCATATGAGAATGATCTCAGTAAACAAACACAAAACCCAAACGGCAGATCCTGACAGAAACGTAAGAACTACAAAATCTAGATTTGCAAATGTATATGTACACATTTCTTCTTGTTGCACTAAATGTGCTTGAAAAAAGGTTAAAAGTGCCCAAATACTTCGATGACCATAGTTTCTTCATAGTGTAGGCACTTTTTTATGAATGAAATAATTCACACTGTTTATATAGGTGACTGCTGGGAGCAAATCCAACTCCACTGACATGTTGCATTTGTTCATCTCGTATGGATCTAACGATTACAGTGATCTTTACTTTTTACCCATTTAAGGACACAGCATTTAAAGTGTCTCTGTAACACGTTCCAACACTTGAAAAAGCAAAAGCTCACAAAAAAAAAGTAAAAGCTGCGGTAATGCCTCTCATAATGCATTATCTATGAAGCACCGTTTGCAGATATATTATCAACATGGTACATTTCCTTTCTACCGGTACGGTCTTGTGGGAACTATATTTATTCCAATATTTTAATAATTTTAATTTGCTGTTCTAATGGCATTAATTTGTTTATTTCCCCATACAATTTCCATGGAATGTCCTTTATTTTACCCTTTCTGCTCAGTTTTTCATGGTAAAGAGCACGTTTTTGTTGTGAAGTCTGGCTTGTTATGCTGTTTTTGAATCCATGTTTTTTCAATCAAGGATTAACAAAAAAATGGTGCAGTTTTTTTTAAAGAAATTATTTTTTTCTTATACCAGACAGAGAACAAGTACAGATGTATTTGATAAACACCTAAATCCCTATTGGTTTTATCATTTCCGTTTGGGGATCAACAAAGGAACACAGGCATCAAAACAGCATATGCCAGACTTCACAACAAAAAATGCACTCTACCATGAAAAATTGATCAGAAAGGGTAAAACAAAGCACAGTTCATAAAAAATGGTATAAGAAAATAAACAAATCATTGCTGTTACAACAGTACACTCCTTCCCATGTGCCAGCATCAGCTATCATTAATCAGGTCAGTAGCTGGCTTCAGAATGGATATAGCCTCCTGTAACAAGGAAGTAGCCACCACTGGGTGCCCAATAGTCTTAATTTTGGCAATGATACCGCGCCATCGGCCCGGTCCCAGTGCTCACACTTCCACTCTTGTGTCCCTGAATTGCGCATTCCCGTTGATGGGTTCGAGTGTATAGTGTGTCCCAATTCTCCAGAGTGGTCCTTTGCCCTGCCCCCTTTGTGCCTTCAATCCACACTTCGCTAAGCGCGCATCTAAGCGGACCTCGCCGAAGTATATTACTCACAATTCACTGCCGAAGATGATGTTTTGAGCAAAAACCAATCACAACCATTAATGTAATCAACCATCAAATCAGAATAAGAACTGCATAAACTTTAGACAGCAAGCCGAGAAATATATTTTTCCAGGCTCAACACTGTAAGATGCCACTGGCATCAGAGTGATTCTGGGCAGTCAGTAGCCCATAACATTGAAATTACCTTTCGAACCATCACTTGCGTCATGGCGAGAGTCTGGTGAAGCCTCCTTCGCTTCCTGCACTTTCTTCTCCTCAAATAATTGCTTGTTGCAGTCTTAAAATATTTTTTAGCAGCAAGACTGCATAAACAGCGACAGGTCCCGTCATTTTTGATGTCTCAGTTACGGTGCAGAGGTGCAAGTCGATGACGTAACCCCTACTGTCCCAATTTTACACACTTGTAACCTGTGCACTTCAACCCTTACGTGCACTTTTACAAAGTACACACTTCATAGAGGGGCGTAGGGTGTAGTGTCGGTATTGGGAGAGGGCCATCTTCGCAGGAAACAGCACAAGACCCTTCGTCTTGTTGAGCGGGGGTTGGTGAACAACTTTCAGGTGCATTACCGCCACCAATTGGTAAGGAGTGTAACAGCTTCATCAGGGGTTTTAGATTTGTACTTGTACATTTCTGATTCATTCTTGTAAATTTGTGATTTGTACTAGTATTGTGTAAATTGTTGTAACCTTGTAACTTGTATACGTAACTGCTAAGCTTGTTTTCTCACAGATATTCTCATCTGATGTCACATGTATGTATAAGTCTACAACGAGGCACAAATACAAATCTTAAATTTATTCATGTTTATTGACTTACATTTACAAATTTAGACACGTACACATACATTTTTATCTTACCCCATAGGCAAACCTTTAATAAATTAATTAACGAACATATTTATCTTTTTTATTGTTAATAGTGATTGGCCAATTTCGAAGTTTCAAACATTCCGAGTTATGTCCAGCAAAACAGTTAATAAGCGGTGCGCGCTCCTGTGGTGTTGTCAGCCCAGACGCAGCACTCAACAGTGTGCGATCGATGGCTCTGCTTTTCTGCACAATGACTTGATCACTCTGATTAAAGGCTAAGCAGGATGTAGTCTTTGCCTCACTGGGTCCGTCCGGACCATAAACATAAAGCATCTGCTCGCAATACAACTTTAATCTCAGCTTTCTGCAAGCACCCCGCGCAAAAAAACAGAGAGAGGAAATAATCTCCACTCATTTATATTTTTTTATTTTTATTTTGTTCAAGCAATTTAGTAATTTGGTATCTTTCAAGATCTGGCCCGATCTTGGTAGGTCAAGCCATCAACATCCTGTAAAGTAAGCTTGTGTATTCAATTTTAACAACCAATATGTATTATACACATTTGAATACATTTATAATAATTATAATTATGTTACTAAAATATGTAAGATAATTTTAAACATGCTTAATTGACATTTCTCAATACTTTTTTTTTACCAATTATTAATTATTTTTAATAAATATAATTAGAAAGTACGAGTATGGTTGTGAGCTAAAAAGTTGGCTGAGAACACCTAGAAGAGTAATTCTGCTGACCAACAAGTAACATAGCATGAGTGGGAGGGAGCGACCCACAAAATAATGAAGAAGGGTCAACTTACCCTTTTTTCTGCCTCACTGACAGTTTAACAAATGAGACAAAGATGGAGGCTACATCGTTTGCACTGTCACTACAGTAAGTATGAGCTATCTATTTGTTTTAATGTAATGTATTTGTTATAATGTAGTATCATGTTTTCTGGAATTTGTAGAATCATTAGTTACAGTGATTTTTTGTTTGCTATGATTCCAAGTTATGCTAAGTTCTATGTTAAGGGGGTTCTAAAATACAATACATTTAATCAGTGTAGGCTTTGCTGTCCTATTTTGTTCAAAGTTCATTGTACAGGATAAGGGAGACAGCTGCAGTGTAATATCAAACAGATAAATCCGACTGCACCGTTGGCAATTCCTATTAAGGGAGATTCTCAAAATAATTAAAATTGTTGCTAAAATCCTAAAACTCACCAGGAAAAAAATACCGCAGAAGAAGAAGGTGCAGCACGTTACTTTAGTGTTACGCTAATGTATGCTAAGCTGAATTAATCAGGGGAGTCTCAACAAAAAGGTATAGTAACTTTTAAAAGAATGATCTAAGAATCTAGTTTTGTTGCTCAATTTTGTTGAATGAGAATTGCCCACAGTCACAGTATGCTAATACATTTGGGTGCTTTTATTTTATCCCGATTTAACACTCTTCTGCCGAGTCATGCAAGTAATTGTGTTCTAAACTCTGAAATGCAATGTACTGGGAAACTTGATCAACAAATGCAGTTCTGTTCCATTGCTTTCATCAGGCTGGAATAAACAGTATTGATTTTGCATCAGCTTAACTATACTGGAATACTAGTAAATGTGCAACATAGATCAACAATTAAGTTTTACCTTACAGAAAAACATTACTGAATGTAGTGTCCATGATTAGATTTTAGAAGCAAGAGACTACTAAAATATACTCTGTTCCTAAGTATATTCCCAAGTATACCCTGCAGTCCCATAATGCTTTTTGAGTAGCTACTGCAAATGTTTTGTGGACTTAAGATCCCACTAACATGCAGAATAGAGCACATATTGTACAAAGGCAGGCTCCTTATACATAGCATTCAGCTTTTTATGCTACAAACAGTTGCCCTTTTCTCCAAAAGCTAAGATAAAAGACTGAGATTTACAACACAATAATAGTACACTGTTGTGCACTGTTTGCTTCTGTTTGCGCTGTTTTGCACTGTTTGTTTCGTTAGTGACAAAGTTGCAACGTCAGACTGAAAGAGTGAGGATTTGCTCCCGCAAACACCAAACAAGCACTGTTTGCATCGTTACTCAAAAAGTTGCTTCGTCAGAATGAAAAGGTGAGGATTTGCTCCTGCAAACACATAACGAGCAATGTTTGCGTCGTTACTGAAAAAGTTTCATGACAATAGTACACAATTATATGCATGGAATCATTTGCTGATGAATCATAATCAAACCAGAGAACAAGAAAAATACTTTTCTGTACAAAGCAGTTTTTAAGATTGCTGTAAATCAACAAATTGAGTTTATCTTGTGTAAAGGTTTTAATCATTATAATAAAGTAATTGTCAGTGACCAACATGAAAATGTTCTAATTTCATTGTTTTGTTTATTCTCCTTTTCAGTTGCCATTTGACAACCTAGAGTCTGTCAAAGTCCTTGTGGCAACTTTTCAAAAGGAAAAAGAGATGTCTCAAAAATGTTTTCATGTTTTAATTAACCTAGAATCTCATTGAACAAGCTGGCAAACTGGCTGGGTGCTGGAGAGGATATTGAAGTATAATTCTGACATTATGGAATGTATTGATGTTGATACCAATGTGGAAATCAAGAACTTTGACAGATTCTATGTATGTCAACTGCAGGGCTCCTAGTAGAAGCTCCTCATCAGGGGACAAATCAAAACCAGGTACTGTTTGAGCTGTAAAAAATTCTGTTGCTTAAAAAAATACTTCTCATGTTATTTAGAATCTGTACTGAATGTTCCACAGGTAGCTTAATTCATAGAACAAAACATTTTCATCACTATTTATTGTGATGACATTGAACATACTGTACCAATACCAAATATTTATTCTCCACAGCCCTATACTATTGAAGAAGACAGTCAGCCTTTAAAGTCACTGATCATGAAAAAAAGCTCCCCAGATTCTTAATGAGTATGAAACCACAGGTGTCCTGTCAAAGCACCTAAGAAAGGCTCTTGTGAATACGTGCATAGGAGACGTAATTCAGAGGTGTTGTTTGTAAGTATTGTTCTTTTTCACACTATCATTTCTCCACGTTAGAAATCTCTGTGAAGCAAATTGTGATCTTCTGTCATTGTATGACTAAATGATTTAAATTGGGTGGTGTTCTTGTCTTTTTCCAGTTATTTTCATAATGCAGAAAAGCTGGCTTTGGCAGTGATGCTCTTTGCCACCTTCCCATCTCTAAGTGTCCCTGTGGCTAGACAAGGGGAAGGATTTGTACATAAAATAGTGAAACATCATAATAGTTTTTTATGGCCCTAAATAACATGTAGTTTGATTTCCTTGTCTATTTCTTCAGAATTTCTGAAAAGTTGCAAGGCAGAGACTGTTTATTAGCTCTATTGTGAAATTTATGGCCATGTGTCTTTTAATAGAGTACATGCTGTTCATAAGAACAATACAAACATATATTTTACAGGCAGTTTGTGGAAGGTGTGGTGTTCCAAAAAGCTTTAAATGTAGAATAAGTTTATAGTTGTATCATGTGGTTCATTTTAATAAAAGTATTATAATTTCCAAAAATTGAATTTTTCATTTTTATTTGACCTAATTTATGAAAACACATTTTACACATATTTGTGTCATAGTAAAACCTTTTAATACATATTTGTGCTGATATGAGTGACACAATGGTTGTGTCATAAAAGACGTGTTGCCCCTGAGCTGATTCGACACATTAAAAACTTTTACACATGCTGTTTTTGACACATCTGTTTTAAGGGCAAGACAGTCCAATAACGGCTTCTGGACTAAGTAGCACCTGTTCATTAAGATTTACACCACTGTAGCACAGTTCCTTTAATGCCCAAACAATGCTCAATCCCTGATTAAAAGACACTATGATCTATAGTGTAATTTAGATCTAGAAGTATTAGAAAAGTGTGGGTTTACAAATCAACGGTTATAATAAGATCTTTAAAACCGTTAGAGGAGCAGTTTTAGTGTTACATGAGATTACCAGATCCAGACATCGGCACTATGGTGCATGAATAAATTCCATTGAACTAAAATATGCAGTGCTGTCTTTAGGGGTTTCTGAACACTTCTATTTTTTGCAGCTAATGGTGGTCTAAGACTATTTTGAGTCATTAGATTGGATTAATTCAGAATCAGCTTAAATGTTGGCCAGGTTTGTGCAAACAAACAAGGTACTCGACTTCAATTTTAAACGCTCTCACCATACAGACGTTAAAAATAAATATACATTTGGAGAAAAAAAAAAGAAAATTGAACAGTCAGTCATTTTCTACCACTTATTCCATAGTGGGTCACGGGGGACCTGGTGCCTATCTCCAGCAGTCTATGGGCGAGAGGCGGGGTACACCCTGGACAGGTCGCCAGTCCATCGCAGGGCAACACACAAACAACCATGTACACACTCATTCATACACCTAAGGGCAATTTAGAGTGACCAATTAACCTAACAGGCATGTCTTTGGACTGTGGGAGGAAGCCAGAGTACCCGGTGAGAACCCACGCATGCACGGGGAGAACATGCAAACTCCATGCAGAAAGACCCCCGGCCGGGAATCGAACCCAAGAAGGTCCTTCTTGCTGCAAGGCAACAGTGCTACCAACTGCGTCACCGTGCAGCCCTACCATCTAAAGGTCCGAAGCATAAAACCAAAAATAAATGCACAGTCGTAAGTTAAAGATAAAAACAACAGCTTACGACTAAGACACAGTGGCAAAAGACTACATTTAGTTTTGATTATGTTATTACAGTTTAGATTGCAAAAGATAGAAATTACTAGACAGTAGTTTCCTTCAACTTATTTTCATTTTTTCTTCTTTTATACTGTAGAATAACACACTAAAAGATATTCCAATTTTTGTATTAATTTGAAATATGATATTTTCCCAACACTTATCCAAGAGGTGATGAAGTACATTTAATTCAGTGATGAATTGTCAGATGTTTTTAGCATTCTTCAACCAACAATGGACCTATTTGGTATTAACGAAATCAGACTGGTTCACATGCACGTGTGAATATATACCTTCAAGGGCATCTGTCGATCTAAAATATAAAGTTAAATCTAAAAGTTAACCTTTTGTATTCAGAAAATCCACACGTTTTGTATCATTGATTTGAAAGGCAGACTTGCCACTTCCAATATGGCGAACTAGCTGAAGTATTGCAGCAACGGTCCACCACATAATTTCTTGAACATCGGTTTCTCTCAACTGCTTTAAGTAGGAAATACGTTTGTTCTCTCACTCTCTATATGTTTCCTATGCGTTATAATGACAACCAGCCTTTATATTATTCTGTGGTCACTGGTGCCCGCAGGAAGCCATACTGTCCTACTCCCACCAGCCGCCGCTGTTACAGTCTGGCGGATCTTCCGCTTTACTTTGAGAGCATGGGAAATGTCCAACGCGGGCTGAAAATGCTGCTCAAATTTGTCAAGATCATAATTTCTCAAATTAAATTTGTGTCGTGTGCTGACATAAACAGCTGGGATCATTGAAGCATATTATTTTTCTAAACCAATGACATAAACATAGAATATCGATGATGTTTTAAAGACTTTACTAGTTCCCACGGTTCCTGAAAGCAACATCTGGGAATATTTCCTTTAGGCACCTAAGCTGTCAGTCATCATTCCACACCCCATGTCATCTATGTCCCGCCCCCACACTGAAGGAGCAGCAGTTTAAAACTGAAAAATAAATCTGAAACTGAAAAAAAAGCTTGAATCTGAAAAGTGGTTTTAAACATTTATTTTCAGTTTAAATCTTTTTTTTCAGTTTCAAAAAAAATTTTTGTTTTAAATATATTTTTCAGTTTTAAATCCTTTTTTTTTTTCAGTTTCAAAAAAAATGTTTTCGGACAAAGTTCATGGCTCCAATTTAGCTCTATAAAGTCCAACTAATATATTTTATAAATCATATCTAATTAAATTAAAACATAAAAACCTACATTATTAGTTAAGGAGAGAAAGTTTGACTAAGAAATATAGCCTACATAATGATTTAGTGACGGGCTTTTTACTGCATTCTAACCTCTAAAACTGTTGACTGATATATTAAATTGCAGCACCAATGCATCTCCTCTTCACAAATCTCCTCAAAGTAGCTTTTTTACCAATATTATGGTAATAGCTGAGTGACAGCTGTTGGTAACTGGAAGAGGCTTTTCAGACACTTACAAAGTCTTTAGCTAGCAGCTAGCTCATGACACCACGGCAACAAACTACTGTCTGAGTAATAAAACCTGAATAGTCAGTTAAAAATAGCTTCTCTTCACCTGCTTCCTCTCATTTAGAGAGCGCAGAGCCCTCTTCTTTTCTCTTCCTGTGTATGTCTGTGTTGTGTTTCAATCCATCTCTGCTCAGAATTTTCCTCCATTGGGGATGAAGCAGAAACAATAAGAAATTGGCGTGATGTTTCATAAGTACGCACTTCTTATAAGTTCACTTACTAGTTTATTGTCCAACAACTGTACTGGAACCTGGAAAAGTGACATTTACTATTCTCCACAGTCTTCTTCTCTATCTCATTGCACGAGGGGCATTTATTGTGCGTGTCATAAGGAGACAAGGTCAAAGGTAGCAAGGTGACTGGGGGTAGTTGTCATGTCATTTCTCTTAAAAAATAACATAGTGAATAACATTATTAATACATGTTTTTATTTGGTCTCAGAGTAGGGGTTAGGGGTTTAAAAAATGTCAAAAAATATAATTTGACTAAAAGGGCACTTTTAGAGCAAAAGGGGCAGGTACACAAGCCCCTTCCGCCTCTGCATGTGCCTGTGTGGCAACAGTTGAGAGAAGAGCCATCCTTCAACAGAGAGAAAGCTTCAGCAGAACCTGGTGCAGTGTGATAAGTCATCTGCTGCAACCGACTTGGGGTTTCAGAAGACAGAAAGGAAACTAGAAACATACAAAAGCACTGGTCTGGGAGATATTTCTTCGTTTCAAATGGCATGGGAACTATTAATGATGACAACTTCACAGAATCTCCTTTGAAAAGGTCCAAAGAAGCCATTTTTGTGTATCAGGCTGGAGTAAGTGACAAAAGTGTTTTGATGTAAATCAATAAAAATAGCACATTGTTCCAGCTGAAGAGTGTAGTTTTTTTTATATTTTACACTCCCTTGATTTTTCATTATTAAGTACTGTCACACTTACATAAAGTTCCCAATGCATAACAATCTGATTACTCTTTTCAACTATTTAGTCCCCAATATATGAAGCAAAAGTGAGTGGCTGCACCACTGGCAGTGACCACCTTACCTCTATAACAGGGAGTTATAATTTCAGTAAATGTTAGAATATGTCATTGGCCCTTGGAATTGAGGCAGCAGCTAATGGAGTTAGAAGGACAGAAACTAAGCCAAGCATAGATATTAGGATTGATGTAGTAGCACAGTAATGGACAAAACAACCTCTGGCTACACTTGCTTGATATTAACCATAGTTTGTGGTAATTTTCCTGTTATTCAGTTATTATAATTGTTGGTTAACAAGCATAGTCTAAACACTGACCACTCAGTGTGCTCATGAATTTAGTAGGTACAAGTTGATAGGCCTGGCACTAAACCCTAAACTCTGACTCCTTAAAACTAATCGATGGTTATGCCACCCTTGGCAGCAACAACTGCCATCAAAATGATTACTAGTAATGAGTCTTTTTCACTGCTGTGGCCCACCCTTTTTGAACAGTTTTAATATAGGCACATTGGACAGTTTTAAGCATGAATGTCCTACTTAGGTTCACACCACAGCATCCTGACTTAAGCTCTGACCTTGACTAGGCTACTCCAAAGTGTTCCTTTAGTTTTTTTGAGCCATTTAATTTGAACTGGGGAGCTTTTGATGATTGTCCCGAATAACCCAAGAACACTGACATTGAAAGGTCAGCTCTAATTTTTCAAGCTAGGTTCTGTGAAGTTTTTATTGTTAATAGTAACCTTACCTGTAGTAGAAAGATTAGATTAATACCGTGGGATTAATTTAAAAATAAATAAATCATCGGAGTGTTTGTAGCCAACAAGCTATTCAGATGTATGCTTTATCAATCTACCACATCAGCTGGTTTGGAAAATCAACATATTGGGAGTCAGTTGATATAATTTTTAAACAGAACCTAAAAAGCAGAGGACAATATTATCAATGCTGATGCACATCTCATGCAAAATCTAGAAGTTTAATCCATTCTTGGCCAAGATACAGTTATACTGGAGAGTTGTAGCTGCTCTAGTTTATTTAGCTGCAGGCATAACACCAGACGCATGAGGCCAACGTATTACTCTTCTTTGTTTGAATCCCCTGCCAACAGCAATACCAGCACAAACATTCCTACCACGTATAATTTGTTTGATACTATATCCCCTCAGCAGAATAGGATCTACTTTGGGGATTTAACCAAGAAACACAGATAAGTACCTCTTAAATTGTACTGCTGTATTATGCTTTTTCTGTTAAGCAGCTAAAACAACAGCTTGCTTACTGTTTTTCAATGGTTCTAAAACCAATATTAGATAGCATGATTTCTTTGCATTTAGTTCTCTCATGGCAGCTCAGAATCAGAATATCCTTTATTGTCATTGTCACAAGTACAACAAAATTAAGGAAAAGCTATCTGATCAGTCTCTTTCTTTTGGCCTATCGCCCCTCCTGGAGCATAGGCCATTGACGACAGTCCTCCGAAGCCCCCTGTCCTGTGCTGCCGCCACTAGTTGTCCCCAGCCCAGGCCTGAACGTTCGATATCAGCATGGAGACCTTGGTCTTGACCCTGTGGATATTCAGGCCCACTTGTGCTGAGACTGTCAGGAGTTTGGACGACTTGTCTTGCATCTGCTGTGGGCTGTGGATGAGAAGCGTCTTATCATCTGTAAAGTCCAGGTCATCCAGCTGTCTCCGGAGGGTACACTAGATGCCATTCCTCTTCTGGCTTGTTGTCTGCTTCATCACCCAGTCAATCGCGATGAGGAACAGGAAAGGTGACAAAAGGCATCCTTGCCTAACCCCTCTTTTTACCTCGAAGCTTCTTATGAGTTGGCCTTCGTGCACCACTTGGCATTATTGGTTATGGTTATTCCCTCGTAAAAATTCTTGATGAGGTTGACAATCGTCTGTGGGATACTGTAGTACTTTAGCTGCTTTCAGAGTGTCTGTCTACACTGTTGAACGCAGCTTTGTAGTCCACAAAGTTGATGTAGAGTGGAGAATTCCATTCGATGGATGCTCTATAATGATCCTCATTGGAGCTATCTGGTAGATGCACGATCGGTCCTGCATGAAGCCTGCCAGCTGGTCGCGTAGTTTCTGGTCTACTGGGCCTTTAAGTCTTTCCAGAATGATTCTGTTAAGCACCTTTCCGGGCACCAACAGCAGGGTGATAACTCTGTAGTTGTCACATTGGATGAGGTCTCCCTTTTTGGCAATCTTGAATAGGTGTCCTTCCTTCCAGTCTGCAGGGACCTGCTCCTCTTCCCAGACCCTCTCCAACAGTCTATGCTGCACATCAATGGAGAAACCGGGATCTACCTTTAGTGCCTCAGCTGGGATCCCTTCTGGTCCAGGAGCTTTACCCTTCTTAAGTGGTGTAATGGCCCTCCTTATCTCTGATTTCGTAGGCTTGTTGTGTTGATTGTCAAGTCTCGAGCTGCTGCAGGGATGTCAAGTGGTTTGTTTGGCAGTGGTGTGTTGAGCAGTTCTTCAATGTGCTCTGCCAATCGATTCATCGATATCTGATCAGTGGATGAGCAAAAATAAATTTGTAAAATAGAAAAATAGAAGCAGCTGCAAAATAAAAAAAACATGTGCACACATTCATACCGATGGCACATTCCCATTAGTGCATCTCCCTTTACATTCTGGTTGTATTGATGCTAGTTGCTGTTGTTGGATAGAAAATGTTTTTGAATTTGCTTTGCCTTGCTTTAATTGTTCTGTAGGGTCTGCCTGACAGTAACAGTTCAAACAGAGTGTGACCCGGTGGGGGGGGGGGCTCTTGAATATTGTATGGCATGTTTTTACTGGCTCCTCACCACTTTAGAATTATTCCTGCTTTATATTAATATTTCACTTCAGTTCCGGTTTCACTGCATACTGACTAACTACTGTGAATTTGACAAAACCAAAGGAGTGAAAAGGAAAGAAGAAAGAAAAAGTTCCAGGGGAGACTGATGGTTGACACGTGCAGGAGCTAGCTAAACATGTAACAACAGCTTCGGAAATGGAGTTAACTAGATACAGGATCCTCAGCAATTATTCTGCTGTCATAATGTGGGTTTCTGTTGGACCAATATGCGGGGAACAAGTTTGCAGGTAAGATGATACTTTATTGCTCATGGCTGGACACGGACAGGGTACCAGGCGTGCACACAAACACAAAAAACAAATAAGGAACCAGCGGGGAACAAAGGAAACAAACGGGCTTAAATATAAAACTGGACAGCAGGGGGAACCAATGACACACGTGACCAGACAATCAGGGGAAAACACAGAACAGGTGTGGCTTGGGGTGCAGGGAGGCAGAAAACAAAGGACTAGACCAGGTAAAATATCAAAACACAAACTCAAGAACTCAAAACACAAGCAGGTATGACATCTGCAAGAAGCATGGGCAAACAATGACAGACATGTATATTTTAAAGATGACATAAAACCCTAGCTCGATCCATCCTTCAGACAATTAGGTTGTAAAATATCTGCAAAGTTGTAAGCCAGCTTAGATTTAAGTTTCCCTCCCACTACTATGGCTTAGTGCTCGAGAGCGCCGACTCTCCCATTGAGCAAAGCTGCAGGTCCTTCTTACATTTGTAGCAGGAAGCGATTTGAGGATTTGGAAGCAATTTGTTCCTCGTTTTAACCATGTTTGCTATCTAACATTTTCAAGCCATCAGTCATTGAAATAGCAATCACCTGGCATGCTGTTTTCTCCCACTCACCGGAGACGTGCTCGACTAGCTAGATGCAGCCACGTGCTCAAAGTAGGTCTGTTTCATAGCTATGCCAAAGTATGCCCACAGTGCAGCGGCTGGTCTTTTTATGAGGTGATATCTACTGTTCACACGCCGTTGTTAAGAAAAGGAGCAAACCCACTCTGAGTGCCAGCGAGGCTTTCTGTGACTTCATTAAAAGGCAAAATGATCAGTTGAGTGGTTTGCCTGCCCGGCCCAGTTACCCGGCAGGCACATGTTTCTCTCTCATGGACTGGCGGGCTGGAGCTTCTGGCGTCTTTGTGTAAGGTTGGGGGTTCCATTGTGAGCACAGTACTCGGTGGTGTCTGCTCTGTTGCGCCTGTGGGTGGAGGCTGGGGTGGCATTCCGCAGGGCCCTTGCCTTGAACTTCACGACACGTTGTGTGGTGGGGGGCCGGATTCGGCGGGGGTGCTTGGAGCGGGGCCTTGTGTGGAGTTTGTGTTGTGTGGGTGTGGGGGTGTTCCCCTGTGGGGAGGACATCCATGGCGTTTGGGTTCGAGAACATGTGTCCAATATCTGTGTCCTGGTTGGGGGTGGCCCTGTGGGGAGATTTATGTTGGGGTTCATGGGGAGTGGAGGGCTCATGAGGTTGAGATCACAATTCATTGGGGGGTTGGTTCCGGGGGTTGGTTGCCCCTATGGGTTATCGGCACCTGGAGCTGGGAGTATAGAATATGTATGGGGAGTGTGAGTGAGTGTACGACGTCTATTGTTATGTGTGTTTACATTGGGTGTGTGGGTGTGAATGTGTGAGTGCTTCTATGTGTACGCATGAGAGTGGGAATGTGTGACTGTGACTGTGTGTGCCTGTTTTTGTGTCAGGTTGGGTCTTGTGCCTTTCCCTCTCCTGGATCCGTTTAGGCCCCCCATCAAATGTGGGGCCTATTTCCTCCCCGACACACTCCCCGCCGGTGGCTAGTGTCTCTGCCTGCTGGTGGACTTGTGGTTCTTGGTGTTCGGGCCTGGGTGCTTTGGTGTATGCCAGCTCACTCCCAGTGGCTGCTTGCCGGGGCCAGAGCCCATGGGCTCCGTCGGGTCTCTGCTTGGGGAGTGAGGTGCCCTGGGGTCTCAGGTCTCTGGGTCCAAGGCTGGATCTGCTCTGGTAGACGGCTGCTGGTAGTGAAATTTTTGTTCTTTAATTTCGTCATCAGTGGCGTGGCCAAACCTCTTAGCCACGCCTCCAAACGTAAGATAGGCCGACACATAAGTCGTAGAGATCTGAAATTTGGCACACTGGTAGATCTCCTCAAACCAAGACAAAAAGTCATTTGGGGGTATGCCCTAAAATGCACAGGAAGTCGGCCATTTTGGATCAAAGGCTAATTTGGGTGTGACAGGAAAGCTGTTGGTCAAAGAAGGGTGGGATGTCTGATTGGCTGTGAGCAGGAGAGAAGGATGCTGAGCTTGTTTCTGAACTGAACCTATCGAGGAATGTGTTTAGTTTGTTATCTCTGTCCAGACATTTATCGGTCTGATCTTCCTTCTGCTTGAAGGCCGTGAGCTTCATCATCCCTGACCACACATATCTGATATTGTTTTGCTGGAGCTTGCTCTCCAGCTTCTTCTTGTACACCTCCTTGCTGTCTCTTATCTTGACTTTAAGTTGTTTCTGTATTCTCCTCAATAATTCCCTGTGTCCCTCTCTGAAGGCTCTTTTTCTCTTGTTAAGCAGGCATTTGAAGTCACTGGTGATCCCGGGTTTGTTATTGGGAAAGCATCTCACAATTCTGATGGGGATGGTGTTATCCACACAGACTTTTATACAGTCTGTTACACATTCAGTCATGGGATTAATGTCCTCTCCATGTGGCTGGCACAGTGTGTCCCAGCCTGTAGCCTCAAAGCAACCTCACAGGGCTTCTTCAGCTTCCTGTTACCATCTTCTCACAGTTCTCTTTATTACAGGTTGCCACTGAACAAGGGGCTTATATTTCGAGTAGAGGAAAACAAGATTGTGATCTGATTTGCCTAGAGGAGGTCGTTTTCTCTGGTAGAGCAGCCGACAAACTGTTGTAACATTGGAAGTGTAGCAGAGAGTGAAGCATGGTTAAAATCACCAGATATTTCCACAAACACATTGGGGTGTTGTGTCAGTAGCTTAGCAACAACTGAGCTGATGGCATCACATGCAGTGTCAGCAACAGCTGAAGGTGGAACATATACTGTTGCCAAAATAACACTGGTGAACTCTCTGGGTAAATAATATGGACGAAAACTTAATGCTAACAGTTCAATATCTGGACTGCATAGACGACACTTCACTGTAACATGTTCTGGATTACACCATCTGTTGTTCACAAGTACCGCTAGTCCATCTCCTTTGTCGCTCCTCTTTAAATCTTTGTCTGCTTGTATGGTCAAAAAGTCTGGCAGAGAGATGCTGGAGTCAGGGATAAGATCCTGCAGCCATGTCTCAGTGAAACACATAATACTGCATTGCTGATACTCTGGTTGGGTCCTTTGTAGGTTTTGGAGTTTATCCAACTTGTTTCCCAACGATCTCACATTACCCATGAGAATCAATGGAAGAAATGGTTTGAACTTCCTCCTTCTTCTCTTTGCTCCTTCTCTGCATCGACG
The DNA here is from genome assembly GCA_036173005.1 of Crenichthys baileyi. Taxonomy (NCBI): domain Eukaryota; kingdom Metazoa; phylum Chordata; class Actinopteri; order Cyprinodontiformes; family Goodeidae; genus Crenichthys; species Crenichthys baileyi. The sequence goes on along the minus strand of JAHHUM010002365.1, from coordinate 285,849 downwards.
GCGCCTCCTTATCAACTCATCAGGGATTTGGGGTTGTAGTTTAAGTATCATTTGAGCTTTTGAGATATGAATCAGCTGCTTCTGGTTGTAAAAAACAACCTGTTGCCATGTTGACTCATCATAACAAATGTCCAAAAGTAATACAGCATCAGCAAAATTCACTCCAGCTGCACAGCATCCGATACCGAAGAGATAATAATCCAAAAATATATATATTTATCCACCACAAGAGGAATTTAAATTCTTAAAAAGACTTAACAGAAAAAGTAACAGAGCCACTCCAACCTGCTGCCACCTTGGACGTTGCAATTCTAGAATTAAGGGACATGTGTGACTTAGGTTTGCTTAAATAGTGCAGCAGCTTCTATTTTCTTGTTGTTAGCTGAGCCCTGAAAATCTATTGTTTCACACTCCAGTCCAATTGGATGCCAGCCGCCTGGGCCCACCAGCAATTCAATTCAGTTGTATTTATATAGCACCAATTCACATCACATGTCGTCTCAAGGCACTTTGCAAAGTCAATTCAATCGAATTGTACAGATTTCAAGTCGGGAACATACATTCCAATTAATCCTAACTATCAAACAGTGCAGTTGGATTCAATTTATTATTCAAATTGGTTTTCTATCTAAGGAAACCCAGCAGATTGCATCTAGAGACTCTAGGAACCACCAGTAAACCTGCAGTCTGAGAATGAAGTGCTCTGTTAGGAATATATGGAACAATCAAATCTCTGATGTATGATGGAGCTAAATCATTAAGAGCTTTATATGTGAGAAGGAGAATTTTAAATTCTATTTTGGATTTAACAGGGAGCCAATGAAGGGAAGCTACAATAGGAGAAATATACTCTCTCTTTTTAATTTTCATCAGAACTCTTGCTGCAGCATTTTGGATCAGCTGAAAGATTTTAACTGCATTTTTTAGACATCTTGATAGTAAAGAATTACAATAGTCCAGCTTTGAAGTAAAAATGCATGGACTAGCTTTTCAACGTCTCTCCTGGATAGGATATTTCTAATTTTGGCAATGTTCCGGAGGTGAAAGAAGGAAATCCTAGAAACCTGTTTAATATGGGAATTAAATGACATGTCCTGGTCAAAAATGGAGACATAGATTCCGAGTGGACCATGTTCACCGTATCTATTGTCGATGCTGCTGCCCGTAGCTGCGGCCATAAGGTCTGCGGTGCCTGCCGCGGCGGCAATCCCAGAACCTGGTGGTGGACACCAGCAGTAAGGGATGCTGTCAAGCTGAAGAAGGAGTCCTATCGGCTGTGGCTGGCTTGTGGGATTCCTGAGGCGGCTGACGGATACCGTGAGGCCAAACGTGCCGTGACCCGGGCTGTGGCAGAGGCAAAAACTCGGGCCTGGGAGGAGTTCGGTGAGGCCATGGAGAAGGACTATCGGTTGGCCTCAAAGCGATTCTGGCAAACCGTCCGGCGCCTCAGGAGGGGGAAGCAGTGCTTTGCCAACACTGTTTATAGTGGGGGTGGGAGGCTGCTGACCTCGACTGAGGATATTATCGGACGGTGGAAGGAGTACTTCGAGGATCTCCTCAATCCTGCCATCACGCATTCCCTGGTGGAAACAGAGGCTGGGGACTCGGGGTTGGACTCTTTCATCTCCCAGGCTGAAGTCACCGAGGTGGCAGAGCTTCGGTGGTGGATGAGATCCGCCCTGAGAACCTCAAATCTCTGAATGTTGTGGGGCCGTCATGGTTGACACGCCTCTTCAACATTGCGTGGCGGTCGGGGACAGTGCTTCTGGACTGGCAGACTGGGGTGGTGGTCCCCCTTCATAAGAATGGTGACCGGAGGGTGTGTTCCAACTACAGGGGGATCACACTCCTCAGCCTCGCTGGTAAGGCCTACGCCAGGGTATTGGAGAGGAGAGTTCGGCCGATAGTTGAACCTCGGCTTCAGGAGGAGCAGTGTGGTTTTCGTCCTGGCCGTGGAACACTGGACCAGCTCTATACCCTCTACAGGGTACTTGAGGGTTCATGGGAGTTTGCCCAACATGTGTTTTGTGGACCTGGAGAAAGCATTCAACTGTGTCCCTCGTGATGCCCTGTGGGGGGTGCTCCAGGAGTATGGAATCGGGGGCGCTTTATTAGGGGCCATCCGGTCCCTGTACAAGCGGAGCAGGAGTTTGGTCCGCATTGCCGGCACTAAGTCGGACCTGTTCCCGGTGCATTCTGGACTCCGGCAGGGCTGCCCTTTGTCACCGATCCTGTTCATAACTTTTATGGACAGGATTTCTAGACGCAGCCAAGGGCCAGAGGGGGTCTGGTTTGGGGACCAGTGGATTTCGTCTCTTCTTTTTGCAGATGACGTGGTCCTGCTGGCCCCTTCTAGCCAAGACCTACAGCATGCGCTGGGGCGGTTCGCAGCCGAGTGTGAAGCGGCTGGGATGAAGATCGGCTCCTCCAAGTCCGAGGCCATGGTTCTCGACCGGAAAAGTGTGGCTTGTCCTCTTCAGGTTGGAGGGCAGTTCCTGCCTCAAGTGGAGGAGTTCAAGTATCTCAGGGTCTTGTTCACGAGTGAGGGAAGAATGGAGCGGGAGATCAACAGACGGATCGGTGCGGCTGCTGCAGTAACGGGGGCACTGTGCCAGTCCGTTGTGGTGAAGAGAGAGCTTAGCCAAAAAGCGAAGCTCTCGATTTACCGGTCGGTCTACGTTCCTACCCTCACCTATGGCCATGAACTTTGGGTCATGACTGAAAGAACGAGAGCGGCTGAAATGAGCTTCCTCCGTACGGTGGCCGGGAACTCCCTTAGAGATAGGGTGAGGAGCTCGGCCATCCGGGAGGGGCTCGGAGTAGAGCCGCTGCTCCTCCACATCGAGACCCAGCCAACATTTTCATGTGGGGCCTATATGGGTTGGTAATGGGCTGAAAAATGGGCCCCATATAGGATTGTCCACGGGTTCCATAATGTCCCCATGTGAAATGCCCATATAGGTGTTATGTTGGGAAAATCTGTGCACCAAACGGGCCCCGACTGGGAGAAATACACAAAACCCCATCTGGGCCCCATCTTTCAAGTTCTTACTGGGTACCATGTGGGTACAACATGGGGGGGGTTTAAGTGGGATTGTCCACGGATTCCATACTGGCCCCATTTTATATGCCCATATATGTCTTACTTTGGGAAACTGGGGGCACAAAATGGGCCCCAACTGGGCAAGGTACATAAAAACCCATCTGGGCCCCATCTTTCAAGTTCTTACTGGGTACCATGTGGGTACAGCATGGGCTGAAAAGTGGGTTGTTAGTGCGATTGTCCATGGGTTCAATAATGGCCCCATCTTATAAGCCCATATAGGTGTAATATTGGGAAAAGCTGGGCAGTAAAGTAGCCCCAACAGGTAAAAGTACACAAAAACCCATCTGGGCCCCATCTTTCAAGTTTTTTGGGTACATGACGACAAACTGGGCTAAAAAATGGGAATGAGATATCAGTGGGTTCTGTAGCTGCCCCTTGTTAGTTGTACTTAGAATTTGCTACTTTAAAAATGTTAATGCCTGCAAACAAAAACAAGTTTAGAAATATAACCATTACAAAATAATTTTTTCACATTTATTTAGTCCAACAAGTAAAGTGATTTAACTGAATTTTATTCCAAACTGTGTAAACTCTTGAAAAACAGGAAAAGTCAGAATGCATTCAAATTCCTTACATATTTGGAACAGTAGTAACATGGGAAAAAGCAAAATGGAAAACTCAAAACCTTATCTCAGATCAGCATTATTATTATTTTTTTACAGGGCTGTAAGTCTATTTTGTACCCTTGTAGCTCTCAGTCCTCCTCTGTCTCTAGCTCCAGTGAACCACTTGGACAGGGCCTTCTCTGCTTCTTGCAGGTTGACATGTGATGTCAAGGCATTCTTCTTCAGTGCCTCTGCACAAGAACAAAAAACACTGAACTTTTCACCTCTCTTACATGTGAAAGAAAGCACGTAAGATTTTTAAGAACATGAACTATATGTGAATTTGAATAACTTCGTATAGCCAATCTCCCCCAACAATGTTTGTCAACAGAAGCTTCAACTGACTGCATTGTCATTGAACTCACAGCACAAATTTTCTATGTAAAGATAATTTACAGCACTGCGTTACAATATTTCTGTACATTTAACAAACATCTTTCAACTGTCCAAAAATATACAACACCAAATTTGATGGTAACACACACAAGTGAAAACCTAAACTTAAAACACTTGACATTTACAAAATTGAGAAATGTCAACTGTTGAAGTTTTTTTTGTCTGCAAATTGTATCATGACTGCAACTTGGTCTGAAAGTAACATGCTGATACATTGTTATTCCTGCTCAACCTGTCTGTCAGGTTTGCAACAATCGGTGGTGTGTAGTCACACCAGGAAAGTCCGTTTGTTTGGTCCGGACCAAAAGTGGACTTTATTTTTTTCTTTGGTGCGGTTTGCTTTCACATTGTTCTTTTTGCAAGTGAACTATACTTTGTAAACAAAGCCATGCAGGTGACGATCATTGTTCATTGATCATTGGAGAGAAATGACAGGGGCGGGACAGAGCACAGACCCAGAAATGAAGGAAAATAACAGCACCTCTGTTCTGCATATTTGTGTTGTTATTACAGCTGCAATATCATCGTGAGGGTCAAGAGCAGCTCATTCAACACCTATTTTGCGGAGTTCTATTTACAATTTTGAAACGGCATCGGCGAATGCTTGGAACAACCTGAAGGACAACGTTCTCTATGTGCCCTGACCCACAACATGCCGGCTGCAACATACAATTGATCAGGTATGATTTTAGTACAATGCTTGAGTGTATTCACACCTGCACTAAAGGTCTGGACCAAGGGGGGAAACAAACTCTGGTCCGTTTAAAGCAGAATAGGTGTTAATCTACAAGAGGCTGGTGCTGCAGTTACTTCCTTGTCCCCTAGCATTTACAGTCAAAGTTACGCATCTTCTCCAGGGTTTCCTCTAGGATTATTTTTTTTTTTAATCGTGGGGGGGGGGATTCTTGATGACGCCTCCACTGACATTACCATTATATTAATTAACTACTGTCGTTCAAATGCAACATGAGTTACATACTGTCAATATAAGGTGAGATCATTCCATGTAATCCATGCAGCATTCATGAAGTACTCACAGTTACATCCATAAAAATTACAATAGATATATTTCTGTGTATCCATGCAACAATTATTAAATATACAGTTGAAGCAGTGCAGAGTGAAACGGGCATGTTCTCATATTCAGGAGCTGAGAGGACTGGAGAGGCCTGTGTGGAGATAAATATTAACTGTCTTATCTTTTGCAGAACTGTAAACAAGTGTATCCAAAGAAATTATGTATGATGATTTTCCATTCTTTTACAAGTAATAAATGAAACGAGTAATCTTTGATTTTCAAGTTAGAACACAAATGATTGAAATATGATTGAGAACTGATAATAAATACAAAACATTAAGGTTTAAAATTCTCAATTAACCATATATGAAAGATATAATGTTGATTACTAGTGATGGATAAAAAGAATGAAGTGATGCTTTTATAACTGTGTCTTAAAGTAAATGTGTAAAGCTGAGAATGGAATGTGTGATACTGTGTAAAGTTTAAGACTGAGCAGATTAGGGAGAGAAGTGCAGGATGACTAAGAGTTACAAGAGCCAGCTGTATGCTGACAGAGAACCTTTAAAGACAACGGGAGGAAGGGAGGATGCGACTACAACAACCTCCAAGGCCGAAAAAGCAGGAACCAGTAGGTCACAATGACCATGACTAAAGTATTGGCAATAACCAAGAAGTTGAGCTGAATAGATTGAGCAATAACTGGAAAGCCTAATAAGGAGCTGACTGGTGAAAGCATCAAGCACTATAAAGGCAAAGCTGAGGGAAGGAACGGGGTTGTTTCCTCGCAGAAGACCAGTGAACAAGATCGGACGGAGAAAAAGATGCTTAGATGGAAGAAGTACCAGAGACACAGCCTTGCTGATCGACTGCATTAAAAAGAGGATCAACCCATGAGCCCTGAAGGACTGTGGCTCAAAATTAAGAATCTGATTTCATCTACAGCCTTTTTATCCAGACAACAGAAGTGAACTTGATCGGTGAACAGCTGATTGCTCTAAGTTTCAGGCTCCTGGAAGTCCTGAATTAACCTCAATTATGTCCCCGGGGTTTCCTTCAACTCTTCAGCCTCTGGAAGCTATTGTCCTCTGAGACATATGACAGCAAAGTTTCTGTTTAACCATTGAAGCCTGGAGCATCAGTGCCTGCCACTTAAAGGAGGAAAACTGAAGATCAAGTCGTATTCCCCTCAAGAAACCACTCGTTGTTACCCGAAGGAACAGCTCCATCGGGTGCATGGACGAGCCTCCGTCTTCAAAGCTTCTCCAAACTCACTGGTTTCAGCATCAGGGAAAGACAGGTTGAGTTGATTGATTTATTTCTATTATTGAATTTATTGTGTTGCTGAATTTAAGCTGTTACTGACCCCTGCAAAAACGTTACTAATTAAAGAAAGGATATAAAATTCTAGTTAAATCGTGGACATTCAATTATTTGAGTCACCTTATTTTTGGTTTTTCATTGGTGGTAAAAAGTCTTGTTGCCTGGTTCTAAGAAATTATAGGAGGTTTTTATAGGTTGCCTTAGCCAAGTTTGTTAAAACAATGCCCTTGGGGCTCGAGTCACTAAAATTAAGCTAGCCCATATACCAAGTGCCAGTTGTAATATTAGGGAATGAGCAGCCGTTAACAGGAGCGACTGTCGGACTGTGAACGACTGCTGTGGGCTACTCAGTCGTCCAGACCTCCGGTTGAAGAAGGGCGAGACTTCTGGATGTAGGCTGTCAGAGGCCAGGCAGGTCATTTCCCGACACCAGCTTAAACAGAACTTTCAGTGAACCTGCTTAGTAAGACTTTTCAGGTTTAGGGAAGTCCGGACCCGTTGGATGGAGAGCTGGATTGAACAATCCCCTTAGACATAAGGAAGTAGGTGTGAGGGGTTGCTCATCGGGCAACGAAAATACCAATTTTATAAATGATACGTACGTTTACATTTGGGTCATTTTTACACGCTTGACCTAAAAATACATTCCTAGCTTCCACATGTTCCGCTCCGGTACGTGTCCGTTTAGTTCCAGTACATGAAAAGCTAATGTTCATTTAACTTCCTTGCCTCAAACATAAAAGTGAAAACTTCTTGTGGCGTCATCTACACCGGTCCCCCCTATATCTGCTACCATGGCAACCTAAGGGGAACATAAAAAAAGTACAGATTATATACTTCACATACTACCAAATGTTTGTTGTGAGGGGATAAGATTGTAAAAAAAAAATATTAAAGTCTTTTAATATAAATGGCAATGGGCCCAGATTTGGAATAAACAATCACTGCAGAAAAAAAAACTATCTTTATTAGTCATCAAAATCAGAACTATATTTTTGATCAGAATCAAAAATTTTACTTTTTGGAAGGTTTCTTGTTACATCTGGCGTAAAAGAAACTGAATTTCAGAAAAGAAACATAGCAACAGAACAATATGGTAGTTGTAGTATGATGGCCTCTGGCCTGCTTTGCTGCCTCAGGACCAGGAAGACTTGCTGTGGTAAATGAAGCCATGAATTATGCCATCTACCAAAAAAAAATCCTGAAGGAGAATTTCCTTCAGAAAACATATCAGAGAATGTTTTCTACTGTCTACTGTATGAAGACCAGTGCCAAGCAGATGGGAAAAAAGTAAACTTACTACGGCAGACATGAGACCGCGGTCCTCCAGTCTTTCATGAAGAGCCTCAACGTCGTCTTCGGTTTTGAGAGGTAAAACAACCCCTTCAGGGACCTCCACAACTGAACCATTTTTCTGCTTCAGCAAGGCATTTAACATCTTGCTTTGAACCAGTTGAGTCTCCTTCACATCCTCTAAAATGGCAAGGACTTTTGAGAACATGGCCTCACAAGTAGGGCTGACGACATTTCTGGCAGTGGGGCTGGACACACTCCAGGCAGCCTTTCTGGTAACTACACTAACGTTTTTTCCAGAGGGTCGCTTAAGGAGTTGTTCTGGAGGGGTGGGTGGAAGTTCTTCATCTGAGTCAGAATGTTCACTTGATTCAGCGTGGCTACCCAGTTGAGTCTGATTGAGTTTTACACTTGGCCTAGAGAGGTTAAAGCACACAACATGTCCTATAATGTTGCTTCACAAGGAAATTAATTTTATCTTGTTCTCATGCTAGACCCACTTACTTTCTTTTTCTCACGCCATTCTCATTGTCAGTCAAGTCTAAAGAATACTCTGCTTGATGCAACTTTACCTTGGCATTTGCATAAGTGGCTACAAGATAAATTGTACAGAATACCACATGAAAGACACATAGTAAAGAAGAAATAAATCTGCATAAGCCATGACAATTAAAAATGGTTTTAAGCAATACAGGGTCATACATGTAAAAGAAAGTTTCCTTGTTAAACAAAAATGGGAATTTATATCTCACAGACACTTACAAAAAATACAGTATTAGTCTACAAAGGAAACTCAAAGTTACCTGCATTTCCTATGACACGGACATTGCAGAGTATCCAGCTGCTGGTTGGTGGTGTTCCTTCTTTTACAGCCTTTGTCACATTCACCAATGAGGCAGGAGGCCACCAGCATAACTTCCTCTCTGCATCATGGAACCACTCTGATGGAACGATGTCAACTTTCTTGCAGCCATCACAGTCAACTTCATCCACAAACTCGACCACGCTGAACGAAGACATCCTGTAAACGCTATTATGTTACATTCTGTGTAGCTGAGGCAAAGCTACAAATGTATTACGAAAAGGTAACAAAATAATTGGTTTTGTGAATTTTGTCACAGAAGCGCTAGCAAGCTGACCTGACAGTTTTGACAACAAATGTATACCTAGAGATGTTGAATCAATAGGGTAGTTAAAAAAGGCTGTTTCGGTCTCAAAAAGTCCATACAAAACATGTATTTCTCCACTAAAGAGCACAATGTTCCGCACAACTGCAACCCTGGCTTCAAGATCAAAATAATTTGTTCCACTGGAGGTGGAGATTATTATATTGTCATGTCTGTACATCTTGTACTGAGAAGAATTATGCATATAAAATACAGTCATCATTGGTCCAGATGTATATGGCTGTGTGAGTCCATCCTCTGGCATCTTGTAAGACCTGTGAGGATACAATTGCTTTTCACAAACTCGTCTGACAATTTGCTGTACAGGATCCTGTGGTCTTCTCACCATCTTTTTTAACTGTCCCAAATAATTCTCAAATGGAAAACATGAAAAAAAACCCAGAGAGCCATACTTTTTAGCATCATCTGCTAAGTGCAAAATACTGTGGTGTTTTTAACTAAGAAATTTAGTTCCATAAATCTTAGCAAAGTTGGCAACAAAGCATCTCAATAAATCTTTGGCATAATCACAGTACTCTCTACACATAGGAGACAATAGTATTCTCATGGCAGATGATAAAACCAGGAAGTTCTTGTACTGTGGTTTGCATAATTTCTGTAAAAGCGCAACTGGTCCTGTATATAATAAAAATTGTCTTAATTCTGTAGCTTTCCATTGTCTGTACTCCATTAGGGACCATGGTTTTCTGGAAAACGTGCTGGGTAGGCTTTGCCTACACTGTTTCAAATGATCAGAAATGGCAGACAGAGTAGAAGTAGGAACCCGACACTGCAATGGTCCCTTAAACCACAGGGCAATTAATTTACGGACAATACCCAAACTAATTAAATGCATATAGTCTAAGGGGAAAGCTGAAACCATTCCAATGCCTAGTTCTTGAAGAGGTGATTTTGAGTTGTGGTGGTCTTCATCTAACATTTCTTTAAACTGAGTATCTGATCTCAGACTTGAATCCATCTCTGGAAAAACAACTTTCCCATCAACATAAACACCATACTGTGTGCATCGCTCACAAGAGCTGTAGCCACCATGACCTTTGATGCATTTTAAAAAAGCTTTAGCTGGGGTGTCACAGATAAAAGCATCTGGAAGTGGTACATTGTAGTGTTTTCCACTAAAAGCAATACCACTTTTTGTAACCTTTTTTACATCTTCTATAAAATCATGCATGTAGTCGTTTACCGACTCAGGTTTACAGGGACCTGCATATATACCTATCATGAAAACATTTGCTTGTGGTAGTTCAACTATCTTACCTAAAATAGGCCACAGTTGCATATTAGAGCTTTTAAAAAGAGGCAAACCATCAACATTCACACAAATAGTTAATGTATCAGTTTTTAGTTCATGTTCTTTTTTCATTTTCAGTTCTGACAATATTGGAGTTTCAAGTCCAAAATGGTAGTAACTTCCCCTACCCATCTGTTTCACTTCACAATCTTTTAATGTACTGAGCAGAGTTCTGGGATCCTTTGGCAAATTTAGACCTAGCTCCAACAGTATAGTTAAGAGCTCTGACAACACAGAATGAGACACATTTCGGTTAGCTGCCCACTCAGCAAGTTTCCTCTTAGCATTGAAATTGGGCTTCACATCAAAAGGCTCACAGTTTGGTTCTTCATCAGCTTCACTAGCCATGTAAAAATCATCGCTATCAAAATCCAGATTTAAAGCCTCATCCAAGTCGTTACTTGAATATTTCTCAACATCTTCCTCTGCGTTGTTTATGGCCTCACCTTTATTCTCCATATTTCAATATTTTCCACTGCTTTATCCATAAACTGATGGTTTTTTTTCCACATCTTCAGTGTATTGCAATACCTGGTCTACAGCCTTTTTGCAAGTTCCACAGACTCTAAAGCAAGGCTCTTTAAATGCTGTTGAACTCTAATTTAAATTTTCCCTTTCCTCGTCTGTGACTTTGGCAAGCAGGTAATCCATTTCACTAAAAAAAACACAAAGATTGTGTGGGGGAAATGAACTGGAGCCATTTTCGCACATACTGTAATCCAAAAAATGACTAAAGATATTCTAAAGGTATGTGGAAAATAGTGTTTCAAACACCACTTGAGACAGTGTGGAGATTTTTTCCAGCCCCCACTGTAAAATCTATAGATCAGCTGGTGACAAAATATCAGTTGTCTAATTTTTTTAGAACTGGAAAATTCTAAAAACACTAAAAAAATTTAATCAGACTGCAGAGTCTGACATGATAATAAAAGTCAAAAAACATCCAAATGTGTTTAAAAAGGAGCTGCTGATCAATTCATTTAGAGGGTCAAAAAATGTACAAAAGTGAAAGGGAATATATTAATGTGAACTAATTTATCAATTTAGTTATTAAAAAAATTAAAACATGGTTAATAATTATTCAAAAAAAATTAAAAAATTTACTTACATGTCAAAGAATGGTGTTCCAGATCCAAAACAATCTAAATGTGACAAAAAAAAAAAGTATGGGGAAAAAAAAAAAATTTTACAAAAGCAAATTCCCCTTTTCATTTAACAATTCAATACAAGACATTCACCTGCTAATACACAAAATTAAAAGTCTAATTATAAATTTTCAAAGGCAATGCATGTGTTGGGTAAGAAAACAAAAAAATCTTATTCCCCGGCCCAATTAAGCAGCAAACACCAGTAGTACAAAACTTACTTTTTATAACTAGCTGCTAGATTTTCAGCTTTTTAAAGTCAACAGGAAGACATGTCAAAATAGTAATTTATGCAAGACCAAATGACCTTAACAGACATAAACCCTAAATTTAATGAAGTAAAAATGGCTGAGATAGTAATTAGTGGCTTTCCCAATTTTCACATTACTTGATAATTTTAGTATTTTTATAAAAAACCAGAACTTTGAAACATTAAACAAATTTTATAAAGCAGTAATATCCAAAAGAAAAGTGCTTGCCAAAAACATGAAAAACTGATTCCAATTTAAAAAAAAGGCAAAAAAAAAACTATTGTTGTGGAAATTTTTTACCTGCTCAAAAATACATTAAAAACATCCAATATTTTTTTAAAAAGAACAAAGTATGTGTACGTTTTTGGGGGAACTAGGCATAAAGGTGGTCTCCTACATTTATCTTAATAAAAAAAAAAAACTTTAATTCCTTGGATATAATGGGTTTTGAATTTCTAAGGGTTCTTGGATTTGAATATAAAAAAACTGAGTACATTATAAACTAAAAAAACAATGGGAAGCCAAAAAAAAGGTCAATGATTAAAAACTTGTTTTGAACTAACCCTTTACCTTTTGTAATGGATTTCGTTATGTCTGTAATTTTTTTTTAAGCCCCACATTATAAAAAATTTGTAATTGTCTATCTTCGTCAACTGTGAGCTGTACTAGCAGAACAGAAATCAACATGTTACAATTGCAGTTGAAGGGCACAAAATCACTCAGACCACATATGGCCTGCAGGCTGCATTTTTGACATCCTGGCAATATAAACTATTTAATTATGCTTATGGGGAAATTCAGTGAAAATAGGAAATTTGATTGGGACTTTGAAAAAAAAAAATTTTGTATGCCATCTTTTGGATTCATATCTAACATTATTAGAAATTAATTACCTTTCAGTTTTATTTATAATAGCACCAAAATTTCCCAACAAAGGGTTAATCTAAGGCAATATACAAAGAAATTCAATCGCTTCTGAGAAGTTAGACTTAATACTAGGTTTTTTTACACAGAATACAGCTAAAGAACATGTTTGCATTTTCCTTTATCACCATCCCAGCGATCTGAACAGCTGCACTCACTTTTATTAAATGAATACCTGCGCTGGAAAAACATTCCTCATCCCGATAACTAGAAGGAACACCCCGGGTATTTTCCGGTATCCCGAGGGGAGTGTTTCAGACAGGTTTTTGAGCTAATGAAGTTGTGTTTCTATTTTTTTTTGAAACCCACCCCCCTTTTTCGTGTATTAGCTACATCGCGCATCTGCTTAGCTTAACCACACATGGCTGTATAGGTTTCACGTTCAGGTCACGAAACTGTTTAAGTTACAAGTATCCCCAGCAGTAATATACACAACCACTTCGCCTCATACCACTATAAAATGAGCTTGCCACACTGCACATGTATGTCATGTTATATGGTTTAATTAGCTCCCGTTCACACATTGGATAATTTTATAACATTTTATTTACTAAAAAAAAGGGGGGGGGCCCAAATTCCGAGTTACGTGAGCGGGAATCTTCAAATGGACATCATAAAACTTTCATAGTACTAAGAAAAACAAATCCTAAATTTTTTGGATTAATAACATATCTAGTAAGTCCGGGAAAAAGGGCTGCCAAAAAGACGCGGCATACGTTACATTACGTCAGTTATATACAGAGAAAGCCACAATGAAAAAAAGATTATAGGCAGTAGGAGATTTGTAATTAGCCAAAGATATTAACAGTAAATTAACCCAGCTCCACTTGCTAGCTTACGAGGTTTTTCGCATCTCTTATACTGTTTTTGACCTGCCAGGACAACTAGTCCTGGCAGGACAACTAGTTACTAAAATAACCACTGGCAATAACATATCAAACTTTCAGTACTTACCTTAGAGTTTTCTTGTACCCGTGTTCTCCAGACACCACCGAGAGCAACGGTAGCTCAGTCGGAGGAAAGACCGCCAACACTCTAATCGCTAAGCGGCGCAATATGCTCCACCCACATAAAAAAAAAAAATTAAGACTGCGAAGACTGGCAATAAGCAGCGCAATAGGAACCTGACACAAAAAACTTTATTTTAAAAAGTCATTTTACACCTGATACAAAAGATAAATGTTAGTTTTACTAAGTTATTTTAAGTATAGAAATGGGGGTTTATATGCAGAAAAAATTCATAAAGCTTATTATTTTCCCATAATTGTCTAACCACCTCATTAGAACAGTAATAAAAAAAAAAATAAAATACCACTTTCACCCCTTTTTCGCTACATTCTCACATTACCCCAAATTTTGCATTTTTTTGCTGTTTTTTCAGCTTTTAAAATTTGTTCTCTCTCTTTTCTCTTCCTATGGGGCTCACCTGGCCTGACTCTGTGTTAACCTGTTACAACTTTCCCGGGGAGGGGCATCGTCCAAGCTTCTGCTGGCAACAACTTAATGCTCACCCTCTACCGATGATCCACATGACCCTGTCTTTTTAGTGTTTAACCCTTTCTCTTCCCCCTAGACATGGCTACTGACTGGGGTTTCTACTGTAACTAACTCTATGTGCTCTCTTTTTAGACTCTAAAAATTGAAAAATGGCTCAGAGTTTATCTGTTCCTTTTCTAGGTGAAACGACTAAAGGAGCTACCAAACCCTTAACATTTACCTTTTCTTCCCCCTAGAAAGTACTCCTGGATCAGTGCTTCTTTGTTCTCTTTGTGTCTCTGCTCTTGTTCTCTCTAAAAACCCCCAGTCGGGGTGGCAGATGGCCGCTCACACCGATCCTGGTTTTGCTGGAGGTTTTTTCCTGTTAAAAGGGAGTTTTTCCTCTCCACTGTCGCTACATGCATGCCCCAGTATGAGGGATTGCTGCAAAGTCAACGCCAGTGACTGTCCACTGTCTCTACATGTCCTCATCCGGGGGGGGAGTGAAGGGGCAAGTCACTGACTGGATGCAATCTGCTGGGTTTCCTTAGATAGACAAAACTTTTTATCCAAAATTTGAATAAATAACAGAATCTGGCTGCCCTGTTCAAGATTAAAAAATTAAATTTGGGAATGTATGTACCTGACTTTTGTGAAGTGCCTTGAGACGACATGTGTTGTGAATTGGCGCTATAAAATAAAACTGAAAATTGAATAAATTGAAAAAAAATCTACCTAAAATTTTTCTAAATTTAACTTGTCTTCAGCTGTTTTAAAAAAGGGTTCAATAGTGTCAATACCCCATAAGACAAACGGAGTTCCACAAGTGGGACCGCTTGGAAGGGCCCTTTCCTTTTTTCCCAATTTACCCCAATTCAAAGAAACTACAAATTATGTCTTGTATTTATAGAATTTAAGGACTCAAATTAAGAGTAAGGTGTAAAACAACTTTTCTAATACATACAAAAGGATCTGATCAAACAAAAAATTCCAATTGCCTTAACATTTTTTTGTGTTTCAGTTGACTCGTGATTCAACATTGCAATATTTAAAAATAAGTATTTTTCTAATACAGTAAAGTGTGTCTGATTTACTGGAAATCCTCAGCAGCACATTTGCTTATGTAAATTGCCTTAATTTTTGGGGCAAAACCAAAAATTTTCAACTTGCACAGACTGCCAAATCTGTATTTTTCGGATCTAAATCCCACTGAGGCCCTTCTGTGGAGAGATCTTACCATTTCCCCTGGGAGAAAAAACACCCCCCAAATATGGAAAGAGCTGGAGCAGTTGAAGAGTGGTCCCAAAAAATTCCAGAGGAGAGGTGTCCAAGAAGCTTGGTTGATGGTTTTAGAAAGCAACTGATTTCATTTTTTCCCAAAAAACCAAAATTAAAAAATTTAGGGTGCCAAAATTTTTTCCCGGCTCTTTTTTTTTTTGTTTTTTGTGAAATAGTGTCAAATTGCCTGTTTTTTTTTCCACTTTTTGGTTGTCCCAATACACACAAATGAAATAAACAGATCTATATCAAAATATGTGTACCTGCACTAACCTGGGAGAAATACTTTGAAGAAAAAATTTCAGGGTGGCAACAATTTTGTTCATCACTGTAGGTCCTGTATGGACCATGAGTCCCATCTATTTAACCCTTGGTAGTTTCTATATGGGCCTGTATGGACTGCCCATGTGGGCTCCCCATGTGGGGCCCATATAACCAAACATATACGGGTCTTATGTAATTCTGCCCAGTTGTAACCTGTGCCCATATAACCTAAAAGGGCTCCATATGGGTCTCACATAGTCAGCCCTCATGGGCTTCCCACATGGGCCCTGCAGTACAAATTATATGTGGGGCCCACACTGTTAGCCCAAGCTCTGAGCCCTGTGGTACTCCATAATTAACCCTGGAGTTTAAAGATGATTTATTATTTACACAAACAAACTGGAATCTTTCAGACAAATAAGATTTAAACCAGCCAAGTGCTGTTCCTCAGATCACTACAGTATGTTCCAGTCTTTCTAAGAGAATATTGTGATTAACTGTATCAAATGCAGCACTGAGATCTAACAGAACAAGTACAGGCACAAGTCCATTATCTGAGGCCATAAGAATATTTTTAGTTACTTTCTCCAATGCTGTTTCAGTGCTATGAAACCTTACTGAAACTCTCCAAAGAGATCATTATTTTGTATATGCTCACACATTTGATTAGCAACTATTTTCTCAAGAATTTTAGATAACAGTGAAAAATTGGATATAGATCCGTAATTAAAGTCATCTTGATCAAACAAAGGTTTCTTAAGTAAAGGTTTAATTACAGCTACCTTAAAAGCCTGTGGTACATATATCCACTTACTAAGAACAGATTAATCATATCTAAAATGGGGCTGGTAATCAAAGGGAGCACTTCCTTAGATAATTTGGTTGTGATTGGGACTAACATAGCATGGGTTACAACACTAGCATGTTTTTCTGTCCACCCCCTCTCCGCTGTTGGGAGCATGTGTTCATCTGCTTGCGAGAATACGTAACTCAGCGTGTCCAGCATCGACCCAGTGTATGAGGAGTGTGTTTTGACCAGTTTTTGTCAAGTTTGGACATAGAAAGTACAGTAGCGACGATGCAGGGACAGAAATCGCTCACGATGTGATCTAATAAAATGAATGACATCAACTGTGAAAATATAGTATTACTACCTTGTTGGTGGGGCTGAGCGCCCCACTTGGATAAGTCCTCAATAAACAGACATTTAAAAAAAATAATCAGCAACAGTTTTGTTGACCCTTAGGCTACCTATATCAGTTTGTTTTCATCATTTAGCTGAGCTTTAATATGCTTGTCCTTGATAAACTTTGATAGATCAGCAGAGTGGAAACAGCTGTTACACATCTCTCTCTCTGTAGTGGAGAGACAGCACTGCTTTAGTCTTTCCCATCTGTAGTTGTTTTATTGGGCCTTTTTTGCTCTTTTGGTTAATAAAAGGTACGTTTCCACATACCCCCTGCAATGTGCTGACGTCCCACTAGGGGTACGATTACCCCCAGTTGGAAAATACTAGTCTAATGCACCACGCAGTGAGGAAGTAACTCTATGAACAAGAAAATCAATTTGTGAAGGGGAAGATACCAAATTATTGCCCTCATCTGTGTTTTTCTGTGATAATTTGGAAATTAAAAATAGAACAGTGGTTCCATTTTCAAGGTTGTTACAGCATTTTCTGAAAATAATCTACTATAATGACATTTTCTTTCAGGTGTGGAGTAAATTAACCTCAAATGTTATTAAAAATGGTCAGACAGGACAGGGTTATGAGGAAATATTGTTATTTCTTTACATTTAATTCCATATGTCCGCACCAGAGAATGAAGACAAAGGAGAGTAGGTTCGCTAATGTTTTGCTAATTTGCTGTATCCACAAGCAGGGAAGATGGATTTGAGAGTGCATTTTTGATCCGTGCAGAGAGCAAGTTTGCGCGAAAGCAGAAGGAGGCAAGTGGGAGGAGAAAATATTTGTTCAAAAAACATTAAATTGGAGCGTGGAAAAAAAGAAATTAGGTAGAGCAGAATATATTTGAAAGAGAACAGATGTTTTGAGTACAAGCAGAATGAAATACTGCTCTTAAATTCAAAATATGGGCTCTTGAATTTTGGCAGTAAATTCCCCCATATGCTTCCGGTCATAAAACTTGAGAATAAAGGCCATTAAAAGAATGATGTATTCAACCTTCATGTCATTGAGTATTCAAGTTAAACTGTTTAATTACAACCTCTTTACATTGTGATTCATCATAACTCATAGGATGTGATGCATGTTTCAGATACTTGTTTTGTATTGATTCAGCCAGAGGGAATGCAGCGTGATAATTATGGGAAGAAACTTGTGCTATCAGAAACTGAATTTGAATTATTCAGACTGAATCTGTATTTGTGTAATTTGAAATTAAATGCACTGGTTTGAAAAAGAATTTCACTAAACTAAAACTGAATATAATGGTTTAAAACTGAACTTGTTTGCTTTGAAAATTGCTATGCTTTGTATTGAAAATTCAGTTTGATTACTTTCATTTTCAGGCCTGAAATTCATTTTCAGTTCCAAAATTCAGTTTTTTGTGTCCCACATCCGGGTTCTTGAAGCCACAGATTAATCAAACACAGATTTACTGATTCATGGATGTTATTCACTATCGCTGTGTCCAAATTCAGGACTCCATTATTTTGAAGGACGCATTTGTAGGCCGATAACGTCCTGGATGAGGCGACGAATGCTGTCCAATCTCCAAGGTTCCAACAAATGCGTCCTTATCCCCATGATTCATTGCGGGCCGAGGTAGATTGTTCAAACGGAAGTAGCAAAGGCCGGAGGACAGAAAAAAGCTGTGAATAAAATTGGATATATTGTGCATTCTGTGAAACAACTGAACTTTTACAATGTTTTTAGGCGAGAATGTAGTTGTATAAACCTAAAATATCTGATCAGTTTATCAAGATATCGCTTAATTACACAAATACGCCGATGTGTTTGTCCGCTGCCCCAGCAGCCGCTCGCCTCGCCAGCTGTCAGCTGACTGAGTGGTTGAGGTGCGCTAAACCCAGACAGAACAGCTGACACCCGGCACATTGTTTTCAAAGTCCCGCTGGGTTTCCCCAATGGGTGGAAGTTAAACAGATATACTTCAGTCAGATGAAATCTAATATTAATGTTTGGTTTATTTATTATAATAATAATAATAATTATTATTATGCTCTGCAAATAAACAGATTTAAACTTTGTTCCTAAAGTTAATATGTTAGTGTTTAAGTTGTTGAAAGCTTTACAAATAAATTAAACAGCTGGTATTTGTCATCATTGTATTTTATCTAGTGTTAGATTTTTATATCTATGAACACAAAAAATATTTCAACATTTTAAAAGACTGAATAATGAACAAGATCATAAAACAATACCATTTTAAAACACAACAGCATTATAAGCCATCAGCAATATGTAAAAGGGTAAATAAAAACTGTAGTTATTTACAGTAGAAACAGCGTTATTAACCTTCATGCTCCATTTGTTTGGCTTCACAGCTCTGCGCTTCACGCTAACATGGTTGCTAAGCAACAGATGTGACACTGAGGTAAGGGCGGGAAACACAGACCGACGTAACACCGGCGGCAAATTATGCTAATCTGGCATGTTTAGTTAATAGCTACAGGTAGCATATGTGTTGCTGTTTGACCATCATTTGTTTACATGGCGCTTCTTATAGATGCTCATTTGACTCCGTGATTGACATCCGCCAAGCTCATGTATGCTGCACTGCTCCAGCTCAACGTGCCGTAAAGGAAGTTTAACCTGATGTGAAACGTAATTTGAATGAATCTGTGTTTGATTAATCTGTGGCTATCCTCAAGGACCCGGATGTGTGACACAAAAAACTGAATTTTGGAACTGAAACTGAATTACAGACCTGAAAGTGAAAGTAGTCAAACTGAATTTTTAATACAACGAAATACATTTTAAAAGCAAATGAATTCAGTTTCAAACCATTACATTCAGTTTTAGTTTAGTGAAATTCATTTTCAAACTAATGCATTTAATTTCAAATTACACAAATACAAATTCAGTCAGAGCAATTCAAATTCAGTTTCTGATGGCACAAGATTCTTCTCATAGATAAGACCTTCATATTTTTGTGAATATTTAAGTAAGACTGGAATAGTACAACATCTAGTCAATATCAGAACTATTGCTGTAATTTGAATGATATAGTGTCTCGAGTCATAATTAAAACATTGTGTCAGCCATGCCTGGCGTTGCTGACTTTCCGGATACCGATATTTGTGGGCTGGCCGAGTCGAAGTCCAGGGCTGTTTTGTAGTCCAAGTCCATCCTTGCCTGGATGTGACAACATCACGCCTACCGACTGTCAGCCAAACTATCAGTCCATATCCGTTTTTCACCACCATCTTTGTAAACCACTCAAATCACTCAGTTCAATCAGTCGCTGTGATGGCTAGTTAACACAACATTAAGAATCAAAATGTTGTCCAAAATGTTATTGATTTCTAATTCAAGAAACGATTTGTTTTTTTTATGGTGTTTTGTTTTCCCTTCTGTTTGCATTGTAAAAAGGTTATTTGAACTCCTAGCAAATGTTGCTCTTTGTGAACTTTCAGAACAAATTTGTTCTTATTCCCAATTCTTATTGTTCTTCAACATACATATCCACACTAAACTGTGATATCACTGCATCGTTTTGTTATTGGTTTCAGTTTTATTCTTATATGCTTTTACTATTTTTTTCTCATAATTTTCCTTGTTCCTTTCATTTTTACTTAGTAGTTTAGTTGAATGGTAATAGCCTAGGTGGGTAAATGAGTTTGTTGATTAAAGTAATTTAACTTGAAATTGAAGCATTTTAATAATTTTATTTTGGAGAGAGGTTGTTTGTGTTTATTCTGTTTTTGTGGGCAAGGCTTGCTGTTTGAATTCATGCCAGTGCATGATTTCACTCCTTCACCTATTGTTCTATAAACTCACAGGCGGAAACATTCACTCTGTTCTCGCTGATCACTCTGTTGGCATCTGTTCATGCCAAGCTTGTCCATTTTTCATGCCCGCCTCTGTTACCGCTTGTGAGTTTAGTCATTAAAGCCTTTATTCACCGATGCTTCCTGCCATCTGCATTCTACGGACCACCCGTAAAGCACAACGTGACATTTTTCTCTTATCCTGATGATTCGTGACAGCACCTCATCTCCAACTTCCAGTTCTGAAGTGATGACATTCCTGTCAAAGCGAATTTTGTTCTTGAACATCGTCTTCTCAGCGTTTTCAGCAGCCAGATGGTAAACATTTTTCCAGATTTGATCTTAGGTATTGAACATACTCTGAGTGGCTTTGGCTGGGTTTATCTAGAGACATACAGACAGGTCATAGGGGGTGTGATGTTTTAATGTTCACCAAGGGTGCAGCCCTCTCTTGTGGTTACTTTACACTTTACACATCTTTCACAAGTTTTTACTTTGGTATAAGCATTGTTAGCCATCCTTGACGAATAAAAATGGTTGCAAACAAGATCCACAGTGCGTTTAATGCCCATAAGGCCCATTTGATCATCCAAACTAAACAGCTCATCAGCCCGGCTGTCCTGTGGCAGCACCAGTCGGTGATGAAGCTGGCTTCCAAGCTGCCTTCTTCTCACAAGGATGTGATCACAGAGCTACATACAATTAGTGTCTTGCAGGAGAAGAGGCAGCTCAGGGAGTTCATCTCTCAGAGAGGCAGGTGGTAATTCTGTTTCTCTATTTCAGGTCAGCTCATTGTTCAGCAATTCCAGTTGGACTCAGCTGAGAGATCATAGACGAGGCAAACTAAGCATCAGTGATGAAACTGTCTGGGATGCTGTCAGTGGACATGGATAACAAGTGGGACCAGAGCATGGTCAGAAATTTTACCGGGTGTACACAGGATCGAGCTTTTGATGAGCTTTCAGTCACAAACTGTCTGTTGATCGATGGATATGATGTTGGGGCCTTTGAGATGTTGCTGTGCAAACCGAAGGATTTTTTTTCTTTTCTTTTTTTGACATTAGGTCTGTTGAAAGTTTACAGTGGGGTCTGCATGAAGGACCTTCTGCATCTGCATTTTGCTTACCAGCTCAGTAACAATTTTGAAGGAGCCGGTGGAGAGTGCGAACAGCCAGTGGTAGTGATTCCTATCAGTCGCTACTGTATAGCTCATTCCATACAAGTAATCATTCAATTTCTATGTCACAGCCCATTTTAAAGCTAGAAACTCCAGTTTATAAGCTTGGTAACATCACTCACTCTGCGACAATCCTCTGCTGGCATAGGAAATTAGTATGCTGTGTCCTTCCTGCTATTAGTACAAAATAGCACCAAGGCCGGTGGAACTAGCATTGGTGTGCAACAAATTCTTCTGTAGATCAGCGGAGGCAAGCTCGGGAGTAGAGATAAGTTTTTCCTTCATGTTTTCAAAGGCTTTCTGGCAGGCAGGTGTCCAGTGTCCCTCAAATGGCTCACTTTTCTGATTTGACCAAGGGTTTTGACTGTCTTTGTGGTGGTGTGTATCCAGATGTTAGGTCATGAAGGAGCTTTACGATGGCAGAATAGCCCTCACAAAGCGACGATAATACCCAGCAAATCCAAGAAATGATCTGAGTTCATCTAAGTTTTTCAGGACAGTCTTCAAGGCTTTGATTTTGTCTGGATCGGTCTCTACACCATCCTTTCAATTCAATACCTGTAACATGAAGTGTCCCAGGTATTGAATCGTACAGAGCCCTAAAAAAAGTATATTTTTCAACAAAGAGTTTAAGTCCAAACTCCTAAAGGTGAATTAGAACTTTCATAAGTCTCTCCTCATATTGCTCTAGTGCTGGTGCTAACACAATAAAATATTGATGAACACTAACATTTGTTTTAGATTAATTTCTCCGACACATTTTCCCATTAACTGTTGGAATGTAGATGGGGCATTGGTGACTTCTTGTGGCATACAGTTAAACTCCCAAACACCAAGTGGGCACACAAAGGCAGTTTAACACTTGCCACTCTCCTCCATCTCAATCTGATAATATCCAGACTTCAAAAACAGTACTGAAAACCATTTTGAAATCCAGAAATGGAAAATTCAAGGTGCCCAAGGTCCAGAGGTAAGAAGGGAAAATAAAAAGTCCTACCAGCTTATTACCCTAGAAGAGGTTCTGGCAGCTGAATATGCAAACTTTATATCAAGTTTTCATCTAGTTCTGAGATGTATCAGCCAAGCTGTTCCACTTCAGCCATGCAAAGTCAGCAACAAGGCTGAGAAATTAGTGAAGGAAGTGGCTTAGGAGTGCTTCACTTTATGACAGTACCCCAGGTGGGTAGACAAAGACTTCACCTAACGTGGACTACACTAGAGTAAGGTGATAAGTGAGAAGGAATTGTTTTTTTTTTGTTTTTAGTCATGAGTGTCCTCCAAAACCATGATGTTGCAGAAACATGCTAAAGGATGTTGTGAGTTCAAACTAGCAGTATCTGTCATATCTCCTAAGCCGCAGATCATAATGCTAACACCACCATGTTTCACCGTGGCGATAATGTGTTCAGAGTAATGGTTGGTGTTAGTTTCTTCCAAACAGCATTTAGAATGTAGGTAAAAAAGTCCAATTTGTGTCTCATTTGAATTTCCTCCCAAGTTTTCAGTGCCCCTAATATGACTTGTGACAAACTTTAAATTAGACTTATAGCTTTCTTTCAAATACTCCTTTTTTTTAATGGCACTCGCATAAGGGGAATTCTTGTGGAGTACATGGCATTAGTTGTCCGGTCGATATTCCCCGTCTGAGCAGTGGATCTTAGCAGCAGTTACCATGGGCCTTTTGGCTGGCTTTTTGGGTAATGCTGTGCTTACGTGTTCTGTCAACTTAAAATGACATGTCTTGATATATCTGCAGTTTTGCCATATTCTTTCCAGTTTCTAATAACAAATTAAACAGTGTTCTGTGAGAAGTTTAAAGCTTGAGACATTGTTTTATAAATTAACTCTTCTGTAAACTTTTCCACAACTTTTTTCCTGACCTATCTGTGTTCCTTTGTCTTCGTCATGCTGTTTGCTCAGTAATATTCTGTAACAAACCTCTGAGGCCTTTACCACCCAGCTGCATTTATAAAGAGATTAAACTGGATACAGGTTGACTCCGTTTACTAATTAGTTCACTTCTCATGGCAAAATGTTTTAGGAGATTTTATTTTGGAGAATCAGATTCAAGGGGCTGTATACAAATGCACACCAGACTCTTTGTTTTTTTATTTATAAGCAACATCTGAAAACCATGTATAACCTCCCTTGCACTTCATACTTATGCACTTAGGTTGGTCTATCACATCAAGTCCAAATAAAGTTCATTGACATTTGTGGTTGTAATATGGCAAAATGTCACAAAAAAAGTTCAAAGGGTGGGAATACTTTTGCATGCTACCACTTCTGTAACTATCATTGGATAGACTATCCACAGTAGATACTAAAAGTAAGTATGTCATAATCAAGTCTTTCAGGGTGTTTGTGCAACTGTGGTACTTTGTAAATATTACCTTTGAATAAACCTGTAAATCATGATCTATTTTCTCCAATAAAACAAGATATTTAGTCTGGTTTCACCCAAGACAATTCAGAGAGCACAGTAACCACTGACATTAGTTTTAATGAAATGGAGAGAAACAACCGGAGTTGATCCTGAGTCAAAATAAGACTGCGCCTGAGGTATGGAAATAGAGATGCACAAATAGAAGAAGTAGAGCAATGACAGAAACGGAGGTAGGAGACAGGCAGTGTCCTACAGAGGAACTGAGAGACACACACACAGAAGAAGAGGGAGCTTTTGATAGATGGACAGATTGCTTGGAGGTGAGGAATGGAAGAAGGTCGGTGCTTTTAGCTGTGAGAGAAGCAGCACAAGAGGTCTGCAATCAGCTGTCAGTCAGAGAGGGATTACATCAGGCCAGGTCAAGGAGAGCATGCACTCTCTTAAACAAGGTGTCAGTTAAAGCTACATACACAGAGCAGGAGCAACAACAAGTAATGAGAGATACAGAAACTAATTAAAGCATGCTCCACATCCGTTATGCCTCCAAATCTGATCAAATTTTTTTACAAAGTTCCAGTTCTTCCCTTTTGCTAAGTGCCAAAACCATCAGTTTAAGCAGTGATTTACCTCTTGTCCTTGTAGCCTACCACTGTCAGTGTGTGAATGTGTGTATGAATGGGTGGATAACTGATTGTAGGGTAAAGAGCTTTGGAGACTTGATAAAAGCGCTTTGCAGGGACAGGCCATTTACCATTTAATACCATGTATTATATAAAATAGATATTTTTGACTCCAGGTGAGAGTTATTGTGAGAGTCCTGGTGTTCCCCTGGTGTGGCAAGCGTTTTTGTTATATTTGTGCTTTGTTTTAGACAGTTTACATAATATGATGTTACGGAAACTGCTTTCTTAAACCGTATATTGCAGCAGGACTTTGTCCGAGTTACCGCACCCTGTTGGCGGACAGACGCCTCAGAGCCCCTCCGGTACTTGGTCCCCAGAAGCAATCACACACTCTATCTAAAGATTTTTAAATGAATGACTCTCAACCAGTTTCTAACTTTTAGCTCCTTTAATCTAAATTAAGGCAGAGGAATGTTTACAGAGATCCGCGCTGAGGCTTCCATCTCGGACCGTCGCCGTCTGTTAGAGGATGACGAAGAGCCCCGATAGAAGGTCACATATAGTTTTTATATCTGGCACTCCAAAGCAATGGATGTGCACTCCCTCAGTGATTATCAGTAGACTTTGTGACATTGTGGCTTTCTAATCAATTATATCAGCTACTCCACTATCAACCCCAGTGCCCCAGCCTCAGGTCATTTTTGACGAACCTTGGGCCATTTATCCTTGTACTGTATGTTTATGAGCATTATTATCCTATTGTAACAAAAGGGAAACATTAGAACTTATACTTTATTTCACTATGGTATAAATGGGAAAAACAGCTATGAGTCATAAAGGTTATTCCTAACAATCTTTTGTTACTTGCTGGTTGAATCATTTTGTTTCTGCTCTGCTCAGTGCAGATGTAGACAAGCAACTCCCATCAATATTTTTAAATCTGCTGTTACCTTATTTTATCAACATTGTCCTTTTATCAATTTAATTGGCCTAGTTTTTTTTAACAATCTGTCTCCCTTTTTTATATATATTTTTTTTACTTTAGCTTGCTTCAACTTCTATTCTTACTTTCATTAACAGTGTTTTGCAGGCTACACACTGACTACTCAAAGGGATTTTGCACAACTGGTTTTAAAATCAAATATAAAAACAAGTGTGATCAAATAGCTTAAGCCTTTTAAGCTTTGCTGAAACAATCAGAGACAATTATCAAGGTACAGCCAAAGTTAGAAAATACACTTTATTTCAATGACATGTCTATTGACTTACAAAAAATGATCTGGCCGGAGTTTTAAAATTATTTCAATCTAACCTCAAGGGAAAAATCACAACGAATTCCACAATGTCATATTTTGTACCATAAGGTGCAAAAGCTGTGCTTTGAAAAACTAAGAACGCCTTAGATTCTTCTATATGATTTTAAAAGGAATAGTAGCAACAAGGTGCTACTATTTAAATGCACTTGAATAGCTGATCATCATCAATGGGACAAATTTTACAAAAACAGGGGCCTTTGCAATTTGTTATTCTGATGAATAAAGACCTGTGCTAGCACAATGTAAAGGAGGAAATTCATTAACAATGACTTTAAAGATGTCAGGGTGATGTTTTTGGAGTTGGACCCCCATACAGACTGACAGGAAAAAGCAGCACTGAGGCTAAGGAAAGAGATTTAAAAGCAAAAAAAAAAAACTCAAAAACTTACAACTTGACTTGAGGAGTGGCAGAACAGCATGGCAGGAAACAGGCATGGACTTGCAGAGGAGTAAAGAGAACAGAAAAGTGTATATACAGTGGATTGCGCAGGTCAAAAAAAGCAGACTGATTGGCATGAAGGAGGTGAACTGAATAAAGCTAATTAGAGTGGGGAGCAGTGGCATGAAAACACAATATGAACATGAAACTAGATCAAACAGAATTGACTCAAAATACAGAGAACATAATTGAAAAAAATAAATGCAATACAACAAGGTAAAATGCTGAAAAATTTCATGAGAAAATAATCAGAATAATCATGACAAACACAGCAGACGGGCATCAGCGTTTTGGACCAGCTGCATAAAAGCTGTCTCTCCAACAGTTGAAGCATGGCTGAAACTGGGTCATCAAAAGGACAATGATTCCAGATGCAACAAAAAAAATACATCGTAATGACTGAAAAATGCTGATTACAATATTGAATTGTTATTGTTGTTATTCTTATTTTTGTTGTTATTTATATTTTGCCAGTTTGGGGACAGAAAGTTATATTAACTAGATTTAGTCTCAGTTGTTTTTCTTTTGGATCTTTAAAACAGAATAACCACTGAGTCACTTAGATCCTAAGCATCTTCATCCCTGCATGATTCTAATGAACAAAATGCCCAGTGTCTTATAGTTCATGACTGTCCCTCCCTATTTTAATTACGGGATGCTGATGATACATTTTTAAGGAATTATAAAGACTTTCATTAACTAAAACTGCTGAGGTGTCATCTGCAATCCAATGGGAACAATGCAAAAGGTTGCACACTCAGCCATCACTTTACAGTGAATGCTTTGTTATGTCAACCAAGTGTGAACAGCTGAAGGGGAAAGTGACTGTCTCACTCTGACAGTAAATTAGAAGATTTTTTTTCACTGGAGGCGTGGTAAGGCGTATTCGTCACTTCCTGTTTTGCACTTGGTGGATTGTTTGGTGTGTGAAGGCTCTCTCATTTGATCTGATTTCTCTCTACTGTGATATCTCTTACTTGTTATAATACATAAGCATGTTAAAACACATACTTTCTGTTGCTGTATTTAATGTTTGGCAACTCTCCGTGTTTTACACGGTTTTTTCTAGTAGTGGTAAGGGGTCGCTAGCTTAGCGTTAGCTTTAGCTCCACCATGGCTACCCGTTCTGCTGTTTCTCTCTCTGAGTCTCCTCCTCTCTCCTGCTCTCTGTGTCAGATGTTCAGTTACTCCTCTGCCTCCTTTAGTGATAATGGTACGTGCAATAAATGTAGAATTTTTGTAGCTTTGGAGGCGAGGGTGTCGGATTTGGAGGCCCGGCTCCACGCTGTTGAAAAACCAGCATATAGCCGAGGCCCCTTAGCTAGCGCGGAGCCACCGAGGGTAGCTCCCCGTAGCAGTCCTCCAGCAGACCCCGTGCAGCCGGGATCTCAGGCCGGCTGGGTGACGGTACGTAGGAAGCATAGTCCTAGATCTCAGCCCACAGGTCACCACCAACCCGTCAGCGTTTCTAATAGATTTTCCTCGCTCAGCAACACCCCCCCGAGAAGCCAACTCTGGTAATTGGCAGCTCCATAGTCAGAAACGTGGCACTAGAGACACCAGCGACCATAGTCAAATGTCTGCCAGGGGCCAGAACGGGTGACATTAAATCCTACCTGAAACTGCTGGCTAAGGATAAGCGTAAATACAGTAAGATTGTTATTCATGCTGGCGGTAATGACACCCGGTTACATCAATCGGAGGTCACTAAAGTTAGTGTTGCTTCGGTGTGTAAGTTTGCCAAAACAATGTCGGACTCCGTAATTTTCTCTGGTCCCCTCCCCGATCTGACCAGTGATGACATGTTTAGCCGCATGCTGTCATTCAACCGCTGGCTGTCTAGGGGGTGTCCAGAAAACGATGTGGGCTTACATTGATAATTGGCAAACATTTTGGGGAAAACCTGGTCTGATCCGGAAGAACGGCATCCATCCCACTTTGGATGGAGCAGCTCTTCTTTCTAGGAATCTGGCCGAA
Organism: Crenichthys baileyi; assembly: GCA_036173005.1. Taxonomy (NCBI): domain Eukaryota; kingdom Metazoa; phylum Chordata; class Actinopteri; order Cyprinodontiformes; family Goodeidae; genus Crenichthys; species Crenichthys baileyi. Next base: position 257,403 of record JAHHUM010002365.1, on the reverse strand, counting down.
TTTATTAGTTCTCCAAAACTCTGACAACCCAGGGTTCAGACCAGGAAGCAGGGTCGTAGTTTAACACTCCTCTCTGCAGCTTCTGTACTGCTACCCACCCATTACCCTATTAAGATCTCGGCCACGGCCAAAATTGAATAGATTAAAAAATAATCTAAAAAGAGGAAATCAGGAAAATCTAATAAAAATAAACACAACTCAGACTAAAAATAAAAATAAAACAATTAAATGTGGCTTACTGAACATAAGGTCTCTCTCTTCAAAGACTTTGCTAGATAGTGACCTGATTTGTGACAATCAAATTGATTTATTTTGCCTCACAGAAACCTGGCTGCAGCAAGAGGATTATGTTACTATAAATGAGTTAACTCCTACTAATTACTTAAATTTTCACATTCCTCGAAATACTGGGCGAGGAGGAGGAGAAGCAACCATCTTTCAGTCCGATTTATTGATTAGTCCCAGACCAATCAACAGCTACAACTCTTCTGAATATTTAATCCTTAGCTTTCCTCATCCAAATTGCAAAGCACTAAAACCACTTCTGTTTGTTGTTTTGTACCATCCACCAGGCCTTACTCTCAATTTTTAGATCAGTTTTCAGACCTTTTATCTGATTTAGTGTTAAATACAGATAAAATTATTATAGTGGGGGATTTTAACATTCATGTTGACACTGAAAGTGATAGCTTAAATATAGCCTTTAATGGTATCTTAGACTCAATTGGCTTTACTCAAAACATTAACAAACCTACCCATGTTTGTCTTCATTCTCTGGACCTTGTGCTGACATATGGCATTGAGTGTAAAGACATAACAATATTTTCTCACAACCCTGTGCTGTCTGACCATTTTTTAATAACCTTTGAGGTTTTATTTAACAGAGTACTCCACACCTGAAAGAAAATTTCATTATAGTAGATCATTATCAGAAAATGCTGTAACAACCTTTAAAGAATCTGTTCCACTTTTAATTCCTCATTATCACAGAAAAACAGAGTGGAGGGCAATAATTTTGGTTTCTTTCCCCTTCACAAATTGATTCTCTTGTTCAGAGTGTTACTTCATCATTGCGTGGTGCATTAGACAATGCAGCCCCCTTGAAAAAGAAGGAAATTATTCATAGGGCAGGCTTCCCTGGTTTAATTCAGAGCTGCGTAGTTTAAAGCACAATGTTAGAAAATTGGAGCGAAAATGGCGCTCTACACACCTAGAGGATTCCTACTTAATCTGGAGAAATAGCCTACTGTTGTATAAAAAAGACACTTCACCCAGGTAGAACAGCTTATTTCTCATCCTTAATAGAAGAGAACAAGAATAATCCTAGGTTTTTCTCTTTAATACAGTTGCTAAACTTACACAGAGTCATAGCTCTGTTGAGCCATCCATTCCCTTAGCTCTCAGCAGTCATGACTTTATGGGATTCTTCCAAAATAAAATTGATTCTATTAAGAAAAAAATCTTTGACATACTCCCGAAGATGATTACTTCATCCTCAACAAGTGAGACAACATTGGAAGTAACTGTAGAAACTGATCTGTTTGGACTGTTTTTGATCCTGTGGAGCCTCCAGAGTTATCAGAAATATTAGCTTCATCTAAACCTTCAACTTTATGTTAGACCCAATCCCAACCAAATTATTTTAAGGAAGTGTTCCCTCTGATTACCAGCCCCATTTTAAGATATGATTAAATTTTATCTTTAGTAAATGGGTATGTACCACAAGCTTTTAAGGTAGCTGTATTAAACCTTTGCTTAAGAACCTTCGCTTGATCGAGATGACTTAAAAAATTACAGACCGATATCCAATCTTCCTTTCTTATCTAAAATTCTTGAGAAAATAGTTGCTAATCAAATGTGTGAGCATTTACACAGCAATGACCTGTTTGAAGAGTTTCAGTCAGGTTTCAGAGCTCATCATAGCACTGAAACAGCTCTGCTGAAAGTCACTAATGATATTCTTATTGCCTCAGATAATGGACTTGTGTCTGTACGGGTTCTGTTAGATCTCAGTGCTGCATTTGATACAGTCGATCATAATATTCTCTTAGAAAGGCTGGAATATGCTGTAGGGATCAGGGGAACAGCGCTAGGCTGGTTTAAATCTTATTTGTCTGACAGATTCCAGTTTGTTCATGTAAATGATAAATCATCTTTAAACTCCAGGGGTTTAAATTGTGGAGTACCACAGGGTTCAGTACTTGGGCCAATTCTCTTTACTATATATATGCTTCCAATAGGTAAAATTATCAGGCAGCATAGAATAAAATTTTCACTGTTACGCTGATGACACTCAGCTTTACTTATCCATAAAACCTGATGAGCCCAACCAGTTAGATAGACTACAGCATGTCTTTTAAGACATAAAAACTTGGATGACTTTAAATTTTTTTGCTTCTAAATTCAGACAAGACAGAAGTTGTCGTCTTTGGACCGGAGTCTTTAAAAAGAAACTGCTTAGTCAATCACTTAACCTGGATGGCATTAAAATTGACCTCCGATAATAAAGTAAAAACCTTGGTGTTATTTTTGACCAGGACATGTCATTTAAAATCCCATATTAAACAGGTTTCTAGGATTTCCTTCTTTCATCTCCGGAACATTGCCAAAATTAGAAATATCCTGTCCAGGATTGATGCTGAAAAACTAGTCCATGCATTAGTTACTTCAAGGCTGGACTATTGTAAATTCTTTACTATCAGGATGTCCACAAAATGCTGTTAAAAGCCTTCAGCTGATTCAAAATGCTGCAGCAAGAGTTCTGATGAAAAATTTAAAAAGAGAGATCATATTTCCCCTACTTTAGCTTCCTTCATTGGCTCCCTGTTTAAATCCAGAATAGAATTTTAAAAATTCTCCTCCTCACATATAAAGCCCTTAATGATTTAGCTCCATCATACATCAGAGATCTGATTGTTCCATACGTTCCTAACAGAGCACTTCGTTCTCAGACTGCAGGTTTACTGGTGGTTCCTAGAGTCTCCGGAAGTAGAATGGGAGGCAGATCCTTTAGTTATCAAGCTCCTCTCCTGTGGAACCAGCTCCCAGTTTTAGTCCGTGAGGCGGACACCCTGTCTACTTTTAAGGCTAAGCTTAAAACTTTCCTTTTTGATAAAGCTTATAGTTAGAGTGGCTTAGGTTATCCTGAGCTATGTTCCTTATTTTAGCTCTGTCTTCTTCTTCCCTTGTTGGATGGAGTAAGGGGGAGTCAGATTTAGCCTAAACCGGCTCAGTTACGGTTGAGGTGCAAACACACCCTCCATTTTTGCTACCTGTATGACCCCCTCTCTTTTCCAATGGTTATGGTCAATCTGACAGAGAGAGGTATCCCAAAATTTGTGGTTTTTAGTATAACAATGGCCATCAGAGGGCTCTAGACGGACAAATTGTCTACTTTTAAAGCTAGGTTTAAAACTTTCCTTTTTGATAAAGCTTATAGTTAGAGTGGCTTAGGTTATCCTGAGCTATCTCTGTAGTTATGATGCTATAGGCTTAGGCTGCTGGAGGACATAATGACCACTTTCACCCTCTTCGCTACTTTCTCACACTACTCTTCAATTTTGTATTATTTGCTGTTATCTCAGCTTTTAACTTTTTTTCTCTCTCTTTCTCTTCCTAGAAGCTACACCTGGCCTGACTCTGTGTCTACCTGTAACACCTTTCTGGAGAGGGGCATTGTACGAGCTTCTGCTGGCAACAACTTAATGCTCACCCTCTACCGATGATCCACATGGCCCTGTCTTTCAGTGTTTAAAACCCTTTCTTCTCTCCTAGACATAGCTACTGACTGAGCTTTTACTGTAACTAACTCTATGGTGCTCTCTTCAGACTCTAAACTTGAAAACTGGCTCAGAGTTTATCTGTTTCCTTCTTTTTAGGTGAAACGACTAAAGGAGCTACATCCATTAACATTCCCTTTTCCTTCCCATAGAAAGTACTCCTGGATCAGTGCTTCTTTGTTCTCATTGTGTCTCTGCTCTGTTTTTCTCTAACCCCCAGTCCGGTCGTGGCAGATGGCCGCTCACACTGAGCCTGGTTCTGCTGGAGTTTCTTCCTGTTTAAAGGGAGTTTTTCCTCTCCACTGTCACACTGCATGCTCAGTATGAGGGATTGCTGCAAAGTCAACGCCAGTGACTGTCCCTGTCTCTACATGTTCATCCGGGAGGAGTGAATGCTGCAAGTCACTGACTGGATGCAATCTGCTGGGTTTCCTTTCCTTAGATAGAAAAACTTTTTATCCAATTTGAATAAATAACAGAATCTGCCTGCACTGTTCAATGATTAGGATTAATTGGAATGTATGTACCTGACTTTTGTGAAGTGCCTTGAGACGACATGTGTTGTGAATTGGCGCTATATAAATAAACTGAATTGAATTGAATTGAATTGAAATCCTGCTTTAGGTCAGTTAGGATGGCCAAATCATTGTATATTGCTGTCAGAATGAGAAAATTTTTAAATAAATTTAAATCAAAATCAAACACAATCAAATATAAACAGATTTTTTACATACTCTAAGACTGCTATGCCTACAAGCAATCTTGGAAAGTCTAGATGATGAAGTAATGACTTTGTAAGCTATTGATAAGTTAATTCGAAACTTTTGCGTTAACTGTAGGCACAGCTATGAATGCATGTAAAGGCAACACCTCAGAGTGATTCGTCATGTGACATCATGGAAAAATCAAAAGAAATCAGCCATATCCAGAAGAAGATTGTGGACCTACACAAGTCTGGTTCATCCTTGGGTAAAATTTAAGTGCCACTTACATCTGTTAAAAATAATTATATATGGGAATGTCCAAGCACCACACCATTCAGGAAGGAGCGCAGTTCTATGTCTCGGAGATGAAAATTTGATGTGAAATATGTGTATCATCCCAGAACAAAAGCAAAAGACCTTGTGAAGATATTGGCAATGAGAATGTCATTGTCCACAGTGAAATAAATCCAGTACAGTAATGGGCTGAAAGCCCACTCTGAGGAAGAAGCCATTACTTCAATGTAAGGAATTGCATCATGTGGAAAGAAGATTATGGGGAAATTTTGAAGCAACAGCAAGACATCAGCTAGGAAGGTATGGTTTAGCCTCTGATGGGTATTTGAAATGAATAATGTACCTAAGTATACTGCCAAATTGTTTACAAAGCGGCTGAAGAACAACACTGTGTTTGGAATGGTTATGATCAAGCCCTGATTTCAGTCCCATAGACAAAATTGTCCACAGTAAAGGGTGTTTAGGTGTTTTGGCCCAAAAGGTTTACTTAGACCCCTCTCGCCTGCTTCTGCATCTGCTTTTGTCTGTGTTTTTCTCAGAGCCTCACTTTACATATTTTCCAAACTTGCAAATTTTGGATTTGGTCAGCTGGTCTCTCAATGCAATTGATAAAATCTTTTCTACGGGAAGACAGGGTAAAGGAGAACCTTCTTGCCCAGCCGGTACATTCTTTTCTGGATACACGATGGATTCCTGGCAACAGTGGAAGATTGTGTGCCTGACAACGATGTAGGTTGAGCACGCAGAAGACGTTTATATATTTGGATTTTTGATAACAGGATTTCTGCTTTTTGGAGCCGGCGGTTACCTGACTTATCGAGTGATTAGCAAAACGTGGGCAGCTGGTCAAAGCATCCCAAAGCTGCCTGCGATGCTGGATGGAATCTGCAGAGCGATCAATGCTCAGACTGAATTGATAAGAGAGCTAAGTCGCAAGCTGGATACGGTTCTTGAACAGAATCATAGCCTGGAAGCGGTTTTTGGACTCAGATATGAAAGGATTTAATCATGGAGAAGGTTGTTCGCTCCAGAACTGTGGGAAAGTCCCAGAAATTTGGATAGTTGGATTCACATTTGAGAGACAACAGTAAAAACTCTTAAAGTGGTTGGAAATCCACACAACTGCTTGAACCAGAACACTTATTGTTTTTCTAAATCTGGTGCCCCAACGTGGCCTTGGCAACTTCTGCTAAGTGGCTATGGACAAAATATCTCCTGGATGTTGTGTAAACATGGTTCTCTTTCCCAGCACCCCCGAACAGCTGTGACCCAGATAAGACTTTGCGGCCGATTGAGAAAACTTCCATCTCTCTCCTCAAGGACAATGGCGCTCTATCTGTGTTGACAGTCTAATTCTTGCACACACAAGCTATATACAGCTATATATTCGCACCCCCAGGATTCCATCGCACTCTTGCAAAATCTTTTCTTCTTGTGTGTTGCTTAGCCCTGCACCTAATTGCGTGATTTCATTACTTTTTCATAGATTTTTAGTTTTATCAGAAGGATTACCAGCGAAAACCAAAAATTATTAGTAATAGAAAATTTGGACTATAGCTGCTCTGACACCAATGACCCAGCTTTCTTAGTTAGACTACAATGGACTGTTATTACTTAGTTCAACTTCAGTACCAGTAAAAGCAATATATTATTAGCCCCTGAAAATGTGGATTAAAGCTGTTTTGTACCAGTGACTCAGCTTCCCTAGTTAGAATTCAGTGGAATGATGAGACTATCAATATTATCATCTTCCTTCAGCATAAGATGCTGTATTATTAAGAGTGGCTTGGAACCAATTTCTACGTGTAAACCCAGAAGTATTAATTATTATTACTCCCAAGGATTATTAGTGTCATTTGATTTGTTTTTCTGTGTTCTGTATCATTGTAATGTTTTTTCCTCATGTACAGCGCTATGAGTGCCTTGTTGCTGAAAAGCGCTATATAAATAAACTTGACTTGACTTGACTAGACCCTAGGCATACAGCTAGAGCTACAATTGAATAATTTAGATCAAAGTACATTCATGGACATGCAAGGAAGATGCTCCAAAGAAAACTAATAAAAAACAGAATCAGAATCAATTTTATTGCCAAGGTTGTAAAGACAAACAAGGAATTTGACTGTGGTACACTTTGCTTTCAATAATAAAGAGTATCTTTTTAAATGTACATACTGTATATACTCCATTGACTTTACAATGGAATATGATGTTAGATCAGTCCAAGTTTGTATGGTGTTGTTCTGGAACTCTGACTGTCAACTGTTCTTCAAGGAAACAGCATGGGGGAAGAAACTGTCTCTCTGGTGGCTGGTCTTAGCAAACAGCGCTCTGTAGCGCCACCTAAAGGTAAAAGCCTAAACAGTTTCTGTGCAGGGTGTGTGGGGTCCACAGAGATTTTAGCTGCCATTTTCCTGACCCTAGGCCTGTATAAGTCCTGGATAGAGGGAAGGTCAGCCCTGATGATTCTCTCTGCAGACCTGATTGTTCATTGCAGTCTGGACCTGTCCTGTTTTGTGAATGAGCCAAACCACACTGAGATGAACGAAGACAGGAGAGACTGAATTATGGCAGTGTAGAAGATGATCAGCAGCTCCTGTGGAAGGTTGTTCTTCTTGATTTGCCTCAGGAAGTACAGTCTCTTCTGGGCCTTCTTCCGAACATTGTCTATGTGTGAGGACCATCTCAGGTTTTGAGAAATGGTGGTTCCTAGGAACAGGAAGTGGTCCACAGAGAGCACTCTGAGGATGGTGAGGGGGGTGGTGTTCTCCGAAAGTCAACCATCATCTCCACAGTCTTGAGTGGGTTAAGTTCCAGGTGGTTCTGACCACACCAGTGTACCAGCCAATCAACCTCCTGTCTGTATGCAGACTGATCACTGTCCTGGATCAGTCCAATAACACTGGTGTCATCTGCAAACTTCAGGAGTTTCACAGATGGGTCCTCTGAAGTGCAGTCATTTGTGTAGAGGGAGCAGTTGGGAGAGAAAACACCCCTGGGGGTGCCGGTGCTGATGGTTCATGTGCGGGAAAAGATGCTCCCCATCCTCACCTGCTGCTGCCGGTCCTTCAGGAAGCTGGTGGTCCACTGACAGGTGGAGGCTGGGACTTTGAGCTGGGTGAGCTTCTGGTGGAGGATGTCTGGGTTGATAGTGTTGAAGGCCGAGCTGAAGTCCACAAACAGGATCCTGGCATACATCCCTGGGTGGTCGAGGTGTTACAGAATGAAGTGTAGTCCCAAGTTGACTACATCATCTGCTGACCTCTTTGCCCGGTAGGAAAACTGCAGGGGATCCAGCAGGGGGCCTGTGATTTCCTTTAGGTGCTTCAACACCAGTCGCTCAAAGGATTCGAGGATGAGACGCAACAATATACGCATAGACAGAATCATTAAATTAAATTAAATTCATTAAATGCATTATTCAGATCACAGATGAAATGGAAGTGCGCATTTAGGAGGACTTTTAGATTCAATATGGGTTGTAATGGAGAAAAAGGCCTTTCCAAATATGCCACTTGATACATTGCTCTTCACAACGTAAGAGTTAAAAAAAACAAAAAAACAACATTATGGTAACAATGAAAAGATGTTTACCAAGACAAAATAAATCCGGCTTGTCACGCTCTGTGTCTGAGGGTGTATTCACACCAGGAAAGTGCTTTGGTTCGCTCGTTTGGTCCGGACCAAAAGCGGGCTTTTATTTTTTTCATTTGGTGCGGTTTGCTTTCACATTGTACTTTTTGCAAGTGAACTATCACTTGTAAATAAAGCTACGTGGGTGACGATCATTGCTCCAATTGGACAGAATTCACTTGGGCAGGACACAGCACAGACCCGGAAATGGAGGAACACATCTGTTGCATGCAGCCCCTCTGTTCTGCAACTTTGTGTCATTATTACAGCTGCAATATTATTGTGAAGGTCAAGAGCAGTTACTTCAATGCAGGTTTTGTGACTTTTTAGAGGATCAATAATAACATTATTGGAACAACTCCAACAGGAATTTACAAAAAAAGTACTTTTACAGATATAACTGAGGTATGCCTTCAGGAGCATAGTAAATGGGGGAATATCACTAGGGAAATTAACAAGGTTGATCAGGTGTTCTTATTAAACGAAAAGGGTCAATCAAAAAAGGGTTGATCTTACAACTTTATAGAGCTCTACATTGAGTGCAGTGTCAATAATGGGGATTTTAAACCAAAACGGGAACTAGAAGCAAATATAATAACAGATGATGACTAGGAAGAAACATTCAGGAGTTATTCTGCCAAGTTGAGGCGGCAACTTCAGTATCAATATCATGTAATGGAGAGACAAATGTAAAAAGGTTTACATCATCTAAAGAACGACAGCAAGACTACAGCTGAAGCTAAAGACCGTTGAGTTGAGAGCGAAACCAATAGCACAATTCATAGCAGAGCCCTGACACCTCTTTACATTTATTTATTCATTTCTATTCATTTATATACTTTTTTCTTTTACTACTTAAGATTTCCTCTTGGGACTGAGTTCATTTTTTAGGAAATGTTCCCAAGATTCTTGCAGATTCTGCCTGTGTGTGTTTGGAGTTCCATGAATACCTGCTCCAGATTTTATACTCAACAGGACTTTGAACTGTGGTAGAGTTTGACTAACTCTATATTGCTCACCAAGATCATGGACTAAAGGATTGAAAGACATGTAGGACTGTGTAAGTGATGGGATAATATTATTGTGGAGTGTGAATTGGGGCGTGCAATTTTTGTAAATGTTGATATAAATCACGTGGAAAATAAATACAAAGTAAAAAAAATATATATTAATGTGTTAGAATGGCTAAGTCAAAGTCTGTGGTTTTAACATGAAAAGTGGGGACAATTTCCTTTCTGAATACTTTTTCAAAGCTCTTTACAATTTGAAGTTGTGGTTTATACAGTGGCAAATGTCAGTCTGCATTAATTGTGTATATTATACTCACCGTTGTGAAATAGAGCTTCTTTCATTGTAATGTTGACAACGTTGCACTAACAGGAAGGAAAAATGAACATCTCAATGGAATTTGGGGGATTTTAAAACGTTTTTCAATCTGACATTTGTAACATTTTCATTGACCTAATTTGACTTAATTCTAACAAACTGCCTGCAACCGGTCCTGTGAACACATCCTTACTTCCTTACTTAAATCAAGTTATTCCCTAATACCGTCAAACAGTAGCTCTGCTTTGTGAAATCAGCTCAGAATGATCAAAAGAAGCTTTACCACTGAAGGCCAAAAATTCTATTTCTTTCATACAAAACAGCCCCCAAGTCTTAACTGTGCTGTGACTGCTATGATTGATGAAGTCACATTGACCCTCTGTTGGTTCCTCAAAGACCTACTTCTCTAACCATAGGCAACTTCCGCTCTGCCTTTCTGTGCTTTGTGAAGTGTTCTGTTTCGGCCCTCCCTCTCTTCCTGGAGCTGTAGGCTGCCATTTATTTATTTTTTGTTCTGTATGTCGCTTTAGTTCTCTCTTACTGCTCTGTCTGGGGTGATGCCTATCCCCCAGCCCCTCTAATCTCCTCTTTGATGAATCAAGGCTGACCTCTCTCTCCTCCTGTGTAACTGTGCTGGATGTCTTTTCTGCTATTTTACCATCACTAAGACAGTTCTGCCACATGGTCTGTCACCATCGAGCTCCAACTGACCATAACCTCGAAGTTGGAAAAGAGCACAGAAAAAAGCTGTAACCAGGAAGATAATTTTATTACACTGTCTGAAGAATCTAAAGTAAAACGTTCTAAACCTTGCTGAGTAGATGTCTGCCTTAAAATAATTTTTTTTTTTTAAATCATTTTAAGGATTTTTTTGGAAATTTGGTCATTACATCTCATGGTAAAAAAATACTGTGGCTTCACATAATGATATTTTAATGATAGTTTCTGGGAACCAAAATACTGTCTCACTAACTATTTAACAGGTGTGGGGATTTCTTCAATGCTAATATAGTGTTATCAGCCAGCACAACGAACAGTCTTTACTAATGGAGTCTGTCAACACAACAGGGCAACTCATGAACTACTTCTTGTCTTACTTCAAAATAAGAGTCTCAACCATATCCCGGGATATCCAGTGCATCAACTTAGAACTGTAGCCTCTATATGTCGTAGCTCGCTAACCCCTACACCACCAGCGCTGCGCTGGATGTTTTTCTTTTAAAGTAAAGGCTTCTGTGTTGAAGTCCTCATCTAGACATCAGTCTAGATGAGGCACCTTGGTAGCCTCCCAGACCAGTTTCTGTCTTGTGTTTTGTTAAATTTTGGAAAAATGTCAGTAAGTACAAGTGCAAACAAAGTGTTAGTTTAAGGATGTATACATGTATTGAACAAAGTTAGTACACCTCCGCCCCCCCCCCCCAACAGATTTGGGTTTTTTTCAGTTAAATTGAACATAATATAAGGCACATTAAAGATGGCAATAGTTTGAAAAGAAAAATTTTATGAAATATTACGATATTTATTTTTTTAAGTCTCATAAAGTTTTAGACTTTTAAGAGCCCTAATAATGACAGTTCAGCTATAATCAAATCACGTGCGTGTATATCAATTTTAACAGAATCAATACAGCATTTCAACGAATAAACTCTTTTTTTTATCCCTCTTCTTAATGCATTTTACCTTTAGCTTCATCAGCTACACTGGCCCAGCTCCTGACATTCTGGGTGGGTTGGGAGATGCTGCCTGCAGAGCTCAAAGTAGGGAGTTCTGGAGGAACCTATCCCACCTCCTCCACATGCTTTGAAACACTGAAGCTGCCTTCACGATTCAAAATCTACCAGGACTTTGAGGAAGCTCTTTTGTCTGCCATAAATAGCGCACACACAGGATTTAGACTTGTGTAAGTGTTTTCGCTGATTGTTAGTTATTTAAGGTTTATATTACTATTGTTCAATGTGGAAAAAATGCAGTTTTTGCCATTTCACTAAGCTAAAAAAATCATCTTTGTTTACATTCTTGTAATTACAGGTTTTATTTCCAAAACTAAAACAAAAATATTGGATGCAAAAGCAAATGGTTGTTCCAGCTTGCTAAAATAAAAACCTTGTGCTGAATATTAGTCTCCTGTGTTGGATTTCAGCGGTCAAAGATTCTTGATAAAACTGGCAATGTCTCAAAGTATGATCTAAATGCTTCAGTTAAAGAAGGTCCTGGAACTGGTAACAAGACAGCTTCTTCATCTGAGAGATCGCAGGCCAGTTGGATCTCTGGAACTGTTACAGTGGCTACCTGATGGTCGTATGGTCCATTCCAGTCAATCCCGTAGTCTTCAGAAATCTGAGTAGAAGATAACCATGATTAGCCCTGTCACCACAATTAGTCTTACCTTAGCTATATGTGATTGTTTAGTTCTTGTATTGCCAATAAATGTGCACATGAAAGATCTCTGTATTGGGGAATATGTTTCATGGCTGTTTTTGGGCACAAGTAGTATATTAGCCTATATATATGTAAAGATAAGCACAATAACCAATTATCTTTGTATTAAAAGGCCTATATCATGCCAAATCAACTTTGAGCTTTCAACTATGTTGAAATGCTATTTCATCAAAATCATGCCCAAAGTGGTATTTTGCTTGATTCTTGCAAGTCTGAGTAATTCTCTCTGAGCAGCAGCCCCTCCCTGTCCTGAAAAACGAGTGGTCATTATCCACCCCCTCCAGGAAGCACCTACCTTGACCGCACCGCCCTTGCCTGATCTTCGTTTTGGCTATAGATAATGTCTAAGTAGCGAAAATGTGTTTTTGGCTGTGAGAGGTCTTGGACTTTGTTCAGCCTTCCTAAAGAAAAGCCTAAGAGCGTGGCATGATGCCATGCTGCAGTGGCTCTTGGGCGACGTCATGAAATGGGGGCACCACACAGGGAGACACGGTGCCGCAGTGAGGCAACTGTCCTTCTTCCAGGTTGGAAAAATAGCACAAAAATAGCTTGGCCTGTTTTTTTTTTTTGTTTGTTTGTTTTAAACTACATTAATCTAACCTCTGTAGGATATTCCATGGGGCCAAGCTCTCTTTATCTTGTCCAGAGTTGTAGCGGTGATTGATTGTTTTCAGTTCTGAGACCATGAAAGTTCCAGGCATCCCTGAAGGTGTTCAGGCTTCTCTGTATCTGAGGGAGGAAGATCCGATGCAGGGCATATAGATGAATTTCAGCGTCTGGATTAAGAGCTCCCTGATTTTCAAATGATATGAAGAGTTGATAGAAGAGGTCCAAGACGTGCTCATAGACATCTCTCCACATCCTTTCTATCCTAAAATTTAGAAATTATCCATTTTTGTTAGATCTTTATAATTGTTGTAAACGCTTGGCCTAGAAAATATATATGAGGAGAACAGATAAGTCTATTTACCTCTGATTGTGGACACTTCTGCCTGTGATGTGTGAATTCCTGTCTGTACCTCTGCTTCTTATCATGAATTTTATTTATGAGTCAAAATTGCAGCTTCATTTTGAAAATGAAAAAGCATTTTATTAATCCATTTTAATTTGAATATTGGGACACATTTGCTTCCATAGAAAAGAAACCTGTGAGGGCTCAAACCAGCCATTATGTTAGTTACTGACAACCTCACCAACAAAGCCACATAAACTTGTTTTTACCAACTAGTCAAAACACAACATAAGCTAAAATGCATCCTGATGATGTGTTGCGATCTGTACAAAAACTCACCTTTGGATTTGTATCTATGGTTATGGTCCAATAAGTAACTCTAATGGGGTTTAGCTTTCAGTAAAACTCAAGAGGGAACGAACAGTTTGCCTTTTATACTTTTTTTTTTCTTTATACTGTTCTGTTAGACTTAGGAATGATAAGTCCCTAAATACACTGAGGCGTGTCACTCACAGCCAGCTAGTGTACACATTTCCACAGCACACTTCACAGCTCCTTGTTTTTCTTGGCAGGCCATAACTGCATTTATAAAATGTCTACTTCACTTGTCTTTTCTTTAAAGACCATAACAGATGGTTTGACAACCTCAAAACATGTACATTAAATTAGATGGTTCTCGTTTCCAAATCAACATATTTTCCATCATCAAGTTTTAGGGCTTCAAGTTACAGTTAGTCAGGTTCTTGATAGATGCATCATCAGCATGTACATCTTGAAACTTATTGTTTAAAGATAAAAAAGATTATTAATTTTATATATTAAATATAAAGCTCTTAAGATTTAGCACTGCAGGAATATTTGCAATAACTGGTTTGAAATAAAGGTTAAATGTCTTCATTTTATTTAATATCTGAACTTTGCAAACATCCGAGAGCTAAATCAAAGCAATTCTATCAACAAATGAAATCAACATTCTGAAAAATAGAGCTTTAACAGATTTGATTAAAGCTGAATCCAATTTTGTATGTATACACCTTTGTCCATGGTTATGCTCATACCTTGGTAACTTATAACAGCTGGAGCAGATACAATATTCAATCCTGAAGATGGATGTGCTGTCTATACCTTGTACGAAAGACACAATATCAGTAACCCTCTCTAGTTTTCTTAACAACCTATAAGACTTACAGTGCTTAACCAGCCTAAATCAAATCACATGGTGATTAGCAAGGCAGTTAATGCCGTATTTGCAAGCTGAGAAGGCAAATACACCATTTGTCATTCACCCATATGGGTCCTATGTCCTAGACATAAGCATGGATCCTGTTTGTAGTTTGCAGACACAAATAACACTGTTATTGGTCTGATCCAGGACATTGAATAGACTGCAAAAGTAATAAAGACGGTGGAGATGACGGAGGAGTTCCAGAGAAACTCCCTAGGCTCCTTCCTTGTATTTCTATGTTAGATGTTTTCATTTGCATTTTCTTATAGATCTGTTTTCTCCCTGTTCATGTTGTTTTGGTAGTCTCATTGTTTACTTATTTCTAGATTTCTGTTACCTGCACCCCTTGCTCATCTCTGTTAATTAGCCACCCTCCCTCAGTTGCCTTCAGTCTCTCTCTTCCACCAGCTGCTTCTGATTCCCTTCTTGTTAATGTTGAGGTTAATATGGGGTACAGCGATAATTCAACTCTGCCTGTGATCCCACTTTGTAAAGATTTACTAAAGTGTAAAAAGGTATTTCTGGGCAAATTTGACTCTTTTGAATATTTGGCTCTACAGGTAAAGAGCCCAGTCGGGACCATGTTCTTGAATATTTACAGGCCTCCTAAGTGCAAAAAAACTTTTTCCATGATTTTAATGAGCTTTAATCTGCGATGTGTGTTGATTATGATTGTTTAATTATTGTGTGAGACTTTAACATTCACATGGACAATCCTGAAGACAAGTGCAATAGATCTATGTGACACTCTTAGAAATGTTGGTTTGACTCAACATGTTAAACAGCAAACGCACAAACAGGGACATATTTTGGACTTGATCATCACTAGGGGTCTAAACATTTCCAAGGTGTCTGTAACTAATGTTGCCCTATCTGACCACTTTTCTGTTATTTTTGAAAGCATCATCTCCAATGACTCAGTTAGCCAAAGAGACATGATAAGAAAACACATCTTTAAGCATGGTGCTGCTGAAACCTTTCCCTGAGAGCCTGCTCCACTTTGCCCTGTAACACTATAGATAAGCTGGTAGACAACTTTCATTCTAGAATTTTGGACATCATTGATTCAATTTCTCCTATTAAAGTGAAGGTTGTTTCTGGGAAGAAAAAGTCTCTGTGGAGAAGTGCTCCACCAGTCAGATGTGAAGAAAGGGAGTATCAAAAAGCTGAACGCAGGTGGTGAAAGATTGGACTCCAGGTTCACTAAAACATCTATAAAGAGAGATAACTTACAATTGAAAAATGTGAGAGAATCTTTCTTCTCTGAGATCATCACCAAAAACATTAATAATGCTCATGCCTCATGGTCGACAGTTTAACAAACCCTTCTGTAACTGTAGCATCTGAACTCCACTACAAGCGCCTGCAACGAATTTGCTAACTTCTTCACTGAAAAAACCCAAAAGATCAGAGGGGCAGTCAACACATCCATATCGACTCCAATACCAAAGTTGTCTCCAACTAGAACCAAAATTTCCCAATTTCACAAAATAAATTACGAAAAGCACTTCTTCCTGCTGTCTCGATATTTTACTCACAACTTTCCTTAACAAAGCTTTGCCTGTCATAATGTTTGATTTAACACAAATAATAAACACATCCTTTTTGTCAGGTGTTTTCAATCTGGCCCTAAAAAAAGCAATTATCAAACCTCTATTGAAAAAGAGCAACTTGGACAGCCTGCTACTGCAGAACTATGGGCCTATTTCAACCCTCCCCTTCATCAGTAAGATTATTGAAGAAAGCTGTGTTTCAGCAGTTAAACAATTTCCTAACAATGACCAGCTGCTTTGATGTCGTCCAGTCAGGCTTTTGTGCTCACCACAGTACAGAGACTGCCCATGTCAAGGTGTTCATTGACATCCATAACTTTACATCAGATACCACAAAAATCACATGTGGCGTTCCCCAAGGGTCCATCTTAGGGCCCCTCCTATTCAATATTCACATGCTCACCCTAACTCACATTATAAAAAGCAACAACATAAGTTGTCATAACTATGCCGATGACACACGCATTACGATGTCACCAGGTGACTATGAACCCATTCAAGTGCGTGGTAAATGCTTAGAGGAAATCAATGCATAGATGTGGCAAAATGTTCTTTAGCTGAAACACAACAAAAGTTAAGTAATAATTTTTTTTGGACCAAAGGAAGAGCGTTTAAAAGTTAGCCCACAGCTTCAGTTAATACAGCTAGAAACCACCAATCGGTTTGAAAACTGGGTGAAGTGATGGACTCAGACCTGAACCTACAGAGGCACATGAAGACGGTAACAAGGTCGGCCTTCTATCACCTAAAGAACATCTCCAGGAGTAAAGGACCAATGTCTCAGCAGGACCTTAGAATTAATTAAAGATTATTTAATTACCTTTATGCCACTGTACTGTACTTTTCCTATTATGTATCTTTTTCTTTTTTTTTATGTACACTTTGAATTGTCTTGCTACTGAAATGTTCTATATAAATAAACTTGGCTTGCCTTGCCTTCTGATTGTCTCCCATGGTTCATTGGTCCATTATCCAGTCTCTCTCAGTATTTATACTCTCTGGCTGTCATTGTTCTCCACTGGTTCCTCCTGTAGGCTACCCAGACTACTACCCGCTCAATGTTTGTTACCCAGCCTATGTAAGTCTTTTTCTGTTAATTATTGTTATAATTAAAGAAGACACTCAACACACCATGATGCTTCCAGCGTTGTTCTGCACATTGGTCGCACAAGAAGACAGCATTACATGATAAACGGAAGTACAACCTTGCCCAAGAACTCCTGATCATCTCTGCATTTTCTACACATCTTCTACACCATACATACAAGGATATAATTCTATATTATTTTATACAGGGGTTGGACAATGAAACTGAAACACCTGTCATTTTAGAGTGGTAGGTTTCATGGCTAAATTGGACCAGCCTGGTAGCCAGTCTTTATTGATTGCACATTGCACCCGTAAGAGCAGAGTGTGAAGGTTCAATTAGCAGGGTAAGAACACAGTTTTGCTCAAAATATTGAAATGCACACAACATTATGGGTGACATATCAGAGTTCAAAAGAGGACAAATTGTTGGTTCACGTCTTGCTGGTGCATCTGTGACCAAGACAGCAAGTCTTTGTGATGTATCGGTATGTATCGGTATCTATCGGTATCCAGGGTAATGTCAGCATACCACCAAGAAGCACGAACCACATCCAACAGGATTAACTGTGGACGCAAGAGGAAGCTGTCTGAAAGGGATGTTCGGGTGCTAACCCGGATTGTATCCAAAAAGCATAAAACCACGGCTGCCCAAATCACGGCAGAATTAAATGTGCACCTCAACTCTCCTGTTTTTCCCCCAGAACTGTCCATCGGAGTTCCACAGGTCAATATACACGGGCCCGGGCTGCTATAGCCCAAAACCCTTTTGGTCACTCATGCCAAAGCCAAACGTCGTTTTCAATGGTGCAAGGAGCGCAAATTTTGGGGCTGTGGACAATGTGAAACATGTATTGTTCTCCGAAAGAGTCCACGTTTACTGTTTTCCCCACATCCGAGAGAGTTACGGTGTGGAGAAGCCCCAAAGAAAGCGTACCACCCAGACTGTTTGCATGCCCAGAGGTGAAGCATGGGGGTGGATCAGTGATGGTTTGGGCTGCCATATCATGGCAGTTCCCTTGGCCCAATACTTGTGCTAGATGGGCGCGTCCTGCCAAAGGACTACCGAACCATTCTTGAGGACCATGTGCATCCAATGGTTCAAACATTGTATCCTGAAGGCGGTGCCATTTATCAGGATGACAATGCACCAATACACACAGCAAGACTGGTGAAAGATTGGTTTGATGAACATGAAAGTGAAGTTGAACATCTCCCATGGCCTGCACAGTCACCAGATCTAAATATTATTGAGCCACTTTGGGGTGTTTTGGAGGAGCGAGTCAGGAAACGTTTTCCTCCACCAGGATCAAGTAGTGACCTGGCCACTATCCTGCAAGAAGAATGGCTTAAAATCCCTCTGACCACTGTGCAGGACTTGTATATGTCATTCCCAAGACGAACTGACGCTGTATTGGCCGCAAAAGGAGGCCCTACACCATACTAATAAATTATTGTGGTCTAAAACCAGGTGTTTCAGTTTCATTGTCCAACCCCTGTATATACACAGCAAATTCACCAGAGTCAAAATATCAGTGTTAACACATATAAGAGTACAGTGTTAAGACTTTAGTGTTGCATTCCCCATAAATCACTCGGTACTAGTGTGATAACATAGTATTATGGGTGTAACATGTCAAGGTTGACGGTTTTCAACATCTGGGAGTGTCACCTTGAACATCTGGGTACTTGACCAGGTTTGATTTTGGAAAAATCTTGCAGACGCCACATTTTTTGTCCTGGCTTGGATCATGAGGAGAGGGAGCATGTAAGTAGCACAATTTTTACCAATATTTTATCTTGTTATTTTATAGTTATTATATATATATATATATATATATATATAATATATATATATATATATTATATATATATATATATATATATATATATTATAATATATGAATGTGTGTGTGTTAATGCCAGTTTTGTTGCAGGGATTTTAGTCATAAATGTGATGACGAACCTTTGGCGGTTAGCACCAGTTTCGCTTTTTGTTTGCATATGGCTACAGTATGTGTCATTTGCACTTCATCCTGCAGCCTGTTGGCCATTTTAGCTCATGAACACTTCGAACAAATTAAGTTGCATGTCAGAATCTACATCACATGGTAAGTTTAAACTCTTGAAAATGTGCCGTTTCTAAGTGTCTTAACTGAAAGGGAATTTTAAAAAAGGGTTTACTTTATCCCCGACATTATGCGGTCTTTCTGTTCTTAAACGTAGTTGGAATGTAACGTTGATGTTGGCATCTGAATATAATTGAAATAAGCTTCACGTATGTAAACTAAATTTGATCCCTTCAAGATAAAACATTTAAACAACCGTTTTGAAATTAAATCAACATCAAATTGTATTCGGCTGTAGCTGTATTAAACCTGGAGTACGTATTTGTTGACCCACATACAGACAGGGCAACTCCAGACAAAGTAGGAGACAGTGAAACACAGGAGTTTTTGCTCAGTGTTTAAGAAGAACTAATACAGCTGTCTCTTGAATCTTCCGTGAATAAGTTTTGAATGTTTTTTTTCCCGTCTTTACTACATCTAAAAATAAGGAACACAACGAGACTTAAGTCCTCAGTTTCCACATGTTTCCTCGATTATTGGCAGCTATAGAAGCCAATGCTAAGTTAGCTTCTAGCAGGATTCTTTCGGTCCTCAGAATGTTCTGGTGTGTCTGTTCAAGCTGTTTTAATGCTGTATTTATTAGACTAGTCCTTTGTAATTTAAGGTCTGCTGGGGGCCTCAAGAGGTATGTACTACATACAGTAATGGTTATATTTGTTGAATTAACAGATAGCAGCACCATTGGACAAAATTCCAGTGGTAGAAATATCTAACCTCAGCACAGTTGTCTGGGAATAATGCAGTTGCAGACTTAAATTAAAAAAATGTATGCATTAGGTTCAATTTACCAATTAACTGAAGGAATGTTCATACTGAGGCACAAAGTTAAATCAACAGGATATACCTATTAAAAAACAAATGATAAAGAAGTTATTCTGTATCCGTAGGTTTATGTGTCAAGGAATTAAGCAAAATAAACTAAAGTGGAAAGTTTTATTACTGCTGTTACTATAATTATAAAATGATGCTGGTCCCACTTACTGTAATTATATCCAATTTTAGTAATACTTTTCTTACTTTCCAGTTTCTAGTTGTAATAATTTTAATTTAAATCACAGAATTTGCATATTTATTTACATATACATATATTTACATATATTTACAACAAATCAAATATGGACTTAATCATTTTCCATTCTTTACAGATTTTTTTTTAACAGAGTTTATGATCAATTAATACTTTCACTATGTTTGGGATCACACAAAAAAGGGGGCTTTTAAACCACCAGAATTGGGACCTGCTTAAGAAGAGCGGGGGGGTTGCATGTACTGTCATGGTTGTTGTTAAGGTCGGACCAGGGTGCAGAGAGATGCTAGGCAGCCAGACTGTAGCAGGGATCATGATTTAATGAAGAATGATGATAACTTACAGAAGACAGGAACAAGAATGAAACACAGGACCAAGCAGGAGCTATACGGACTGGAAAGCTGGTACTTTGCAGGACGTGGCGACGGGGAACAAAGGGAACAGGCGAGTATAAAAACAGGGGAAAGTGGTCATTATGTCCTCCAGCAGCCTAAGCCTATAGCAGCATAACTACACAGAAAGTTTTAGTCCAGATTATTTAGTTAAACAGCGCTTATTTTCAACAATGTCGTTTCAAGGCACCCCACAAAGGGTCCCACTGATGGTCATTATTAGACTAAAAACCACAAGGATTGGGATACCTCTCTCTCTCAGACTGATTATAACCATTGGCAAAGAGAAGGGGTCATACAGGTAGCAGAAATGGAGGGTGTGTTTGCACCTCAACCATAACTGAGCTGGTTTAGGCTAATCCTGACCTCCCCTTATTCCATCCAACAGGGAGGGAGGAAGGCTCCCTCCCTGATAACCTAAGCCACTCTAACTATCAGCTTTATCAAAAAGGAAAGTTTTAAGCCTAGTCTTAAAAGTAGACAGGGTGTCTGACTCACGGACCAAAACACGGAGCTGGTTCCACAGGAGAGGAGCTTGATAACTAAAGGATCTGCCTCCCATTCTACTTCTAGAGACTCTAGGAACCACCAGTAAACCTGCAGTCTGAGAACGAAGTGCCCTGTTAGGAACATATGGAACAATCAGATCTCTGATGTATGATAGAGCTAGATCATTAAGGGCTTTATATGTGACGAGGAGAATTTTAAATTCTATTCTGGATTTAACAGGGAGCCAATGAAAGGAACTAAAATAGGAGAAATATGATCTCTCTTTTTAATTTTCATCAGAACTGCAGCATTTTGAATCAGCTGAAGGCTTTTAACTGCATTTTGTGGACATCCTGATAGTAAAGAATTACAATAGTCCAGCCTTGAAGTAACAAATGCATGGACTAGTTTTTCAGCGTCACTCCTGGATAGGATATTTCTAATTTTGGCAATGTTCCGGGGTGAAAGAAGGAAATCCTAGAAACCTGTTTAATATGGGATTTAAATGACATGTCCTGGTCAAAAATAACACCAAGGTTCTTTACTTTATTACCGGAGGTCAATTTAATGCCATCCAGGTTAAGTGATTGACTAAGCAGTTTCTTTTTTAAAGACTCCGGTCCAAAGACGACAACACCTGTCTTGTCTGAATTTAGAAGCAAAAATTTAAAGTCATCCAAGTTTTTATATCTTCAAGACATGCTTGTAGTCTATCTAGCTGGTTGGGCTCATCAGGATTTATGGATAAGTAAAACTGAGTGTCATCAGTGTAACAGTGAAAATTTATTCTATGCTGCCTGATAATTTTACCTATTGGAAGCATATATATATTAAAGAGAATTGGCCCAAGTACTGAACCCTGTGGTACTCCACAATTAACCCTGGAGTTTAAAGATGATTTATCATTTACATGAACAAACTAGAATCTGTCAGACAGATAAGATTTAAACCAGCCTAGTGCTGTTCCCCTGATCCCTACAGTATATTCCAGCCTTTTTAAGAGAATTTTATGGTCGACTGTATCAAATGCAGCACTGAGATCTAACAGAACCAGTACAGACACAATCTGAGGCCATAAGAATATCATTACTTTCAGCAGAGCTATTTCAGTGCTATGATGGGCTCTGAAGCCTGACTGAAAGTCTTCAAACAATTCATTGCTGTGTAAATGCTCACACATTTGATTAGCAACTATTTTCTCAAGAATTTTAGATAAGAATGGAAGATTGGATATAGGTCTGTAATTTTTCAAGTCATCTCGATCAAGCGAAGGTTTCTTAAGTAAAGGTTTAATTACAGCTACCTTAAATTCATTATGCCTCCTCGGCATTATGCATTCATCATCTCGATGCCTCCACGGCTCGAGTCATCGTTCCTTGTTTTCTTCATTCAATCATCAGCTTATATGCCTCCATGGCATAACACATCTGTCCTTAATCTTTCTATCTCAAACCTTCAATTTCTTATTCTTCTCTAAATTAATTCTACGATTCTCCGCCCTCCTTCTCTTTCATTTTGTTGCTTTCTAAAACCCCTTCCCACAACTCCTTCATCTTGTCCGCTTTCTAATTCTCTGTCAGCACCACTCATTTCCCTCCTACCCGTAAATATTCATTTCCGTAATCAAACTTAATTAATCCTCAACCATATTCTCCTTTCAGAACTCCCTCCTCATGCTTTCTCATTTTCAACCTTTCACTTCCCTTCTCTAAGTCCTTCATTAACCCATCCTTATTTCAGCCTCGGCCGGCCTCTGCCCCTTTTTGTGGGGAAGACATCTCTAATTTAATCCAAAAAATACTCATTCAAGCCCTCATCATTCGCAGCGTTCAGGTCTTCCCCCGGGGTCTGAGCGCCAAAGAAATGTATATAAACATAAACTTCTAATAGCCTTTCTTTGTGTTTTCGATTTGTGAGTCTTACAGGATTTAAATTCATTTGGGAGTGAGGTATGATTCAAAGAGAAACAACATTTCTGGAGTATATGAACAAGTTCCTTTTATTTATGTACCTCTCTTTAAAACAGAGTTTATTTCTAAAATGCAGAAGTTTGCCATCAAATGAATAAAGCACTCAGTCAAGATAACTTGTATCAGGATTTTTGTGATGGCAAATATTACAAACAGCACCCATTATTTCTTAAATGCAAAGGTTCATTAGAAATTCGAGTTTATTATGATGACTTTGAAACATCAAATTCCTTAGGATCAAAACAAGGCATTCATAAGCTTGGATGTCTATATTTTACATTGCGCAACTTGCCACCAAGTCTAAATTCTTCATTAATAAACATTCATCTAATTTCTCTATTTTATTCCCAATATGCAAAAAAATATGGCACATAATGTAGATAATTTAGGTTTGAAATTAACCTATAAGGAACACTAAAGATATCTTTTGTAAAATCCAGGGAGACATTCTTGTTTTGGGATCAAACGCAATAGCATCCTTAACTCGTCTTATTTCAGCATATCAGGTAATTTTGTGTTAGATGTGATGCACGATATTTTGGAAGTTGTAACACAATATGAAGTAACGTTGTTGTTTGAATATTTCAATAGGAACTTCATTAACCCTGAAAACATACTTTAACGTGTTTATGCATTTAGCAATGGCTTTATGGATACAAGGAACCATCCAACTCGCATAAATTTGTTTAGTACTGGTATTGGCCTCAACGCCGGTCAAACATTATGCCTCATTCGGAACATTCCTCTGATTTTCGGGCACAGGCACTGGCATTTGCTCTTGCTTTTGTTACATATTGTTAATATTGTGTTTTCTCACTGTTAATAAGGCATGACTGTATATTTAAAACATCTAATTGAAGAGCATCACAAGCTATTTTTGTAATTATATCCACAAAAAAATCTGATACCTAAACATCACTTTATGGTACACTATCCTGAGTGTATCCGCCACATTGGACCATTGGTACATGTTTGGAGTATGAGGTATGAAGCAAAACAAAAATTCTTGAAGGAGAGCTTAAAAACCTTTAATAGCATAACAAAATCCCTTGCAAAAATACATCATATTGCTATTGCCTATCATTGGGAATCTTTATCTGTTAAAGGCATCGAGTCTGGGCCTATAAAATCCAAACTTTCATCTACTGTAAAAAATGGTGATGCATTTTCAGAGTATTTTGATATTGAGATGTCTAGTAAAATGCATTTCACAAGTTTGGTCAAACATAATGGCATTGAATTTCATGCTGGCCTTGTTGTTTGCGCAGATTTTGTTAATGAGATGCCTGTTTTCAATAAGATTTTGTGTATATACTAAGAGATGGTATTTATTTTTTGGTATCGGAGATGGAGACAAAATTTGTAGAACATTTTCATGGTTTCATGTTGTTGAAAAAATGCACAAGTTGTCAGTTGTTAGACCTTGTGATTTAAGATACTTTAAGCATTTTGATATTCAAATGTCTTATGGTACAGATTCACTTATCTATTTTGTACTAGATGGCTGTATAGTTTAGGGTGAGCAAGATTTTACTCATTGCTCTGTTCCAGTTTGAGGTAATGCAAATCCCATTGTGGAAACAATAAAAAAATGACATCTGTGTTTTGTCTGATATTTTCCTCTGAATTACAAAACAATTGCACAAATGGATGTTGACTGTAACACAAATAATGTTAATTTTAAGGTATACTGTCCAATAAATTATTACCATTACATTAATTACTTTTTGCAAAATTAACACTATACAAAAGTAGAACATAACACTATTAGTGTTGGACCTTTTGTTCTTTCATAATGTCCAATCTTTGGGCTTTTAACAGTAATTTAGTGTGTTTTTAAAACTCTTATGGTGTTAATATTATACACCACGGCGATTTGCCACTAATGGGTGTAAAAATGTTAACTTTTTGAAAAGTGTTAGTCAGGGTTTACTGTATATGGGAACCACTACATCAGTGTTAAATTGAGTGTTAATTCTATAGTGTTAAATCTAAACCTAAAAGTTTGGACACACCTTCTCATTCAAAGAGTTGTCCTTATTTTCATGACTATGAATATTGTAGCTTCACACTGAAGGCATCAAAACTATGAATTAACACATGTGGAATTATATACTGAACAAAAAGGGTGTGAAAAAACTGAAAATATGTCTTATATTCTAGGTTCTTCAAAGTAGCCACCTTTTGCTTTGATTACTGCTACGCACACTCTTCACATTCTGTTGATGGGCTTCAAGAGGTAGTCACCTGAAATGGTTTTCACTTCACAGGTGTGCCCTGTCAGGTTTAATAAGAGGGATTTCAAGCCTTATAAATGGGGTTGGGACCATCAGTTGTGTTGTGCAGGAGGTGGATACAGTACACAGCTGATAGTCCTACTGAATAGACTGTTAGAATTGGTATTATGGCAAGAAAAATGCAGCTAAGTAAAGAAAAACGAGTGGCCATCATTACTTTAAGAAATAAAGGTCAGTCAGTCCAAACAATTGGGAAAACTTTGAAAGTGTCCCCAAGTGTAGTCGCAAAAACCATCAAGCGCTACAAAGAAACTTGCTCACATGAGGATCGCCCCAGGAAAGGAAGACCAAGAGTCACCTCTGCTGCGGACGATAAGTTCATCTGAGTCACCAGCCTCAGAAATTGCAGGTTAACAGCAGCTCAGATTAGAGAACAGGTCAATGCCACACAGAGTTCTAGCAGCAGACTAGAACAACTGTTAAGAGGAGACTGTATGAATCAGGCCTTCATGGTAAAATAGCTGCTAGGAAACCACTGCTGAGGACAGGCAACAAGCAGAAGAGACTTGTTTGTGCTAAAGAACACAAGGAATGGACATTAGACCAGTGGAAATCTGTGCTTTGGTCTGATGAGTCCAAGTTTGAGATCTTTGGTTCCAACCACCGTGTCTTTGTACGGCGCAGAAGAGGTGAACGGATGGACTCTACATGCCTGGTTCCCAACGTGAAGCATGGAGGAGGTGTGATGGTGTAGGGGTGCTTTGCTGGTGACACTGTTGGGGATTTATTCAAAATTGAAGGCATACTGAACCAGCATGGCTACCACAGCATCTTGCAGCTATTGCATGCTATTCCATCCGGTTTGCGTTTAGTTGGACCATCATTTATTTTTCAATAGGAGAATGACCCCAAACACACCTCCAGGCTGTGTAAGGGCTATTTGACCAAGAACGAGGGTGATGGGGTGCTGCGCCAGATGACCTGGCCTCCACAGTCACCGGACCTGAACCCAATCGAGATGGTTTTGGGTGAGCTTGACCACAGAGTGAAGGCAAAAGGGCCAACAAGTGCTAAGATTCTCTGGGAACTCCTTCAAGACTGTTGGAAAACCATTTCAGGTGACTAGAAGCTCATCAACAGAATGCGAAGAGTGTGCGTAGCAGTAATCAAAGCAAAAGGTGGCTACTTTGAAGAACCTAGAATATAAGACATATTTTCAGTTGTTTCACACATTTTGGTTCAGTATATAATTCTACATGTGTTAATTCATACTTTTGATGCCTTCAGTGTGAAGCCTCAATATTCATAGTCATGAAAATAAGGACAACTCTGTAAATGAGAAGGTGTTTCCAAACTTTTGGTCTGTACATATATATATATATATATATATATATATATATATATATATATATATATATATATATATATATATATATATATACATAAAATATATATATATACTATATATAAAATACATACATATATACATATACACATACATACATACATATATATATACATATGTACATACAATAATATAATATAAATATATATACATACATTCACCCCAACTTGTAATTACAATATATGTATGGTTATATGTCTAAAATATCTTGACATACGTCTGTAAAAAGTCGTATGAAATTAAAGAAAAAAAAAGCAATCTTACAGAGCCAAGAAAGGGTCATAATGATTGCATATTTGAAAAAAACTAGATGAAACTGAAAAAATAAATGTTGAAACCGAATGTCAGATTGTGATCAGATGTCAGGGGCGTGGAACCAAGATGGACAGCATGCTCCAATAATGTTGCGTGAAATATGGGGAGTTTCTAAAGAACAGGCTGCTCACACTTCTAAGGAGGATCCAGAGTTGGGTTTATTGGAGGTAAAATGTTATCAAGTACCAGCTAAACAACAACACTCACTTTGGTTAAAACTAACTGTTACACCTAGTCATGAATAGAGATATTTCCTAACAGACAGCAACAGCAGGGAACATTGAGAAGGACATGAGTATGGAGGACCGATCCTGCCATAATTAAGAATAAATACAGAAATATATAAAAGACTAAATAAAATAATTACTGGGCCAAAAAAGTAGCTAGAAATATACATTAGTTCACCATTAAATACAAAAAAATAATAAAAAGAGGAGATTAATTCAATTATTGATTAATTAATCAATAGATATATATTTTTATTTTCTATCCACTATTTTTATTTAAAACACTTATTTTCAAATCATATTTTTTTCTTGAACTCTATATTTTTCCTTTGTTTATTTAATACAAGTGAATTTCTTGCCCTTTTATTTCTTTCAAATTTATTACCCCTCAAATATATTTAGAACTTGTTTTTTTTTTCTGTTCTAGCTACTTTTTGGTCCAGTAATTATTTTATCGAGTTATTTATTTATTTCTGTATTTTTTTCTTAATTATGGCAGGATCGGTCCTCCACACTTGAGAAGGTTTTACTTAAAAATATTGAGCATTCAGCTGTGGCCTTTCTGTAGAAACACAAAAACTAACACTGACCAACACTGATCAAAATTAAACAGGGAGAGACCCTGTTTAATTTGGTCAGTGTTAAAGGTGCAAATTTGTTCAGGACAAAACAGAGTAAAGTCCTTAAAGGTTCCTTCCCTTTATTGCTTAGAGCCATTGTACCCAGTGCCCAATGTGGGAGAGCCTGCAGCAGCATGGTGTAGAATATAAACTATCTATGTGTGTAACTGGAACGTGCAGATGGAGGAGAGGGGAGTCAATCTTAGGGAGTGAAGCATAGAAAGTGCAAAGTCATAAATTGGTGAAGGACAAGGGATTACCGGAGGTGGGTGAAGAAGGTAAGATAAGATGAGTTTGTTAGAAGAAAATAACCAGAAGCACTCCTTATTTGGACCTAAGGAACTGTTATGTTATACATGAGTGACATGATATATGTATATGTTGAACACACCCTTGAGACTGAATAAAACTAGCTGGAAGCAGGAGAAAGAGGAGAGTTGGGCTTGCAGGTGTTTGGCTGGGGTCCATCTCTCCCTCTGCAGAGGCGAAAATAAGCTGATTGTACTTTGAGTTTATTTCACTATTTTGAAACCTGTACCCAAATCAACGGACCCGGGGAAGCAGAGACGGCTTCGACAATGGCCACTTTGGTAATGGTTCATCAGGTCAGATACCTGCCTACCTGTTCCTCTGCAGTTTCAACTAGTTTTTTCAACTATACAATAATTATGGCCCTTTCTTTACTGCACACAAATCTTCCTTAATAATAAATTTATTGAATAGCATGTCAGGTTGTACAAATATTGCGAAATATTGTATATTGAAAATGTATGAGTCACACCACATTTCTCTGAACCTTGAATACACTAAACAATATAAAAATATTCAACCCGGCCTTTGAAAAGATTAAAAACTATTTTAAGAACCTTTGTCTCTCCATGTTGACCCTTTCTGTCCTCTTTTCATCTGTTAGGCCCTTTCCTCCATGGTCTAGAATTGGAAGAATCAGTTTTAACGCGCAGTTACCTTACACTTTAAAGAAGCATAGCTGTAGTTTTGATCATTCTGTGATTTCAGAATTGGTAAAAGATCTTTGCAACCCTCCTATACAAAAAAAAAACAGCTTTTGTTGAAAAATATGATTTTATCAAGAAAACTGAGTTACATTGAAACCTTCTATTGCTGATATGCTTAAAAAAAAATCCACTTTTTATTTCTTACACTCTGAACATGGAGGACGAACATGAGGACAACACAGACCAAACGATGAAGGTGCTTGTGATCCCTAATCCTATGGCTGAGGAGGATCCAGCAGAATTGCCTGTGGTGATCGAGGGAAACAGAGTGCTAAATGGTTGTGGAAACCGAACCAAAGCATGTATAATGTTGATGTCTGATCTAGGCTCTCAACCTTGAGTATCCCGAGATGCTGAAGAACACTTTTGATGTATTCCAGAAAATTTTGCTGGGCCTTGATGAAGCGAAGCTGCTCAAAAAAGTCCAGAGCCTTAAAGGAAAACTAATGGAATGTACTTAGGCTCTTTATGGTTGTTTCATCATGCCACAAGACAGACTGATCTGTTTAATTTTTGAAACGTGTTGCAGGTTTATAGATTTCCAAAAATGTCTTTGTTCTATTCATTTGTTTTTCCTGGTTTTTCAGTGATGTTCTCAGTGAATTGCCATTTGCCAACATTCTCTCCCTGGCACAGACAAAGGAGTGGATATCTGAAGGTGACCAGCTATAACTGACTACGACTGACTTTCATGGTCTTGTAAACAGAAAAATGTCAACGTACTAATTGATGAAATCATAGAATCTCAACAAAATTCAGGAAAAAACTCATTTTGAGGTTCTTTGACTGATTTTGAGATTTTTTATAGTTCATTGAATTTTTACAATTTCAGAAAAAAAAACAATTGTTTTCTTATTTTTACTGTTTCAAAAATTCTGCAAATTGCATTCTGCCACTGCTATTTTGAGTTTTGATTCCCATTACTTGTGCCGGCCTGTTGTTTAAGCAGGGAAAACCCTCTTGCGAAAGAGCTGTGTGCTGTTCATTTAGACTTAGATATAGCTGAGGGTAAAAAAACTATTTACAGTAGTGTTTACTGATGTTGCACCACAAACCTACCTCCTGAAATCTATAACAACTGAAAACCCCTCGCTGCGTTTACAAACAGACTGCTCAGAGCTGGCCAAATGAAATCTGTCCTGACAGTGATGTTGAGAATCTCATGAGAATTATCCTGCCTCGTTAAGTAACAGTATGCTCTCACATCACATTCAGCACAGAGAAGGTTTTAAATCACTTTAAATCTGCTCCTCATTTTCTTGTGCTCAGGTCATTAAGCCACTTTGTCTCTTCCAAATTAAAGCCGCTGATGTGGAAATCCAACTTATTTAGTCTGTATTTAACTAGATATTGTCTCTGTGTGATATTTATCACTTCCACAATATGCCATTATGTTTCTAATCTTACCGTCCATTGAGGACGATGTCCTTTCTCTCTGATGCTGTGATTAACAAGGTTATTCAAAGCCTACTTTATTAATATGATCAGATTCTCTTTCCACTGGTTGCTTTCACTCTCTGTACTTGTCTTATCTAGCCAGTGTCTGTATTTTGAGTGTGTGTTTGTTTATTTTACCCGGTCTGGTCCTTGTTTCCTTCTGTTTACTGCAGCCAAGCTCGCACCTGTTTCTTGTTTTCCTGATTACCTGGTCTTGTTGTTTCATTGGTTCACCATGTATTCCTGCCTGTATTTAAGTTCCTCAGTTGCCTTAGCTCCCTGCCGGTTTGTTATTTTAAGTCTCATTGTCTTAGTCTTGTTGGTCCTGATTTCTCTATTCTGGCCTTGTTCTGGTTTCTCTGCCTGTTGCGTGAATGAGAGCAATTAAATCTTAAACTTACCTTCAGTCGTCTGGCTCCTGGCATCCTTCTCTGCACTTTGGTCCTAACCTTCTCTGCATTTTGTTTGTACCCAAACCCGCGTTATGACACAACGAACCAGCCCACAGGACCAAGCAGAAGGTGGGGAGACAATAACTCTGTGGGAGTATCTCCGGCGTGCTGCGGAGAGCTGCACACACCAGGCTGAAGTGGAGGAGGAGCAGCGAGTGGCGAGGGAGCAGCAATCGCCATTCTGGGGTTCAAGGCTGGCAATTTCCCTTCCAGGAGGTGGCCAGCTGCACTACGTTTCTCCCTCAGCCTCTTCCTCACACCACAAACGGCGTCGCAGGCACGACGCTTGAGCTCCAGCCTCCACGGAGGGTCGGCGCGACGCTTCAGCTCTTGGGTTCCCTAAAAGTCAATGCAACGCCTCAGCTCCAGCCTCCGGGAGTTGAGTTCCTCCTCTGCCTGATCCTGTTCCTGAGCGGTTTATAGATGAACCGCTGGCCTGATACTGTTCCTCAGCGGTTCGAGGACAAACCGCTGCCGGATCCAGTTCCTAAGCGGTTCGAGGACGAGCCACCTCCACCATTAGCTTGAATGCCTTCTTGCCTGCAAGAAGGCATTCAAGCGCGGTGTATCTCCTCTCCAGCTCTCACTTGAGATCCATATGGAAGAGACCGAATGGAAGTGGGGATAGCATTTTTTTCAGGGATTTCAGATTTGACTCCTCCTTTTCCTGGGTTGCTAAAATGTAGATGATAGAGATATTTATTAAATAGTCAAGCTCAGAGGAACGACACAAAATCTGTTCAATTTCTTGCAAGCAAGGGTAGGCCACACTCTGCAGTGCAGAAACTACAAAGAGCAGATGCCTTGTCTCCTTTATTTTATAGCACAAACAGTTTGAGTGTGTGTGTGTGTTACAAAGGTGGGAATGTAAAAAGGAACAGTTGGTTTCCCAAAGATACAGATGGTTTCGGGGAGTATGCATTCCTTAGAAGGAGATAACAGAACTTAGCCTCGCACAGTCTGCATGCTGAGTTCACATAAAGGACAGACATACATAGTTTACATTAGTGATAAAGAACAAAAATAAGTTTTCCACCCAACAGTAGATTAGTGTTTATTTGAAGGTGCAGTTTCATCCTGGCCTTCGATTGTGTAAAGTTCATCCATTATCCATCCATATTTTAATCCATGGCTGGAGTCCCAACATTTTGTAATGCTGTTTGCAGAGAATGCTAGTTTGACATCCTCTGATTTTACTCCATGACAGAGGCTGCTTGTGAAAAGACACATTTAACCAGTTACATACAGTTAGGCCCAGAAATATTTGGACATGATTTAGGTTCTGCATGCCATCACATTGGACTGAAATAAAACAACAGAATTGAAGTATAGACTTTAGGGTTTAATTCAAGGGGGTTGAACAAAAATATTATTAAGCATGTAGGAATTGTAGCTAATGTTATACAAACGCTCCTCATTTCAGGGGCTCAAATGTAATTGGACAAATAAACATAACCCTAAGTAAAATGTTACTTTTCAATACTTTGTTGAGAATCCTTTGCAGGCAATGACTGTGAAGTCTGGAACCCATGGACATCACCAAACGCTTGGTTTTCTCCTTTGTGATGCTTTGCCAGGCATTTACTGCAGCTGTCTTAAGTTGCTTGTTTGTGGGTCTTTCTGCCTTACATTTTGTCTTGAGCAAGTGGAATGCATGCTCAATTGGGTTGAGATCTGGTGACTGACTCAGCCATTGCAGAATATTCCACTTCTTTGCTTTAAAAAACTCCTGGGCTGCTTTTGGAGTATGTTTTGGATCATTGTCCATCTGTACTGATTGTCCATCCAATCAACTTTGCTGCATTTGGCTGAATCTGAGCAGAAAGTATATCTCTATACAATTCAGAATTCATCCGGCTGCTTCTGTCTTTTGTCACATCATCAATAAACACAAGTGACCCAGTGCCATTGGAAGCCATGCATGCCCATGCCATCACACTGCCTCCAACATGTTTTACAAAAGATGTTGTGTGCTTTGGATCATGAGCTGTTCCAGTTCTTCTCCAAACCTTCTCCTTCCCATCATTCTGGTACAGGTTGATCTTAGTCTTATCTGTCTAAGAATGCGGTTCCAGAACTGGGCTGGCTTCTTCAGGTGTTTTTTGGCAAAGTTAATTCTGGCCTTTCTATTTTTGAGGCTAATTAATGATTTGCACCTTGTGATGAATCCTTTGTATTTACTCTCAAGAAGTCTTGTCTTTATGGTAGGCTTAGATACTGATACACCTACTTCCAGGAGAGTGTTCTTCACTTGAGTGGATGTTGTGAAGAGGTTTTTCTTTACCATGGAAATAATTCTGCGATCATTCACCACTGTTGTTTTCCATGGATGCCCAGGCCTTTTTGAGTTCCCAAGCTCAGCAGTGCATGTTTTTTTCAGAATGTACCAATCTATTGATTTGGCCAATCCTAACATTTCTGCTATCTCTCTGATGGATTACTTCTATTTTTCAGCCTCAGGATGGTCTGTTTCACCTCCATTAAGAGCTCCTTTGACCACATGTTGTGTGTTCACATCAGCAGCATCCAAATGCAAACGCCACACCTGGAATCAACAGCCGACCTTTTAACTGCTTAATTGATGACAGGTTATCGAAGGAAGAGCCCAAGCAGCCTTGTTATTTATTTTTTATTTTTTGCAGCCTTCTGAGTCAATTGTCCAATTACTTTTGGTCCCTTAAAAAAGAGGTGGCTACGTATTAAAGAGCTGTAATTCCTAAGCCTTTGCTCTAGTTTGGATGTGAATACTCTGAAATTGCTGAGAATCTGCACTTTTAGCCCATATTGATTATATAATTGTATCCAGAATATGTTTCCATAAACAGCTAAAATAACAAAACTGAAACTCTGCTTTAACACTCTTTGCATTTTGTTAGGCAGTCATTTGTCAGCTAAAATATACATTATTCTTAATTTTTTATGTAATTTCATCATTTAGACACCAGGCCACTGTTTTAATGTTATTGTTTAAGGTACTTGGCAACACAAGTTTATTTGGCTTTCTGTTTTTGCTCTCGGTGGAGGAGGATGCTTTTCTCCTGTCTCCCGCACCCTCCCATGTCTGCCCTGCTTCTACTCTGTGTCCTGTCTTCTTTTGGAGCCTCTCTTTGCATATCTCCCGAATTGTGAATTATGGGTCTGGTCAGCTGGTCTCTCAACGCAATTGATCAAATTTTCTTGATTGGAAGACAGGGTAAGGTAGAGCCCTCTTGTCCAGATGGGAAATTCTTCTCCAAATACACAATTGACTCCTGGCAGAAGTGGAGGATTGTGTGTCTGCTAAGATGTCAGTCGAGGGCGTGGAAGATGTGTACATAATTGGATTTCTGCTTTTCGGAGTTTGCGGTTACCTGGCATATCGTGAAATTGGGAAACATCGGCAGCAGTTCTGGCCATTGCAAGGCTGCCCGGCTTATGTTAAGGGATCTGCAGAGCTATCAACACACATTTCAGACTGCAATGTTAAGCGACCAGAATCGCAAACTGGATGTGATTCTACAAGATCGCAGGCCGGCTGCGGTTCCTGGACTCAGAGGTGAAATGGGATAAATCTTGGAGAAGTTATATGCTCAGCTCTGGTGAAAGACCAGGAATTTGGCTTTTGGATTCACCACTGAGAAGCACCAGCGAGACTCTCAAGGCTGAGGGAAATTAAGAGTTAGCCGTCCCAAATAATTGTTGTTTTTCTGAATCTGGCTCCCCAGCACGAACTTGATGGCTGGCTATCTTCAACTTCTCCTGGAAGTTACGTAAACATGACACTCTGCTCCCTCTGCCCCCTCCCTTCCCTGAGGACATCTGTGGACCTGCTCAGAACTGTGTGGGCGGTTGATGAACATTCCATCATACCATCAAGGACAATGGCCTGTGTGACAGTGCTTCATGGACTTACTTTGCACAAACTCACATGCACACACACACATGCTCATATAAACATGCGCACCCCTGACATACAGCCTTCACCGTATCCCTGCAATATGTTGTCTCGTGTATGTGTTGCTTATTTGTGCTGAGGTTTTTATTGATAAAATGATAAAATGTTAAATATGATTTTTTTTCCCTTCCTCCTACCTAATGTGGTCTTTCTTCTTATCTTCTTTCTACCTTAATGTGGCTTGATAGAATTTTAGATTGCTTAGAATGATTCATAGATTTTTAGATTTCTTAGAAGGATTGTATTACAACTATTTCATACCAGTGAAAGCCAAACATTATTATTATTTGAAAGTTTGGACTAAAACTGTTTTATACAGAACTGCCTCATACCAGTGACCTCAAGGATTAATATTATAATTTTTCTTCTAGCACAGGATGAATTCCTTACCACAGAGGACTTAATGAGCTAACTACCTCTATTAGAAAGATTGAATTAGAACCAGCTCTTACCACTAAACTCCTAAGGATTATTAATGTCATTTGATTTGGTTTTCTGTGTTTAATTTTCTATTTCATCGTAATATTTTTCCTCAAGTACAGCGCTTTGAGTGCCTTGTTGTTGAAAAGTGCTATAAAAATAAACTTGACTTGACTTGTATCAACAAATCAACACTTCATCAACAAGACAATTTAAAATGCTAATGAAAAAGTATATTGCAGTGAAAAAAAATAAATAAAGGAAAGTAAAATAAAGAGAAGTTGGAGTAAAGACTGAAATTAATACACTCGCTGCTTTTAGGATCATATTTTTTTATAAAATCAAATGTTTCATCCTAGGGGGGAGGCAATTATTTTGCACTGCTCTGACTCATTATGCGTCTCTATAATTTCTTTTAAAATTAGTCCAAACATGGACCAAGAGTCAGACACTTCCTCCTAATTTCTTTTAAGGGTAGCCCAGGTCGGGATGGGTCTTTTACATTGAATTACTTCTCACTGTGGACAGTGAGGGCCTTCACACCATCTGTTCCAAGGTGGAAATTCTAATTGACCTTTATCCCCAGTAGAAACTTCAACCAATATGTTTTATTTCAAAGTTTAAATAGACCAATCAAAACCAACTCTAAACAAAAGGGTTTTTAACCTTTATTTAAAAGGACTCAGGGATTCAGCATTTTTGCGGTTTTCTGGAAGTTTGTTCCTGATTAGTGGAGCATAAAAACTGAATGCTGCACCTCCTTGTTTGGTTCTGATTTTAGGGATGGAGAGTAGACTTGGACCAGTAGACCTGACTGGTCTGGAAAGTTGGTACAACAGCAAAATATCTTTAATGTATTTTGGTGCTAAACCATTCAGTGACTTACAAATTAACGGATATTTGAAAGTCTATTATCTGAGATACAAGAAGCCAGGGTAAAGACTTTAGAACTGGTGTGATGTGCTCCACTTTCTTAGTTTTAGTGAGGACGCGGTCAGCAGCGTGCTGGATCAGCGGCAGCTGTCTGACTGACTTTTTAGGCAGACCTCTAAAGACACTGTTGCAGTAATCAGTTCAACTAAAGATAAACACATTAATTAATACGTTTTTTAAGATCCTGCTGGGACATCAGCCCTTCGATTTCGGCTGACGGGACTTCCACTGACGGAATTTCCGCTGGCATCAGTAAATGGCATGTCTATTCTGAAAAACCTGTGCATGCATGTGCAAACACTCCTGTTTCTTTACTCACCGGACTCTCTCCTTCTTTCACTCTCCCTCACTGCGCCCCCTTTATGGACCATATCCCTGTAGGAAAATACAATTTTCATAGGTAAATCACAACAAATAAAAGATAACTTATTTTAAACCATGTAAACACGTTTAAACACTTCCTATGAACTTTGGCATTTTAATACAATAAACAAATTGAATAAATGAATTTTATTCCCTTTGCTATTTATCATCTTCCAGTTGTGGCATCCCCTGTTGATCTAAGCCATTTAAATGCTGAACAGCAAGAAAGGGCAACAAAAAAAGTCTTACGAGTTGCATTTGCTCGGGATGATAATGACATAGGATGTGTTCCAAGCCTCTAAATGAGCATCACTGTGAAGGATGACGTCCTAATACAGCGATTCTATGTAGCAGGCCCTAAAACCCTCTACAAAGAAAGCAAGGGGTATATCCAGGACATATTTGCACAAAAGTGGATATTAAAGTCATAGTTCCCATACTCCACCCCAGTAGTTTGTGTGTAGAAGAAGAACCGGAGCTTGAGGCTGTGCATTGACTACAGGCTCCTGAACCAAAAGACGGTCCCAGACAGACAAGTGGTACCAAGTGTTCAATATCTTATTGACAAACATGGGTACAGCCTGTCATAAGGGTTTAGTCCCTGAGGGGCATGGCACCTATCAGTATTTCAGATGTATCATGGGACCCCCCAACACCATGGTGTGAAGTTCAGGCCAAGCAAATGCAAACTCTTTGAGAGAGAGGTTCGCTTTGTAGGAAAGCTGGACTCTGTGGACTGAGTAAAGATAAACCCAAAGGACCTGGAAGCCATCCAAGCTTTCAAAGGTAAAACACCCTGCACTGTTGGGGAAGTACATAAGCTTCTAGAATTCCTTAGTTACTACTACAGGGGTTGGACAATGAAACTGAAACACCTGTCATTTTAGTGTGGGAGGTTTCATGGCTAAATTGGACCAGCCTGGTAGCCAGTCTTCATTGATTGCACATTGCACCAGTAAGAGCAGAGTGTGAAGGTTCAATTAGCAGGGTAAGAGCACAGTTTTGCTCAAAATATTGAAATGCACACAACATTATGGGTGACATACCAGAGTTCAAAAGAGAACAAATTGTTGGTGCATGTCTTGCTGGCACATCTGTGACCAAGACAGCAAGCCTTTGTGATGTATCAAGAGCCACGGTAATGTCAGCATACCACCAAGAAGGATGAACCACATCCAACAGGATTAACTGTGGACGCAAGAGGAAGCTGTCTGAAAGGGATGTTCGGGTGCTAACCCGGATTGTATCCAAAAAACATAAAACCACGGCTGCCCAAATCACGGCAGAATTAAATGTGCACCTCAACTCTCCTGTTTCCACCAGAACTGTCCGTCGGGAGCTCCACAGGGTCAATATACACGGCCGGGCTGCTATAGCCAAACCTTTGGTCACTCATGCCAACGCCAAACGTCGGTTTCAATGGTGCAAGGAGCGCAAATCTTGGGCTGTGGACAATGTGAAACATGTATTGTTCTCTGATGAGTCCACCTTTACTGTTTTCCCCCACATCCGGAGAGTTACGGTGTGGAGAAGCCCCAAAGAAGCATACCACCCAGACTGTTGCATGCCCAGAGTGAAGCATGGGGGTGGATCAGTGATGGTTTGGGCTGCCATATCATGGCATTCCCTTGGCCCAATACTTGTGCTTGATGGGCGCGTCACTGCCAAGGACTACCGAACCATTCTTGAGGACCATGTGCATCCAATGGTTCAAACATTGTATCCTGAAGGCGGTGCCGTGTATCAGGATGACAATGCACCAATACATACAGCAAGACTGGTGAAAGATTGGTTTGATGAACATGAAAGTGAAGTTGAACATCTCCCCATGGCCTGCACAGTCACCAGATCTAAATATTATTGAGCCACTTTGGGTGTTTTTGGAGGAGCGAGTCAGGAAACGTTTTCCTCCACCAGGATCAAGTAGTGACCTGGCCACTATCCTGCAAGAAGAATGGCTTAAAATCCCTCTGACCACTGTGCAGGACTTGTATATGTCCTTCCCAAGACGAACTGACGCTGTATTGGCCGCAAAAGGAGACCCTACACCATACTAATAAATTATTGCGGTCTAAAACCAGGTGTTTCAGTTTCATTGTCCAACCCCTGTAGATGTATGTGCAAAATTTCTCAAGCGTTCCCAAGCTGATGTATGAGCTCTTAAAGATTAAAACCAATGTGGCCCTGAGGGCCCTGTACAAACAAAATAGAGGGAAAGGGGTACAGTTGTCATCTAGGACTCCAGTGAGGTGGGCTGAAGAACACCAAAGGGCTTTAGACCAGCCCATACACTTCCTGTCCAACCCACCGGGGCTTGGCTATCCTGATTCTGACATCGCTTTTGTGCTTTACACAGATAAGTCAGAAAAGAGGGCTGGGCGGCATGTTGGATCAGTTCCAGGAAGAACAGCCCAGAGTGATTCTGACAATGTGAGATGGCAGCAGAGTTGCTAAGAAGCAAGACTATAAAGCTGTCCTAAACTTTTTGCAACAGTAGTCTAATCTTACACCAGCCATAAGAAATTAATGAAATATCAGTTAGATGATCCTGCCATCATTCATATCATAAAACTGAACCAGCAAAATAGCAGTGACATAAGAATGGGATTTAGTAAAAGTTTTTAGTAAAGCACCCCAGACAAAACCATCACAAAGCGCAGGACCAAAAACCACAATAAAACACACAATGAAAATAAAAATTCAACAGAAAGAATGTTTAAACAGGAAGGTTTTGAACTCCTTTTTAAAAGAATCTACAGAATCAGCAAAACATAGCTGTAGAGGCAGACTGTTCCACCGCCTTGTTGCCGCAGACTCTAGGTGGCCGCACACCTCCCAAGGGTCCTTTGGATGTCTGTGGCACAGATTACCTCCATGTCTGTCTCAGGTCCTAGTAGGCAGGTCTAGCGCTCCTCACACTCACTATTGCATATTTCTAAGGAGAAACCTTCTATAAGGTCTATATACAGTACAGAACAAAAGTTTGGACACACGTTATCATTCAAAGAGTTGTCTTTATTTTCATGACTATGAATCCGGTTTGCTTTTAGTTGGACCATCATTTATTTTTCAACAGGACAATGACCCCAAACACACCTCCAGGCTGTGTAAGGGCTATTTGACCAAGAAGGAGAGTGATGGGGTGCTGCCTGGCCTCCACAGTCACCGGACCTGAACCCAATCAAGATGGTTTGGGGTGAGCTGGACCGCAGAGTGAAGGTAAAAGGGCCAACAAGTGCAAAGCATCTCTGGGAACTCCTTCAAGACTGTTGGAAAACCATTTCAGTTGACTACCTCTTGAAGCTCATCAACAGAATGCCAAGAGTGTGCGGAGCAGTAATCAAAGCAAAAAGTGGCCACTTTGAAGAGCCTAGAATATAAGACATATTTTCAGTTGTTTCACACTTTTTTGTTCAGTATATAATTCCACATGTGTTAATTCATAGTTTTGATGCCTTCAGTGTGAAGCTACAATATTCATATTCATGAAAATAAGGACAACTCTTTGAATGAGAAGGTGTGTCCAAACTTTTGGTCTGTACTGTATATATAGACCTTCTTCTCAGTGGAGTGCAATTTTGAAAGCCAGACTGAAAGTGAAGATCTGAACTGACATTGTACAACTTTTTATCATTATTTACTAAGAAAATGCAGTTTTTTTTCAGCCCTTAATTACCAATAAAGCTGCCATCAAGATTACGTTTCTTCAATAGTGGAGTTTCCTCAGCGAGTTTAAGACATGATGGAACACAAACCTGTGTTAGTTAACTGTTGGGCAACAATGAAGGACCAATGCTGGTGAGACTCCTAGACAAGATGGAGGGAGGTAAAATTTCTAATGAGCATGATGAGGGTTTCATTTTGCCAATAAGTGCAACTAAGTCATTGAGTGTGATTTTTTAAAAAGACGTAAATGACTCCAGGCACTAAGAACCATCAACATAAGTATAGGGACTAGGTGAGATTATAGATTATAGAAGTCCATTACCTTTTATCATGGAATGATTAAGAAATGTGTTGATGTCATCATCAGAAATTAACACAGAATGCCGAGGTGGAGGGTGTTTGGCTGAATGTGGATATGTGTTAATGCAATCCGTCCACTAAACTAACTGCATTAGTTATTCTGAAAACTGTAGAGGTGTGTATTTTTTTTGAGAAGAGGGTTTTGCTGCAACTAGCCTACTTTGGTTTGCTTTTAATATTATGGATGTTTGGGAAATTTGGAGATCATTTTCCAATGGGTGAAAAGATTCTGCTGAGCGAAGCAGCTACGAACAAAAGAAATGGTCACCTGTCTTTCTTTATCCTGTTTTTACAGAAACCTTATCTGTTTATCGGCTTTCTGACTGAAACATGTTGCATGTATATAAAAGTTACCCACGGCTACTTTTTTCATCCTAGACTGATGTTACACAAACAGCCTGCAGCAACCCCCTGGAAGTTGTCTTACTGTGTGGTTGGATTTGCTGAAAAATAACTTCTTCAGTCTTGTGTTACAACTCGAATATATGACGGATGTACATGCATGCACAGACACATGCACATGTTTAGATAAATTCAATGATGAAAATAGAGCACATTTAATCGGTTATAAACCACCCAATCAAAATGGCTCAATAAGGACAAAACGTGGAACCAGGTATAAAGCCTCTGAAAGTGTCAGGCGGAGGCTCCGAGTTGTTGTCAGGCCTTCTTGCATTCTGTGTGTTCCTCTTTGATCTGCTGTTTAATGTCTTTGCTCTTTGCCTCGGTTTTTCTGTCCCCACCTGTGCAGCATGTTGTCAGGTAGTTTCACAACACAGGATCTTTTGAAATGTAAATTACAACAAGCCATGGTGGAGTGTGTGTTAGAGCGAAAAAAATAAACAAATTTATATGCTTGGATGTAAAGGTTAAAATTACAGAATGGTAAACGATAAATGAATAATGAATTACTGAATCTCCAACTATGACATAACTTTATATTTTTGCTTTAATATGTTTCCACAGAACTCATGCTAAAAGCTAATAGAGAGGCTTTTTTTTTTTTTACT
This sequence comes from Crenichthys baileyi, assembly GCA_036173005.1. Taxonomy (NCBI): domain Eukaryota; kingdom Metazoa; phylum Chordata; class Actinopteri; order Cyprinodontiformes; family Goodeidae; genus Crenichthys; species Crenichthys baileyi. Next base: position 216,010 of record JAHHUM010002365.1, on the reverse strand, counting down.
TTTTGCCGTGTTTATCCTTTTCTTCAAATAAACTTGTTTGGGAGTTTTTGAAATACAGGGTAATCTATTATTCTTGGGTTGGTATTTTAATGCAAAAAATGTATGTACATAAAATTATGTTCATAATTCATTTGCTAAAGAGCCCTAGCATAGACAGTGCTGTATTAGCTTCATAATTAGAATAGTTAAAACCCAGTCTTTTATTAGCATCAAAGCCCAAATAACTAAAGAAACTCCTAGAACTGTCTCTGCAAAACACTGAGTCTGTTGTCTTTTAGCCACTTTGTAACAAATGTGTTAATATGCTTAGGGCCATTGTCCATTTGAATGACCAATTTGTGCCCAAGCTTAAACTTCCTCATTGCTGATGTCTTCAAATTCTGCTTCAATATTTTCCATATAATCTTCTCTGTCCATGATGCCATCTGTTTTGTGATGTGCATCATTCCCTCTTGCAGTGAAACACAATTAATGATGCTGCCACCCCGGTTCTTCAGAAGACTTAGAAGCTTCCCCTTTTTTTCCTTTTATTGTAGCAATGGTCATTTAACTTTATGTTTAATCAGACTACATGATCTCCATAGTTAGCTTTTTTCCTCTCAGTGCATTTGCAAACTGTAATCTGGCTTTTTAATGTCGGTTTAGAAGTTAGGAGCATCTTCCCGAGGTCATTTTGTTTTGTTGTGGGGTTAATACACACATTAAGCACCAAAACACGTTCATCTATAGGACACAGAACCCATCCCCTTTTGAACAGTAAAATGAATGGAGATTCCCATCCCCCTTATACTTGGATATATTTAATCATCTGGATTCACCCAAAGCCCTGTTCTGAAAGTCTCTTTTCAATATGAAGGTATGAATACATCAAGTGTGGGTCTGTTTCTCTGTCTGTCTGTTAGGCCCAGCCTTGTATGGAGAACAACATCAGAACTACACAAACAGAATGCACAGCAATAATGTACTTTCAGGACAGCCCCAGAGAGGAGAAGTCACAATTGGAATCTCAATGACATCATAGTACAAAACTCTTGTGAATAGCCCTGATTGCTCTCTTGACCCACAACCATCAACTGGTTGCATAGAGGAGACATGCAAGTGAACATCTGAATGTCCTGATCTTGCCGGCCGAGTAAAGGGCAACATTCACTATACAAAGTTGAGTACAATCTGATGTTTGTGTAGCCGTCGATCGAAAAAGAATCGGTGCCAGAGATTTCCAAAGATGAGACAGTGTCTCTAATCAAAGTAGTGTACCCCACTGCCTGAAGAAGAGGGCATCGAAACCACAACTCTGCATGCCTGACTCGTTCAGTGAAAGTAGGAACTTGTCCCAGCTGCTAGACTGAGAGCAGCCTCCTTTGTTTAAAGCTACCATGGCTTCTCATCGCCCCTTTTGACCCTCATGTCATCCTGTTTACCACGACGGTTCACATAGGAGGTGGTGTCTGGGGAAAGAAAATGAATTCAAGATAAAACTGATGCAACTGTGTAGAGGCTCTTAATTCTGTACCACAGAACCTCAATTACCTGAGGGCCGTCCTTCAAGAAGAGTGGGATGCCATGCCTCAGCAGACAATAGGTCGACTTGTGAACAGCATGAGACATTGTCGTCAAGCTGTAGTTGATGCTCAAGGGAACACAAACTTTACAAGAACATTACTATAGCGTGAAGCCTTCATGTTTTTCAACAATTTCACCTAAAAGCCAAATATCCCTAGCTTTTTTGCGTAGTGTGTATCTAGGATGGTTATTTAATCTATAATTGTTTACCAAATCTACCAACAATATATTCTTCTGCTTTGTTTGTTTTCTGTTTTCCTTTATTAGCTATAGAACTTTTGAATTCATGCACACAAACAAAAAAATGGAGAAGTACACACCATCTTGTGTTATCTTAGTATTTCTACCTAATTTAGTTTAAAATGGACTGAGAAAAACAGAAGGCAGACATGTGTAGCCACAGTGCAGAAATCCCTGATGTCATCAATAAATCTAATTGTGAAAATAATGATTCTCTCCTCAGATGCTTTTCAGGAGGTTTGCTGCTTAACCACGAGGTTAGCTGTTGAGATAAGAAGTAATGAGTTGAGATTTACGGTTATCTATCCACAGTGGTTTGTGAGGTGATCGTAATTGTTGTTTGTCTTTGATTTATTGTTTGTAGTCCTTCGAAGTTACCTCACCTCTAAGTAATGCAATTTTTGAGCCCATGTTGGTCTTCTTAGAGGAAGTTTGGACCTTCAGAGCAAATGTTGATGTGGATTAAACACAACGTACCCTGTTAACTTACTTTTCTAGTGTTTTCAAGCTCATGTATTACATTCCTTTGTTCCTTGCTACCATCATAATCACATAGAAAACATTCTCTTGGAAACACGTGAAAACTGCTTTTAATTGGACATAGCCTTCCCAAGCAGCTTAAAGTATTAGAAATATCTTGATTTTTCAAAAAAACTTTACACCAGCAGGATTTTGTTCTTGTAATTGCAAACCAGCACTCATCAGTCACATCTAACATAATTAAAATACCATTTAATAAATCCTTGTAGACTGCATTTAATACTTTTACATCTGCAATTTTTTTGGGATGATTTGGACATCATAAAGTAATCATTAGTAAAATCTGAAGGTCAGTGCAGATAGACACACATATGTTGTCTTGTAGCCAGTTTTTGTTTAAAGTTGGTAAAAAATTTTTACACCCAATATTCCATAAATACAGCTCCCACATATTAATTATCTGTTCATGTAGCATACAGATCAATACATGAATAGCCCCTTTTCCATTGGTTCTAAAAAGCCCCAGGCTTTTCAAAAGCCCCAGGCATTGTAAAGCCCAGGTCACGTTTCGATACAAATTTACCCGGGTAATTTCACTTTCCCGGGGCTTTACTGTCACGGGTAAATGGTCCTGCTCTCGAGTAGGTCTTATCAACTTTCGGCTAGGTTTGGCACCAGCAGCTTCAAGAATGGCGCAGGTTACTATTCAAATTAATAATTTTTATACCATTGATTTGTCACAAAAAGTAGTTTTAAGATGTTTTTAACTGATAAAGTAGACCTCAAAACTTCATCAGTGCAGTCAGTTAATCCAGAATGAGCCTACTTTGAAATGTTTTCTGAGGTTTTGGAGCCGCAAAGCTCCACTTACATGCTGCTCTGACTGCTAAGCTCAGCGAACCTAACTGGGCGGTTGGACTGGGACTTCCCCACTAACTGCTGCCTGATCTCGGCCTGGCACTCTAGGGTTTCCTGCTACCTGTTATCTGTTTGTAGTGGTTAAAAGTGAATATGAAGCATTTAGTAGGTATGTGGTAAATAACCGCAAGTACCAGAAAAAAAAAAATTGAATATTTTTTGCCAGATATTTGTGACATTTTACGTTATTGTTGCCATTAATTATTACCTGCACTGCCTGGCCAAAAAAAAAAAAGTCGCTCCCTGGATTTAACTAAGCAAATAGGTACAAGCCTCCCATTGGATAATTATTGCATGGGCGATTATGTTTCAGCTGGCAACAAGTTATTTAACCCCAAATGGTACAATGAGTTTCTTCTAATTTCTTAAACAACCATGTCAAAAGACACATGCTGTGGTCATGGAGAAGACTGTCAGTCTCTTTCAGAGGGTTAAAATCATTGGCATGCATCAAGCAGAGAAAACATCTAAGGAGATCGCAGAAACTACCAGAATTGGATTAAGAACTGTCCAACACGTTATTAAAAACTGGAAGGATGGAGAGGACCCATCGTCTTCGAGGAAGAAATGTGGGCGGAAAAAATCCTGAATGATCGTGATCGGCAATCACTTAAACGTTTGGTGAAATCAAATAGAAGAAAAACAATAGAACTTCGGGCTATGTTTAATTTTGACACAGTTCTGTAAGACAAATACACTGCCTGGCCAAAAAAAAAGTCACCACAAAAAAAAGGGCCACACACTCCCTAATATTTCGTTGGACTGCCTTTTAGCTTTTATTACGGCACAAATTCGTTGTGCCATTGTTACGATAAGCTTCTGCAATGTCACAAGATATATTTCCACCCAGTGTTGCATTAATCTTTCACCAAGATCTTGCATTGATGATGTTAGAGTCTGACCGCTGCGCAAAGCCTTCTCTAGCACAACCCAAAGATTCTCAATGGGGTTAAGGTCTGGACTCTGTGGTGGCCAATCCATGTCCTGGATTGGCCACCACATGCCCGTGCCATCAGGGAAGAAAAAATCCATTGATGGAATAACCTGGTCATTCAGTATATTCAGGTAGTCAGCTGACCTCATTCTTTGAAAACATACTGTTGCTGAACGCAGACCTGACAAACTGCAGCAACCCCAGATCATAGCACTGCCCCCACAGGTTTGTACAGTAGGCACTAGGCATGATAGGTGCATCACTTAACCTGCCTCTCTTCTTACCCTGATGCGCCCATCACTCTGGAACAGGTTAAATCTGGACTCATCAGACCATATGACCTTCTTCCATTGCTCCAGGGTCCAATCGTTATGCTCCCTAGCAAACTGAAGCCTTTTTTTCCAGTTAGCCTCACTGATTAGTGATTTTCTTAAGGCTAAACAGCTGTTCGGTCCCAATCCCTTGAGTTCCCTTTGCATTGTGTGTGTGGAAATACTCTTACTTTCACTATTAAACATAGCCCGGAGTTCTATTGTTGTTTTTCTTTGATTTGATTTCACCAAACGTTCAAGGGATCGCCGATCACGATCATTCAGGATTTTTTTCCGCCCACATTTCTTCCTCGAGGAAGATAGGTCCCCACTATCCTTCCAGTTTTTAATAATGCACTGGACATTTCTTAACCCAATTTTGGTTCTCTCTGCAATCTCCTTAGATGTTTTCTCTGCTTGATGCATGCTAATGATTTGACCCTTCTGAAACAGACTGACATCTTTTCCACGACCATGGGATGTAACTTTTGACATGGTTGTTTAAGAAATGAGAAAAAACTCATTGCACCAGTTGGGGTTAAATAACTTGTTGCCAGCTGAAACATAGTCGTCCATGCAGTAATTATCCAATGGGTGACTTGTACCCATTTGCTTAGTTAAATCCAGGTGGCAACTTTGTTTTTGGCCAGGCAGTGTATTTTAATGCAGTGTTGATGATCTCAGGATTTTAAGTTTTCCATGTATATAAGAAATATACATTTCTTACATGTCTTTTAATGTAAACCTGACTTGGTGGAGTAAGAACTCTTTAATATGTTTAATTGTTCATAGTTGTGTAGTTAGCTGATATGAGTTTACATCTGCTGGAATGAAGGTGTAGTGCAGTTTTCTTTACAACTTCCCGTATGTCATTAGGCTGATTTAAATAAATGGTCCATGGGTTCTCTAGGCAATGGAAAAAGAACGTACGAGATTCCCTGGGATTCCTATTACCTGGGTAAGACAAATCCTCGGGCTTTGGTGGAAAAGGGGCTATTGAATAATAAGTACACCTCAATTGATTATGTGCATGAACACACCAGTCCATAGACCGACACTATAAATGTCCTTGCTAACCCACTTTTAAACTGAACTTTAACATTACGTAGACAGCATTAGAGTCAGAGTCCGTGTAAAAGCAGAACACAGGTCTGCCATTCTTTCCTTTCATTTGAATTTGCACTTCAACAGTTTGTGGACAATACGACTTGCAAAGACAGACCAGAGCTGTACATTTCTATTCTGTGCTACTAGTTAAAACTCTTGGTTAATTCACTTGCATGGCTAGTTTCTTGATCAGAATAGAGAGCTAGTGAGTTATTTCTTATTAGCTATGCTTGATACAAGGGTTTTCATGTTGCCTTAAAGCAACTAAATAATTGTTTGGTATCCTAAATAAAAGAGTGAACATAATCTGCCGTTGAATATCACTTTTTACACATAGCCAAGGTGAAGCAGTGCCCACCCCGCCAACCTGGACTGCAAGTCACTGACTATGTCATAAGGTTACTATGGCAAGGTACGCTACATTCATGAACCTATTTTAAATTTGCTATTTCAGTGATTCAGATAGGGTTGCTAGAAAGGACTGTTGTGTTTTTTTTCACATGTCCTGTTGTGCCATTTCAGGCATGTGATATAAAGAACCTAGTTGCCTACATGTGCCAGGGCAGATTTGCTCCACAAAAAGGATATCTCAAGAACCCTGATTGCATGATTGATTGACCCAGTCCCCCTGGAAACCAAGGGGTAGCACCAACACAGCAGCAAGACTACCCAGCATCAACCAGGAGAACAGTTCTAATTTTAGTTTAGGGCATCTGGCGTAAAATTCTGTGAGCAAGTTGTACTGACTTGCTATGGCGACACCTGAATAAGAGACCAGCCAAAAAGACTCCTCCCCTTGTAGAAGCAGTCTGCATGCCTAGGTGACGGATTTTATAAATCTGTGACAATGCCAGTGATTGGGATAGCTAAATTCAGTTATTTGGATGGAATACTGAATATTTTTGGCAACTTAGTTTGAGTAGGCTCCATGCTTTGTTATACATTCAAATGAGACTAAAGCATTGGGTTATTGTTATCACAAAGATGTCCCAATGTGGTGAGGAAGGATTTTTAGAAACATAATCTGTCAGAGCATGTTAGACAAAATCACTGGTGTGCCTTCGAAGTTACACTTTCCCCATTTGTTTACACTCCATCTGCTTTCACAGATATCACAGACGAAGTAGATGCTTTGAGGCTGAACACAAATATATGAAAATTTTATTTTTTTTAACCCAACGGCCTCTGGTGTCTGCTTTTGCTAATTAGCAAAGTTTCCCCCCATTTTTAAGGATAACAACTTCTTGAGAACAGCTGTCTCAAGTCACATTTGGCATCCAAAGTAAGCTTACCAGATTTGCCTTATTTCACTTCTGTAGCTAGTAGTTGATGCAGTATGTAAAAAAGTAGCATGGACATATTATAATTAATATGTCCATGCTACTTAATAAATATGATCACAAATACACAGTAATAGCCTACAGCCACCTGCAAAACCCAAATAACACAGAATAGTAGTTAAGAAGTGCATTAAACATATCAAAATGTAGACATAACTACACTGTGTTACATTAAGTAAATTGATTGAATTCTGGTCCACATGCAGTAAGCCAATGAATACTTTGTAAATGGAGCAGACATATCTAGAAGTGTCACCAAAGCTTATAAGGGCAAGCATTAAAGTGGCGTTACAGTTATTAGAGGGGTTGGTTGTGATGTATGGAGAAAAATGGTTCCAATGTTAGTGTCCGCAAAGAACATGTTTCAAAAATGGGAATTTGAAAAGAAAGAAATGGGGAACCGATCCTTGTGGTTTTTAGTATAACAATGGCCGTCAGTGGGCTCTAGATGAACAAACTTTATCAGTTTATTATTTTACTTAGTGCCCCTACACATGGCCTGTTCTGGGGTGGCCGGGCTCTGGCACTCGGTGGTTTGGTCTGGCCTCCCCGGCGGCCCCTCGCCGTTCCGGACCCTTTGTGGGGTGCCTTTAGACGACATTGTTGTAAATAAGCGCTATATGAATAAATAAACTGAACTGGAACTGTCTCTGTAGTAATGCTGCTATAGGTTTAGGCTGCTGGAGGACATAATGATCACTTTCACCCTCTTCGCTACATTCTCACACTACTCTCCAATTTTGCATTATTTGCTGTTATTTCAGTTTTTAACTTTATGTTCTCTCTCTTTTCTCTTCCTAGAAGCTACACCTGGCCTGACTCTGTGTCTACCTGTGACACCTTTCTGGAGAGGGGCATTGTCCAAGCTTCTGCTGGCAACAACTTAATGCTCACCCTCTACCGATGATCCACATGGCCCTGTCTTTCAGTGTTTAACCCTTTCTCTCTCCTAGACATGGCGATTGACTGAGCTTTTACTGTAACTTATTATATGTGCTCTCTTTCAGACTCTAACCTTGAAAACTGGCTCAGAGTTTATATGTTCTTTCTTTCTAGGTGAAACGACTAAAGGAGCTACATCCATTAACATTTACTTTTCCTTCCCATAGAAAGTACTCCTGGATCAGTGCTTCTTTGTTCTCTTTGTGTCTCTGCTCTGTTCTCTCAAACCCCCAGTCGGTCGTGGCTGATGGCCGCTCACAATGAGCCTGGTTCTGCTGGAGGTTTCTTCCTGTTAAAAGGGAGTTTTTCCTCTCCACTGTTGCTACATGCATGCTCAGTATGAGGGATTGCTGCAAAGTCAATGCCAGTGACTGTCCACTGTCGCTACATGCTCATCCAGGAGGAGTGAATGCTACAAATCTCTGACTCGATGCAATCTGCTGGGTTTCCTTAGATAGAAAAACTTTTTATCCAATTTGAATAAATAACTGAATCTGACTGCTCTGTTCAATGGTTAGGATTAATTGGAATGTATGTACCTGACTTTTGTGAAGTGCCTTGAGACGACATGTGTTGTGAATTGGCGCTATATAAATAAACTGAACCCTGAATTCATGAAATCAAATTGGAGGAATATCATTTTAAAAGTTAATAAATGTTTCTGGGTAGAACTGGGTAAGTAATATGAACCCCTGACAAAATTTCAGTCTGGAAATAATAAGATTTTTGGTTTTCTTTCTGTCTTTCCCGTTAAAATTTAAAACGGGTGAAAGTGACAATAAAGGTAGTATTAAATTTGAGCTGAACAGCGTGTAAGATTTAAGATACAACACAGACAGTATCACAGCACTAAAAAAACAAAAAACAACACGTTCAACCAAGTCAAACTAAACTTGGTGTTAAAACGACAGGGATTTATTTTTATTTTGGTGTGGCAATACATGAACATACTCATATTACTGCCACAGGATTGGTTCTCCTCTGCTCTTCAGCATCCTGCAGTTGTCTATACATGGAAGCCCAGCTTAGAGTACTGTGCAAAGGTTTTAGGCCGGTATAAAAAAATCTGTAAACAAAGAATGCTTTCAGAAATCTAAATGATGATTGTTCAGTTTTATAAATTTACAAAATGCTTAGTGAGCGAACCCAAACATACAACCAAAGTCATTAAGAACTATCTTCAGCGTAAAGAAGAACAAGACTTACACACTGGAAGTGATGGTATGGCCCCCACAGAGCCCTGATCTCAACATCATGGAGTGTGTCTGGGATTACATGAAGAGACAGAAGGATGTGAGAAAGCCTACATCCGCAGAATATCTGTGGTTAGTTCTCAAAGATGTTTGGAACAACCTACCAGCTGAGTTCCTTCAAAAACTGTGTGCAAGTCTACCTACAAGAACTGATGCTGTTTTGAAGGCAAAGGGTGGTCACACCAAATATTGATATGATTTAGATTTCTCTTTTGTTCATTCATTGCAATTTGTTGATTCATGAAAATAAATGATTAACATTTCCATTTTTGAAAGCATTCTTTGTTTACAGCACCTTTTCAAACTTTTGCACAATACCGCCCACCGGAGTGTGAAACATAACTTGTAAAAGATTTAAAAAGAATGCAATCCGTAAAAGTCCGTCTCCCCCCCAAAAAAATGTAAAAAAGGAAATCTGGAAAGATAATTTGAAAAACTTTACTAAGCAGAGAGACCAAGACTTCCCTCTCCCCAGCCACTTGGGCTAGCTCGTCCGGGGTAATGCCAAGGCGTTGCCAACTTACTGCCGGCAATGCGGACCAAGCTCTGACACGGTCATACGGGGACCTAACAGCCCGTACGAAAGGGCCTGGTACCCCATACTCCTGGAGTAGCCCCCACAGGATTCCCCGAGGGACACGGTCGAAAACCTTCTCCAAGTCCACAAAGCACATGTAGACTGGTTTGGGCAAACTCCCATGCACTCTCCAGGACCCTGCTGAGGGTGTAGAGCTGGTCAAGTGTTACACGACCAGGACGAAAACAACACTACTCTTCCTGAATCCGAGGTTCGACTATCCGACAGACCCTCCTCTCCAGAACCCCCAAATAGACCTTACCCGGGAGGCTTAAGAGTGTGACTCCCCTATAGTTGGAACACATTCTACGGTCCCCCATTTTGGGGACCACCACCCCGGACTGCCAATCCAGTGGAACTGCCCCCTATCTCCACACGATGCTGCAGAGTTGTGTTAGCCAACACAACCCTACAACATCCAGAGCCTGGATGTGTAGCATTGTCTACATATATAATGTACATGTGTGTAAGGAACTCCAGGCGAATCTCATCAACCTATCGGGGCCTTACCACCGAGGAGCTTTTTAATCACCTCAGTGACCTCAGTCTCAGAGATTGGAGAGTACATCCCAAGGTCCCCAGGCTCCGCTTCTTCGGTGGAAGATGTGCCAGTGGGATTGAGGGGGTCTTCGAAGAACTCTGCCCACTGACCCACAGCATCCTGGGTTGAGGTCAACAGCACACCCTCCCCACTGTAAATAGTGTGGTGGCGTATGCCCATCCCAGCTCAGCGCGTCTCACCAAGGGCAACTCCAGAGTGGAAGAGTGTCCAACCCCTCTCAAGGAGACTAGTTACAGAGCCAGAACCGTGTGTTGAGGTGAGCCCGACTATTCCAACCCACCAACTCAGGCTCCTTCACCACCAGGTAAAAATCCAAGTCCCAAGAGCCAGCTTCTGCAGCCGAGGATCAGACCGCCAAGGTCTCCGCCTTCGGCTGCCACCCATACCACATTGCACCTGACCCCTTTGGCCCCTCCACGGGTGGTGAGCCCATCGGAAGGGGGACCCACGTTTCCTCTTCGGGTGTGCCCGGCCAGGCTCCATGGGTGAAAGCCCGGCCACAAGGCACTCGCCAGCATGCCCCACCTCCAGGCCTGGGTCCAGAGTGGGGTCCTGGTGACCTGCGTTTTTCAGAGTTGAATTTTTGAAATGCATTTTTTTCAAATTCCCATTTTTGAAATGTGTTCTTTGCTTGCAATAATATTTGCTCAAATTTCTCGCCATGGCGATGGTGGGAGGTGTTCAGCTTGCAGAAAATGAAAATGTAGTTTGACAAAATAATCTAAGAATTGATACTGAAACATTTTGAAAGGTTCTTGTGAGTATGAACACACCATTTATTAGGAAGTGTTTATTTTTTTTTTCCTAAAGAGAGCCATTCAGCACAAAGATATTAGTGACTGGTAAAAGTATAGGTTTCTTCAGATCACAGTCGTATCTGCTAACTGCTTTTCACTACAAGCCTAATTTTTCATTTATTTTCATAAATCTTTTCAATCTGGTTTAGTGTTAACTATATGAGTTAGCACTACTCAGTATCATCAGCCACAATTATGTAAAATCCAAAATGTCCCTCTGGAGCTTCAGTCTAAACACCCTGGCCTATTGGTGATGCGGGCTCCTGATCAAAGTATAGGGGTTTGTTTGGGGCCATAAAGTATGAGTTGTTAAAAAGTTAAATAGAATTTAAAATATCCACTTAGCTTAGCTTTAAATTGTTTGGTCTTCAGTATTTCTGATGTCCTAAACAACAAGTATCCCCAGAAGCTATGGCTATAAAGTTCTAGCTTCACAGATTAGTGGGTTGAGGCAATACTTCATCAACGAGCGAGTCCTCTGATGGTGGCTAAGGCATGTCGTGTAACCTGTTTTCCTGTTGCACACAGTAGTTTGCTCCTACTGATTATTTTAACTTGATCTAACTTCTCAGTTATTCTTAAACCTATGCACTTCAAAAACATAAATTTTCTACTGCTGCAGTTCACATTCAGGATCCCTTCATGTTTTGCATTTTGTTTCTGTGTGTTCAAAGATTGCTAGCTTAGCATTAGCTCTAGTGTTATATTATGTTTAGGCTTCCTTTCTTCAGCTTTTCCTCAGTCTCCTCCTCTCTCCTGCCCTGTATATTTTTTGATTCCTCTGCCTGCTTTCACAAGTGGTACATATTATAAATGTATTTTTATTTAGTTTTGGAGGTCAGGTTGTTGGAATTGGATGCCCAGGCCACTGAGGGTATAGCTCCTTGTAGCAGTCGTCCTCCTTACCCTTTTAAACTCTGGACCTTGTGCTGACATTGATTGTAAACAAATAACAGTATTTCCTCAAAACCCTGTCCTGTCTGATAATCAGAAAAAAAAAAACTTTGAATTTATTCTCAGCATGCACACTTCTCTGAGAGAAAATTCAGATAATGCTGTATCAACTTTTGAAGAATCTGTTCCATATGTTATTTCCTTGGTATCACAGGACAACACAGCAGAGGGCAGCTATGAGAGGTCCTATGAGACAAAACTTACAATTGCTCTTACATGCTTACATATACTCTCATACAAACATAACTATTTACTTGCGTAAAGACAACCAAACCCTCTTACAAACACTACTATAATCACAATTTCTCACACAATCACCCCCAAACTCTCTTACACATACCACCAAACTCTCTTACATACACCATAAAACTCTTACATATACCACCAAACTATCTGACATATACCATCAAACTATTTTACATATACTACCAAACTCGCTTACATCTACCACCAAACTCTCTTACATATACCATTAAACTTTTTTACATATACCACAAAACTATTTTACATATACCACCAAACTCTCTTGTTTTGTTTTGTTTAGATATTCTTCTAAGATAGCCATGTTTTTGTTCTTTATTTTTCTTGCTTTTCAAAATCAGCTTTTTGTCTTCCCTGTAAGTGGTAATGATGATGATGTTCGAATCTTTTTTACTGATGCAATGAGGTGAGGGAAACTGGAGTCGTGGGAGTGTCAGGACAGGACAGTAAAACGTCCTGTTCTGGACAGATTAATTTATTAGTCTCTGTTTTTCTCTCGATATCTTAGGAATTAGAAGAGGGTGCCACTCAACAAGTGTCAGATGTTCTGGAAGGTCTCTGTGTGTGTTTTTGCTCAGTTATGAAATTGTATGAACATTCAAGATCAATGGAAATAAGGCAAAGCGATCTGCTTTTTTCAAGAGTGCCGCCAACATTAAGAACTGGTCTTTCTGATTGCCCCACATACAACGTACAATGTGGTCAAATAACCTACTGTTTATCCTTGGCAATGAACTGGCCAAGAATGGGTGCTTACTTTGGAATAAACAGAAGAACATTGTACAGGCACAGGCAGGTACTTCAAATAGGACCAATAACCTATTCAGAAATGCGTGATGAGGCCTTGGCTGGTTTTGTCAGGGAGATTCTTCAAACTACTCCAAATGCAGGGGAAAGATATGTATTAGGAGGCCTTCGATCACGCAACATTAGAATTTAGCGCTGGCGTGAGACATTGCCTGCAACATCTTGACCCAATTGGACGGGCTTTCCGACGTCACCACACAATTTGTAGAAGAATCTACAATGTTTAAACTCCAAATCAGTTATGGTGAGTTTTTTCTTAATACTGTATATTAAATAAATTTTAGCACAGGTGCTTGTAGAATACTCCTCAATCCATGTGACTCTGAAGAGCATGAAAATAAACAAATGGAAGTATGGTAATTTATTTTGATTTCAATGTTTTTGTTAGCTTAATAAAGTTTAGAAATATTTTTTGAGGAAACTAATCATTTGATCAAGAATTAAGTAAACACATAAAGGGCTTTAGCCTGAAGCCATCAGACTCAGGCAAAATGACAGCTTACATTGAAACATTCATCACAGCTTTGTTTCCTACAGGCTCATTGATGGAAACCATAAACTGGTGAGGTAGAGAATGGTTTTTCATGGATGCATTGATGGCTTTAGTCGGACAATCATATATTTGCAATGTCTTGACAACAAGAGAGCATCGAGTGTGCTACAACTTTTCCATGCTGGTGTCCAGAGCTTTGGACTTCCCTGAAGACTATGATATGATCATGGCATGGAGTACACAGATGTTGCTCGGTATATGATTGAGAGAAGGGGGTTGAACAGTGGCAGTGCTATTACTGGACGCAGTGTCCACAAAGAGAGGATAGACCGCCTGTGGGCACAGTTGAACAGAGTAGTCTCATACCACTTCAGCAACCTCCTCACCTTTATGGAAAATGAGGGAATACTGGATTCCACAGACAAATTTCATCTGTTTTGTCTCTACTTCATCTACTTGCCCAGAGTTCAAAAAGCTACTGCAGAGTTCCGCAATCAGTGGAATAACCATGGCTTATCGACCCAGGGAGGACAAACCTCTCTCCAACTGTGGCAGGGAGGAGTTCTTACCAGTGCCTGTTCTGGTGCAGTTCAAGACATTTTTGCTGTAAATGAGGTGACTAAAATGAATGAAGAAATCCCTTTACATTCAGGGACTGAAAACAATATTGTTGTTCTTGTGAACAGGTTTAATCTTAATTTACACTCATGAACATAATTCAGCACAATATAGATCCTCTAAGTGAAGATGGCAACCATGGTATTGAACTCTTTTTAGACCTGTTACTTTTTTTGAAAGAAGAATAGCACTTTTGCAACAGTTATAATGTGTAAGTGCACTGACTCTTAGACATTTATACATGCGTGTAGGATAAATTTGTTTACAGTCTTTAGTCTTGAGTCTTGGGTTTATTTACAAACTGTTTACCCACAATTCAACTTTACTTTGTTAGATGTGCTAGAAATGGTAGTATGCAGTAATACAACAGTTTCACAAACGTTTTCAACTGCCTTGTGTGGTGAATAATGTAGTTCAAAAACATTAAATATGACAACATTCTACAGGTGTGAACTTCAAACCCCAGTATTTTATCAGAATCCAAGAACCTGAAAAATTTGCTGAAAAGGTATTTGAATTAAACTGTTTTTACTGAGCAACAAAGATAACAACAATAAAATATACAAACCGCTCAGAACCAGCATAACAGGTTAACAGCATGACACAATTTATGCATTACAAAAAAAGAAAAAATGTTTGCATTATAAATAAAAGCCACATTTGTCAAAATTAAGTCTCTTTCTTTTCCTTTGAATGTGGTGCACTGAAGCCAAGAACTTAAAAAAACTTAAGTGAAACAAATAATTAAAATTTGAACTAAATCATCTTCAAAATATGGTGTTCAAAACTATTTTTCATTACTCTCTCCCAAACCCTTGTGTGTTCCTTAATGCAAAGTCCATCCTTTCTTTGAACTGATCATGCGCTCAAGCAGTGGCAGTTTAAGGCAGTTGAGGCAGATGTTTGACATAGGCAATCAGCGACTAGGGCTGACAGACTGCTCGTGCAGAAACTTGATTGAAGGCTGCAGAGAAAACCCAACCGGAGGAATGACAGTTGCACCTGTTGCAAAGCCTAGTATTTTGGCAAGTTTGGATGGTCCTTCTGCTTCTATCAAACAAACAAAAAGCAAATATAGAAACAAAAACATTGCAAGTTTTATTAACTGTAAAACAACAAAACAAAGATTAAAATAACTGAGAAATGTATAAAATGGTAAGAATCAATCATGCAATAGACTATAAAAGGAGCGTAAGAAGGGAGTAAAAAACACACTTAAAAAATAACAGGACTTTTTGGAGTGTCGTTACCATAAACCATAACAAAAAATCAACTTTACTGAAACACCTCCTCGCCACCCCTCCACAAAAAAAAAACAACAAACACTTATTGCAAATTTCTGTCAAAAGTATGATGTAAGCCTAACACTGAAGTATTTTTAATATTTGTTACAACGAACGGCATTATTTAAACATAAGTAGTCACCTTCAACATCTTGCAGGTAATCTCTCCAAAATGGAACTACACGTTCCTCTGCGCTTCGTTTGTTGCTTCCCACAGAAGACAGTCAGATGTTGAAAAGCTGATCCATTATTTTCGGAGTTATAGAGGGGGTGGTTCATGACACATTAAGGGTTTAAAACTTTCTGGGTATATTGTAATTGCATCCAGTACCCCAAGTGTTGTCAGCCCATCCCTGAATCTATCACAAAATAACACACACTTTAAATGGGATTGAAAGTCATATAATTGATCTGACCTAAGTTAAAATGACAACCATTAGCGATCAAAGGTATGAAATGACATTTCGAAGCAAGACATCTGAATCTGAAATCCTTTTGTGCAGTAATAAACAAACAATAAGAAAATACAATGACTTAAGACTCCAATGTTAACTCCTTTTGGACGGTGGTACCAGCTAGCTTTATACCTGTTCCTGTCTAAACACAGCCAAGGTTGTCTATACTGTATATGTCCCAAATGTTGGTGGATTCATATGCCTCTCATACTGAGGATGTTATTAGCGTGTTTTAATGACATCTATTGGTTGGAAGTGTGAACTAAACATGGTCCATGTGAGAGGAAGGATGCACTTGGCAGACTGCATATAATTTCTCTGATAAACCAAGTCCGAATCTGAGCTAGGTTGTTCAATTGTCTTCTACAGCTGATATATAAGAACAGACATGTGACCAAAATTCTAAAAGTTATGTCTAATTTATGGTTTGAAGCTTTTTATAGAGACTAGGCAATTAAAGAATGAAAATGTTTAATATTAGTATTAATTAGTAATATGTATAATTTCATTATAATTGTTGAAATTGTGGGGGTGCAGTTGGTAACACTGTTGCCTTGCAGTGAGAAGGTTCGGCTCCCAGCTGGAGGTCTTTCTGCCTGGAGTTTGCACGTTCTTCCCTTGCATACATAGGTTTTCTCCAGGTACTCCAGCTTCCTCCCAGAGTACAAAAACATGACTATCAGGTTAATTGGTCTCTCTAAATTCCCCTTAAATGTGAATGAGTGTTTGCATGGTTGCTTGTGCTGTGTGTCTCTGTGTTGCCCTGTGAACGACTGGAGACTGGAGACGTGTCCAGGGTGTACCGCGCCTCTCGCCCGTAGACAGCTGGAGATAGGCACCAGCTCCCCAGGACCCTGTGGCGAAGAAATAGGTTTTAAAAACTGGATGAATTGATGGAGAAATTGTAAATTATACACATGTATTTCCATTTTACAGCATTGAGTCAAATGATTACTTTAGATTATGAAACAAATATGAATTATGATAAATAATAATATAATTACATACCCTAATACAATATTTTTTCTTTGAAAACATAATTGTTATTCACAAACATGTTGTATTGTAGATCAGTTTCTAACACTGTTCTCTTACTGCACATAAAGGGGATAGCAGCATCAGGGATTATGAAGTAAGGTGAATCCACCAATCGGTCTATTTCAAACACCACGATGATGGAAATATAGTGCTAGTTCAAAACCTTTTAAAAAAATGGCTTGCCAAAAATTATTTATTGGTAACTTACAGAAAAAGCTACCATACAATAACAGCATATCATATTATCAGATGTGTGGTTTATTGAAAAGTCAAAAAGAATTATAATTTATATATCAATTGAGAAGCATGCGTGTGGTAAAAACTTGCACACTCAATGCTTCCAGAAATGTTAAGGTTAATATCAGCATAATGCTGCTGATCAGATGGTGTCTGCATGACATCTTGATTGGGCTAATGAAAAAATAAAAATAAAAAAAGTTATTTGTTGGTCATGAAGGTTGTTTTTTGAAGACATAATGAGTGAAAGATAATTTTTAAACTAAAAGAGCAAGTACTTTCTTTTTTACAAGGCTTAGCATGGAGGCTTAACAGCATGTCAATTAGGTTGCCAACTCTATGTTCACACTGCAAGTCTTGATGCTCAGTTAACTTGCTGAGATGTGTTTTTTTTTGAATGGTCATTTATATTTTTATTTTTGTGCGACTGCTATCAAAACTTCAGTATGAAATATCATGTCTTTAAAAAGGGGTTTAAAATTTGAAAAGAAAAACGTAAAACACCCTTTGGGCCCAGTTTTAAACAAAAAGCCCCCTGGCCCAACCCCCCCCTTCCCCCTAAAATTTGGGATAAAACCTTTTAAAAATTTGAGCCCTTCCCCCTTTTCCAGATTTTGGCCTTTTCCCAACCACAAAAAAAACAATATTGTATTGGAGTTTTATCCCCGGAAAAAGACCAACAAAAGTGGTATCCCCCCAATTGTAAAGTGGAATAAAAAAAATTATAGAATTTCCCAAAAATTTTTTCCCCCAAATAAAAAAACGGAAAAAGTCCCCAGAGTCCCCAAAAGTTTTTACCCCCCCCTTACTCTGAGTGCAACCAATTGCCTTCAGAAGTTCCCTGATGATTGCTAATGACTAAATAGAGTCCACTTATGTGTAATCTAATATCAGTACAAATGCAGCTGCTCTGTGCCGGCCTCAGAGGTTGGCTAAGAGAATATTGGGGAGCAAACAGCATCATGAAGTCCAAGAACACAGCAGACAGGTCAGGGATAACGAGATCCACAGCTCGGGTGGGGGAATCTATTAGTTGTGCACTGCACAAATGTGGTCTTTATGGAAGAGTGGCAAGACGAAAGCCATTGTTAAAAGAAAACCATAAGAAGTCCTGTTTGCAGTGTGCCAGAAGCCATGTTGGGGACACAGCAAACATGTGGGAGAAGGCGCTTTAGTCAGACGAGACCAAAACTGAACTTCTTGGCCAAAATGCAAAACGCTATGTGTGGCAGAGAACTAACACTTCACTGAACACAACATTCCCACTGTCAAATATGGTGGTGGCAGCATGATGCTCTGAGGTTGCTTCTCTTCAGCAGGGACAGGGAAGGTGGTCAGAGTTAATGGGGGAAAGGGATGGAGCCAAATACAGGGCAATCTTGGAAGAAAAAACCTCCTGGAGTCTGCAAAAGACTTGAGACTGGGACGGAGGTTCACCTTCAAGCAGGACAACGACCCTAAACATAAAGCCAGGGCCACAATGGATTGGTTTAAAACAAAACATATTCATGTGTTAGAATGGCCCAGTCAAAGTCCAGACCTAAACCCAATCGAGAATCTGTGACAAGATTTGAAAATTGCTGTTCACAAACGCTCTCCGTCCAATCTGACTGAGCTTGAGCTGTTTTGCAAAGAAGAATGGGCAAAAACTTCGGTCACTAGATGTGCAAAGGCGGTAGAGACATACCCTAAAAGACTTGCAGCTGTAATTGAAGAAAAAGGTGTTTCAACAAAGTATTGACTCAGGGGAGCTAAATACCTTTGCGCAATGCCCTTTTCAGTTTTTTATTTGTTAAAAAAAAAACCATGTATATTTTCCATTTCACTTCACAATTGTATACCACTTTGTGTTGGTCTTTATGTTTTTGGTTGTAATGCGACAATATGTGGAAAAGTTCAAGAGGTATAAATATTTTTACAAGCCACTATACTTTACATACACTGACACCAAATAAACAAGCAATATAAACTTTATAAAATATTATGACTTAAATTGACATAAATTTAATATGAAGTCCATATGAACTGACATCAGAATGGTAATTCATCAGTAATATTTACTTTTCCTTTTACCTTTGTAACCTTCTCATAGAGCTTATTATCAGCAATGTCGCGTTATACAGGCTTGAGAGAAGAACTGCCACCAAGTAGTCATGAATACAAATTTGGTGAAATGAATCCTGGTGGAGGACCCCGTTCAGCAGACTTACAGCAATGGCCTGCCCAACAATAAAATTGATTCTCTCGTAAAGCTGAAAAAACACACGAGAAAGGGCAAAATGAATGGCATTATGAAGAAGTTTAAGGGTATTATGAAGAATTTGCTGAGAAAAAATACATTTTCATGTAAACAATTAATGCAGTGACAACTAAACTAAACAGCTTACCTGAACTATCTCTTCCTTCAAACACTGGTGACTGTGCTGTGGCTTCCATTAGCAAATGTAAAAATTATCTTCCTGGGCCACCAAGGTCCACAACCTCTTCATGCCAAACCCAAAATCACAAAAAACTTGATGAAAAAAAAACTAGACCTTTTGGATTTTTGGGATAGTCGTCTGAAGCCTCGCAGAGCTCCATCCAGAACTGATGACCTGTTAATGTTACATCTACATCTTTGGCTACTATCAATTTGAGATAAATACCCTATAGTGGGGAAGGTGTGGGAGAGAAAAACAGAACAACGTCAAGAGCATAACTTAACAATTTGTTATGCCTAGATGACCATATATTGTAACTAGTACAATTTAAAACTGAAAAGCTCATATTGTTTATGCCTACCACTTTTGATTAACTTATTTTTGGTATGATGGAATATAGCATAAAGTGACAAAAGTGTGAATTGCAGGTTATGAGAATTAACTCAAGCACACAGCATTTAATTAATATTTAAGCTCTCAATTTCCTGCAATTTCTATTTTAGTTTTGAACAAAAACATAGAAAAGAATCTGAAAGTGTCAGTTTAGAACATGCAAAATATGTGCCAAGAAATACTTTTCTGCTTTCTATACTTTAAACAAAAGGTCTGAAAACTCTCAGAAATTTAAAGGTTTTATTTTGATACTAAAATAGCAACTAGTATTTCTAATCAAATTATATGATGTTAAATTCCCATAATTATGAAACAATGTGATGTTAGAGAGTTCTCTGGTGGGCTGCAGAGACCTGGTTAGCTGTAACCAGGCTGTCAGTGCTTCCTGGTTGGGCTGCAGAGAGCTGGCTACTCCTTGCCCTTCAAGTGCAAGGGTAATTTGCACTAGGGTAATGAAGTCTGGTTTCCTCTGGCCCTTGTATTCACATGGTAACTCATCTGACTTGGAAATGTAGTGCTACGGTCAGTGGATGCTGATGGGGCATCCGCTTCCATAGAGCTGTCATCTGAGTCTGTGCTATCATACTAAAGCAAACATAAATATATTCATAAAATGTTGACATGAATAATATTGCCAAGGGTTCAACAGTAGACTGAAAAATTATACTTACCCTACCTACAATGGTAAACATCTTACCATAAGAGGAAGATGAACTGATGGTCTAATGTACACCTACTTTGACTTGAATATCTTATGAATCATAAAGCCATTCAGTTCTTGAAATTCACGCAACTTTGGCCAAACAAGTTTGTTTCCACATGGCATCAAAAGTTCAATGATAAAAGAAGCATTCGAAATATTTTGATTAATCCTCAACTCATTAACTGCACTGAATGCTTCATTTTAATAATCCAATATTCCAAAAATGTATACCTGACATCATCGGGAAATTTATCCTTAAAGGCTTTCTTAATCTCTGCAATGACTGTCCTGCAGTCCCATGACTTCCTCATCTTAAAAGCATTAAAAATGTGTCCACTTTCATGAAGCCTTCTTAGTTTTTGGAGATTTCCTTCCATGTGGAGTTCGGTAAAAGTATGACATATTTGTCAAAAGTAGGATGATTTGTGATTGTGAGCCTAAATATGAAAGCAACTATACATTTCAGTGAAAATTTCCCAGCAGCAATCAAGAAAACCATGGATAACTGTAAAGCTTATGATTATTGATTAATTATTATTTATCAAAAGTTCTAAATAAAAACCTCCTGGTGTGCTGATGTCTGGTAGACGATGGGCTGCGCCCTTAGCCACTAGCAGCAGATTGTCCCAAATCTCGAACCAAGGTTCCTAAAACTCTGAGGCGGGAACTCAGTGGAAAAACTCCAGTAATAAAACTGGGACAAAGGGGTGGTCAGGCCATGAGGCCCAGACCACAGTTGTTTTGAATGAAAAAACATTAAAAGTCCAACTTCTAACTCCTGATTGATTTCAGATCAGCCAGGCAAAACATACACACGCACCTTGCTGATCGCATCCGCGCTGTGCAATTCGGCACACTTGCACAGCAAATCAAACACAGCTCAGCATAAAACACTTCAATCAGTATTGCATGCAACAAGTTGATACCTTGGATTAACTACTGATGATTATAAATCACCCCAACTATGCCTCATTCTGCCCAGACCTCTAAATACACCTATCCAATTTAATAAAAAAAAGAACAAAATTACTTTGATGTTGATTGATTTCTTCTCTCCAGATTGAGGATTGGTCAGGTCTGAAAAAGAACGGGGGGGGGGGGAAATCATGCATCCGCAAAGAAAAACGGTAAACTTCTCATCTGTCCAAAACGGGGGAAAAATTAAGAACCGTTTAGTCGACTGAATCACAAGGGGTCTCCTTGAAAGTAAAACCTCTGTGGGTTTCCACCTGCGCTGGAGTGTCAGCGTGGTCTTCGATCGGTATATGAATCTTCTGAACTTCTTGTATCAGACAGATTTCCAGCTTTCAAGCTCTTGCTGGAATGGCTGTGTGGAGCAAAAGTTCACCTGCGAGCTTTTGTCTCTCCAGATATGTGCAGCCATTGCATCGTCCCGTGAGACACACTGGAAATAGCAACGAAAGTTTATTGTCTGTAGGTTTTTTAATCCTGGGTGACATCAGAGATGCGATGTCTGTTGAGCTGTGCATGTCGAACTGTGCAACCCAGCCAGTCTATTACCTCAAAATGGATGACCCCAACATAACAAACTTACTAAAAATAATCTTGTTTTAAAAGAGCAATTAAACACATTTACACAAATAATTTAAAATTCTGCACCTTAATATCAAGTCATAGAAAAAAACAATTGTTTAAAATAACCCAAGATCCAGAGCATCAAATTATTACGCAAAGCTCCGTTGTTATGAAATCTGTTATCTAAGAATCCTATACTTTTTGAAAGCAATGTTATTTACAGTTCATTAATTATCCCTAACAAAGCTAAGCTGCAATTTAAATAAATATTGTAATAAAGGGACATTACAGAAACTAATTTATAAAGAACTTTTCATATGCTAAAATTTTAGCTGCAGTTTAATGGTGTATGTGAGAGAGATTGGTGGTATATGTACGAGTGTTTAATGGTATATGTAAGAGTGTTTAATGGTATATGTAAGAGAGTTTAAGGGTATATATAAGAGAGTTTGGTGGTATATGTAAGAGTGTTTAATGGTGTGTGTAAGAGAGTTTAAGGGTATATATAAGAGAGTTTGGTGCTATATGTAAGAGAGTTTGGTGGTATATGTAAGAGAGTTTGGTGGTATATGTAAGAGAGTTTGGTGGTATATGTAAGAGAGTTTGGTGGTATATGTAAGAGTGTTTAATGGTATATGTAGGAGAGTTTAAGGGTAAATATAAGAGAGTTTGGTGGTATATGTAAGAGAGTTTGGTGGTATATGTAAGAGAGTTTAAAGGTATATGTAAGAGTTTAAGGGTATATATAAGAGAGTTTTGGTGGTACATGTGAAAGATTTTGTGGGTATATGTAAGAGAGTTTAATGGTGTTTGTGTGAGAAATTGCAATTATAGTAGTGTTTGTGAGAGGGTTTGGTTGTCTTTGTGCAAGTAAATAGTTATGTTTGTGTAAGAGTATATGTAAGCATGTAAGAGCAATTGTAAGTTTTGTTTCATGGGACCTCTCATAGGCAGCAACCTAATTTTTGCTCCCACACAATGGATGTTCTTGTTCTTAGGCTTACTACTTCAATGTATGCAGAAATATGCCATCAGCTTACCCAAAACACTGCAACAAGAGTTCTGGTGAAAATTTTAAAGGAGTTCACATTTCTTAAATTATAGCCTTTCCTTATTGACTCCCTGGTAAATCTAGAATATAATTTAAATTTCTTGTTCTTACAAATAAAGCCCTTAAAAATGAAGCTCATATGTCAGAGATCTGATTGTTCCATTTCCCTCCAATAGAGCACTTCACTGGTGGTTCCTACAGTTTTAAAAATAAAATTGCAGACAGATCTTTTAGTGAGGCAGACACCCTGTCTAGCTTTAAGATTAGGCTTAAAACTTTCTTTTAGTTACCGTGGCTTCAGTTAT
Source organism: Crenichthys baileyi (assembly GCA_036173005.1). Taxonomy (NCBI): domain Eukaryota; kingdom Metazoa; phylum Chordata; class Actinopteri; order Cyprinodontiformes; family Goodeidae; genus Crenichthys; species Crenichthys baileyi. Next base: position 192,432 of record JAHHUM010002365.1, on the reverse strand, counting down.
CCTGAACTATCTCTATAGTTGTGCCGCAATAGGCCTAACTGCAATAGGCAGCGCTGTGCACGAACAAGTTCAAAGGACACGTTCATGAGCGTATCTATCTATCTATCTATCTATCTATCTATCTATCTATCTATCTATCTATCTATCTATCTATCTATCTATCTATCTATCTATCTATCTATCTATCTATCTATCTATCTATCTATCTATCTATCTATCTATCTATCTATCTATCTATCTATCTATCTATCTATCTATCTATCTATCTATCTATCTATTTTCTGAATTGATGCCTGGAAATATAAAGCCTTCTTAACACGTCCTGAGTGAAAACAATTATAATACCTGATAACATGTCTGCTTTCAGGATGTCCTGTGTATAATGATACATTAATGAAATCTCTATTACTAAACTTTGAACACTTGCTGAGGGGATGTGCTAAACAGTTTCTCTGAAATTAACTAAATATGTACTTGGCAACATAGAATAATTATTTTAAGAGAATATTTTTGAAAATTAGTGCTGTCTGTTTTATGTTTCTTCTTGCAATGATATTGCAGTCCTAACCAGTGCAGTGTGCTCACATGGGTATTTGGGAAATAGCTATTAAAATGCGCTGGATTTCTAGTCAGACCAGCTCATCAACAACCATGCACATCTTCAACATCTAGATATCTAAATGCATTGAGTTGTTGGTTTCTTCTCAGTGTTGAACTTGGTGTTTCACTCTGAAAGTCAGTGAGTTCAGAAGGCGACCTTTACAAGCCCAAAAGTCAACCTATTCACTGAGCTGAGAAAAAAAGGTAACATCAGACACAAAGCGCAGTTTATGTCTTTTTAGATGTCTTCCCTTTGTTGCATTTGGTGATGTGCTGAGTTTAAGACGAGAAGAAAAGGCTAAGCAGAAGAGTAGTGTGAGATGAAGAGATCTGATACGAGGTATGGTTTCAAAGAAGACTGAAGTAGAAGGACATACCTACTGACTGTTTCTTTACTGGCACAACCCCCCACCCAGCCCACACCCCAATCTATGTTCAGACTGAGAGAAATTGGAAGAGAAGTAGAAACATCAAAGAGGAATACTTTTCTGTTCTGCTGCAATGCAGTGAAGGGAGAAAAACACAAGCCAAAAACTGAGAGGCCATCCATCCATCCATCCATCCATGCATCCATCCATCCATCCATGCATCCATCTGTCATTGTGGCAGCAAACAGAGAAAGAGAGAGATATAGAGAGCACAACATGAAGCCTCTGATCAGATAATCCCTTGCAGAAATGATGGAAGACAGTGAAGGTAAAAATGTTGTAGAAGTGGCAAATAAGAAACAAGAAAAAAAAAGGTTGCCACATGTCAAGTGTGAAAAACAAAGGGAATAAAGAGTGAATAAACAAGAAAGTAACTGAGGAAAAGGCAAGAAGGAATCTGACTTCTGATTTAAAAGGTTAAAACATGAGAACAAGAATTGCAGAAGTGGGAAAACAAACATATAATTTTCCAAGAATAGAAATCACAGGCTAATTTGAATTGTTTGTCTGAAGAATCCTAAAGAACACACATTATTTGTTACGGTTTTAATCCCCCTTGTCCTGCTATGATCTCTCTATACACACAATCCCCTACATATGAACATTCCAGGCTAAACGTATAGAAACAGTTGGCGTGGTCCTGGTGGTGTAGGGGTTAGTGTGCGACCACATGGAGAGGCTATAGTCCTCAAAGCGGCCGACCTGGGTTCGAGTACCAGACCCGGTGACCTTTGCCGAATGTCTCCCCCTCTCTTTGCCCCTCCTTCCTATCTGCCTACTAACACAAATAAAGGCCTCTAGTGCTGAAAAAATTCTTTTGAAAAAATGAATAGAAACAGTTTATTCTTTACGTTTTTTTTTTTTTTTTGTTCTCAGCAATATTGGCTTATTTGAATGAAGAACTGTGTAAACACAAAGTCTATGTGCAAAGCGCTGCCAAGATCTCATAGCAGGTACCTTTAATCCTCAAATGGCTGTCTCCTGGAGACAAAAGTTTAAGAGGTTTGTGCTTTATTTAAACCCTTCACACTTAGACAGGATTCAATCTGGGGTTCATTTTAATCAGCTTTTCTTGTTCGTAGAAAAGCTAAAAGAAAGATTTAACCCTAAACATCTCAAGGAAGTTCTGTTTGAATGGACAGTTTGTTGCAGCAGAACTCTTTAACTAGAAACCACTACACCTGCAAACAAGGAAACATGGCTAAGGATACTGTTCTGAAAGAAACAAATATTAAAGAAATTCATCCAGTCCCTTTGCAAAACTTTAACAGAGTGGTGTAGAGTGTTTCAACAATGTGTTTTGCTCAGGGGAGAGGGACATGATATCCTGTAATCAAGAAAATGTGTTTAATGCAATTATTGCAGACAAAAAAGTCAATTTTGGGAAACCAAACATAATTTTTAAACTCTTTAACAAAACCCTTTTAAATAAGGGGGAAAGCCCAAAGTGGATTTGGGAAAAGCCTACCCAAAAAAACCCCTACATGGGAAACCCCAAAAAAACCAAAATTTCATCTAATCCAAAAGAGCCCATAGTTTCATTTGTTCCCAACTTATGTTTCATGGAGTCTCTAAAAGTATAATGGGAGGTAGATTTTTCTAGTTATCAGGCTCCTCTTCTATGGAACCAGTTCCCAAGTTGTTTGTGAGTAAGACATCCAGTCTATTTTTAGAACTGGGCTGTCAGTTCTGTGCGTTTCCACTTTGGGGTCCAAAACTAGCCTGTTTAAGTAAATTACATCCTCTCACGCTGAACATGTCCTCCACCTGCAGGAGTGCCACCGCAATCTAGGGACACATAACTCCATCCACTGCAATAGAGTAGTGATTATTAACTGGGTAATCAGACCAACCCAGCATTATTCTCAGATGGACTTATAAGAGTTATGTTTTAAAAACCAAGTACTGTTACTCCACACTTTGTAGAGATGTGTACCTATAATGGATTTGAACTTAACTGTGCCTATGCTGACTCTTGTGTGTGTGCGGGAGAGCAGATACTTGTAAACACAAAAACCGTGATCTTCAGCAATGAAACTGTGACACATTATTCTGTCACAGCAATTAGGCATTAAAACTCATGTAGAGTCGCTCCAAATCTTATGGAAAGAGTTAAGTGTAACAAACCTTAATGAATTACCCTGACTGATGAAGGCTTCTGTATTTACCTGCATTTGAGGCAAAAAGAACAGAGATTCCGTGTTTGGTGTGTATTTACAAATACTGTTTTCAAAGGCTTTCTATTCTTTCTGTCAGGGTGTGTCACCTTTTGGACTCTGTGTTGGCTTTGTTTTGTTTTCTCCTCAGTTATTTTGAGTATTAGGTTGTGTTTCTCTCCCTCCTCTTTTCATAGCTCCTTTAGTTAGTGTTATCTTTCTTAGTTAGGACTTAGTATGGTTTTCTCTTTGTTGTCATTTTGCTATTATTATTATGATTATTATTATTATTATTATGGTGCTCTGTTTATCTTATTTCTCCAGCCCTCTGGTTAGGTTGTGTTTACTTATTGTTTACATTTTGTTTGTTTACATCCTAGTCCTCATGTTCTCTGCTTCCCTTCCTGTCAGTTCAGTCTGTGTGGTGTTAGGTTTCGTTACTCTGTAATCTGTTTTTCTTTATGGGTTCCTTGTTCGTTCTTAGGTTATGGTGTTTCTTATGTTCCCTCTAGTTTGTCAGTTCATGATTATTCTTTACTCTCATGCTTCATTCGGTTATTCGTTTATAGCTTCGTTTTGGTATTGTTAGTCCCTTGTCATGTTTTAATCTATGTATTGTTTTCACCTGTTCCCTCTGCCTTCCTGCCTCCTTGTCACACCTGTTCTTAGTTCCTTGATTAGCTCCCTTTGTTCTCGCTCTGTATTTTAGTTTTTTTTGTTTCATTGTCCTTTGCTGGTTCCTCATTTCACACCCGATCACAACCCCTGATTAAGTTCAGCCTTTGCCACGTTCCTGCAGTGATACTCATAAGTTTTGGACTGTTTCATGCTTGTACCTGCAGTGAGTTTTGTTACGTTTTGCTTCCTGTGATTAAAACTGAAGACTGCTTGAAATGCTGCTGCCAAGCTCTTGCCTGCACTTCGGTCCACCCCAAAACCCCACTGTGACACTTTCTTTGCTTTTCTTTTCCATACAGTATACCTGGCATTGTGTATGTTTGTCCTTGTCTCTCCTGTCCTCTAAACTATGAGCCAGCCAAGACAGATGGAGGTCCATCCTGAGTTCAGCTGGAGTTTTTATTTTTTTCTGTTAATAGTGAGCCATTGCTCTCCACTGTCACTCTGTTCTTCAACAATTGGATATGATCTGTTGATTTATTTAAGATAGACAATCGTACTGAGTTGTATTTAAATAGATTTTTTATTGGGTTTTTTTGGGGACTAGTAGCCTTTAGTTTGCTATTTTTTGTAAGTAGATTGACAGGAAATAGGTTGGAGAGAGCAGGGGAAGGGAATGCAGTACACTTTGATGGGCCGGGATTTGTTTCCGCAACAGCCTGCATCGAGGACTAAGGCGTCACCAGCGCCACGCTCATCTAAATGGATTTTAACTGCATGCCATTTGATTAAATCTTCAAATCGCTATTGGATTGAATTTTGCTGAAATACATTTGCATAATCAATACAATGTGTGTTTTAAAAAGTGCCTCAAAGTGCTTTGTGTTTCCCCACAAATGCAGAATTTGAAAGAAAACATCTTAAAATGGAAGGAATTGGACTCTAATTGACATTATATTAGGATTACAGATGTGATAAAAGACAATTGTGACGCAAAATAAGCATCTTTCAATATTAAATTTTGCAAGTCCAAAGTCGCCCGGAAATGATGTAAAAGGGGAAGTCTCCGGTCATTCAGTGTGTAAGCGTCAATGATAAACTGTTCAGGTAGAAGCCAAGATGCTTAAAAACAGCGTTAATATGGTGAAACGGTGCATTGCTCCTCTCTTACATATTCCTTGTGCCTGCTGCTGCTGCTCCATGTTGCTCACTTTGCCTCCGATTGTTTCACTCAGTGCCGTATTTAATGTAACCCTGGATTTACACTGTATCTACTCCGAAGATCTTGCAATAAAAGCCGGTGATAAATGTGGAAGCAAGTCCAAAACAACTCATTCTGTGTAAGTTAAACCAGTTAAACTGCTTCATGTGTTGTTTGATGCATCTGGATATTTTCATGTGTTTTGTTCTACAGTGGGTGAGTTTACTGACTGCAGAGAATGTATATTTGATGCTTAATTTGGTGCATTTATGTTTAATAGCTCAGTTTATAATACCTTAGTTAATGTATACTGCCCAGTAACTGAACTAATTGATCTAATGATAACAACTGCTAATATATACACATGTATATATAAATATGTGTATATATTAATTAATGGGGGATTTAGTCCATCTTTAGTAAATTATTTTGAAAATCCTGATGTTGTGCGCCCCCTGTTTCCTGGTGGTGTGGTATGATTCATGCATACAGCGTGCTCCGGCATCGGGCAAAAATAGACTCTGGTTGAATGAGATGGTGCCCCTTTTACGTCGTAAAAGAGCAGAACAAAATCGCAGAGGAGTAGTCTGGAAATGCCTTTTTAGGGAAATTTATGACCATATATCTCAACAACTGTTCATTTCAATGGCATGAATTTACTTTTTAAAATATTTTATTATTGCTTCCTTTCCATAAATGTACTTGGATTTATCATGAAAAGTCACACACACACTTTAAGATGATAGTTTGCTAGTGCAACTGGTGCAGTATATATAAAATGGTCTGAACCTCTCCAGTCACCCGACATCAACTTTATTGGATGTTAAATGAAAAGCACAAATGTTTTCAAATTAGTTTACATTCATTAAACTTGATGTGTTATAAGTTGAAGTCAATTGAATTTAATGTTTGTGTTTATTCAAAAGGAAAACCCAGTTCTAATAAAACAAGTCCAGTTCGAATCTGTAACATTGTGTTTCAAGGTAAATTATTCCAGTCCAGTCAAATGTAATACTGTGAAGTTTATTAATTTGAGCTAAGCAACCCAACATCGTATTTGCATTACTTTACTGGTAAAAGAAGAGCAGGTTTGAGTATTTTAGAAACTGTTTCTTAGTGATCTTGTTGGGGCTTAGAGAATAACCTGATGCTTGTTCTGGACAAAAAGGCTCTTGCACCTTCCACAACCAATGTGTGGATGGAAAAGCATCAGCATCAGCATCAGAATGAACAACAGGCCTGACCTACGGGGAGACAAGCTAATGCAGGAGAAAATACTGTCTAGTTTCAATAGAACTCCAATTTCCCCTCAGAATTTCTAGTCATTGTTAAAACTATTACCAGTCCCATCATATCCCTGGGATATTGGACTGCTGGCAAAGTAATGGAGAGTAAGCACACTTTGAGCTTTTTTACCTTTCAAATATTGTCTCATCGTAGAGATATGCATGTTGCCAACTGCCAATTTATGGCCTACGATTTTTCATCTATTGAATGTTAAACCTCCAGCATGTTATTGTCCTATGCAAGAGTGTCATCAGACAAGATGGAGACCCCACTACAACATCAAAGCTTGTCTATGTAGGATCTTTGTAAGGGCTTATCCATAACTTAAAGCCGTCATGTTATGGCTTTTTGATGTGGCTTGATTGTCATGAATTTGAAGCAAAGTTAGCCCCTCAGGATACCTATCTGTGGAAGCACCATGCTCATGTGACACATCTAATGAGTTGCTGAAACCCTGACAGTCTGAGAGAGCCATGCTGATTTACTGTAGCATGCCACTTTATTTCTGAAGCACTTAAAAAACCAAATAATCGCTGACCAAAGTGCTGTACGAGAGAGAGTAGGAATAAAACACTAAAACAGCTATAAGTAGGAGCTATAGGATATTTAAAATAGAACAGGTGCATTGAAAGGGCAAAAGATTAAGACACAGATGACAACTTATACTGGAAAAGGAAAAGTGTTTTTAAACAGCAGGACTCTTTACAACGACAGGATTTTTTGACAGCTGCCTCGACTGAAAGACAGAAGACATAACCAGAGCGTTGACATGAGGTTCAAGTTGCGGCCCATTTGGTCTAATAACCAGTTCTAACCCTATAATACCATCAGGTATGGCACAACACGCTGCCAAAGTACAGGTGAAGAACTAAATTCATTATAGAATTCATGACACCAAGGTGGCGTTTAGGATTAGAAATTCTTTCTTCCTTAAAAAAGTTTATGTAATTCTGTGATTGTTTCTCCTTAATATTGGAAATTCAACATCTGCACTTTGTTGTACCCAGTACAATAGAAAAAGTAGGACATTGCCATATCCCACAATGACATTAGTGTGCCTCCATCCTCAAGCAAAAACCGAGTCATTTCTTATTAAGTCTGTCGTGTCAGGCCAGAAAGATGAAGCAGAATATTTTCAAAATAGCCCTGAGAGAGACTTTGCTGTTATTTATATCACCAGCTTAGTAGTTTCAAATCTGTGAGTAAAGCCAAGTGTCGTATTCATTTAAAAAGAACATTAAGCAGTGTGGCTAATGACTGAATTTAGAAAAAACAGCACTAGTTATTTACAACACTTGTTTGCTTGTAGTAAAAACTAATGACTGTAGATTAAGCCCATTTCTGAATAATTACTGCTGTCCACATTTACCTTATGCACAAACATACATGGCTGACTTGAAACAGATACATACATATGTACTTGGAGTCTGTGGGAGTGCAGAAAAGTTACATTTATCCTCTCCAGGTGCTGCGTAGATATATTCATATTCTGTTTAGGTCACATTTTATAATCCATTCAGCTTTCTCTATTACGTTTTTTGAATTGTCACATTTGCTGCAGAGCTAAATAAAGTCATGGACTTCCGGCTGACCCATTTCGCGTATCAGCAATTTTCATTTCTTGCTGCGATTTTGTAGTCCAAGCTCAAGTATGGCGAAGCTGCAAGTTGATAAGTCTAAATGTTTGGTTGTTGGGTGTATTAACCCCCACAATTCATTACACTGTTCCCCAGCATTCAAACCTCTTCAAAGTGCCTGGTTAACTTTTTTTCATGGAAATGTTCCCACATCAGTGATGAAATCCCTCTTTGTTTGGTCGAAGCACTTCAAGGACGAGTTCTTCGGCCACCTCCGCCAGTATCAAGAAGGATTTGCTGAAAGACTTCATTTGATTAAGGGGTCAATTCCTTCTGTCTATGGAAAGGACAGACGCAGCGAAGCTGTAAGTTGCAAATAATGCTAAAATAACACCAAATTTTATTTTAGACATGAATTTATTGCGTGCTGATATTAGATCCTGGCCATTTTTTTGACAGCAGTAGCATCGTGTCTCCTACTTATGTTAGTGCTGTGTGCTGCATTTAGCTTCTTGAGGACATAACTGTAATGCGTGTTTTGAATAGTATTGTTACAGTTTTGCTTTGTTTTGCATTGTTTTGCAGTTTTTGTCTTGTTTCTGTGCTGCGAGATAATTGTATCTGTCATCAAACTATCCATCCACTGTCTTTCGCTTATCCGGGGTCGGGTCGCGGGGGCAGCAGCCTAAGCAGAGAGACCCAGACTTCCCTCTCCCCAGCCACTTGGCCAGCTCCTCCGGGGGAATCCCAAGGCGTTCCCAGGCCAGCTGAGAAACATAGTCCCTCCAGCGTGTCCTGGGTCTTGCTCTGGGCCTCCTCCCGGCGGGACGTGCCCGGAACACCTCACCAGGGAGGCGTCCAGGAGGCATCCTAACCAGATGCCCGAGCCACGTCAATTGAGTCCTCTCGATGTGGAGAAGCAGCGGCTCTACTCTGAGTCCCTCCCGGATGACCGGACTTCATGACCCAAAGTTCATGGCCATAGATGAGGGTAGGAACATAGATCGAAAAGTAAATCGAGATCTTCGCTTTTTGACTGCGCTCTCTCTTCACCACGACAGACCGGTACAGCGCCCGCATCACTGCTGATGCAGCACCAATCCATCTATCAATCTCCCGCTCCATTTTTCCCTCATTCATGAACAAGACCCCAAGATACTTGTACTCCTCCACTCTTCCCTTTTCTGGCTCAGGACAATGGCCTCAGACTTGGAGGCACTGATTCTCATTTCGGCCGCTTCACACTCAGCTGTGAACTGGTCCAGTGAGCGCTGTAGAACACAAGCTGACGAAGCCAATAGGACAACATCATCCGCAAAAAGCAGAGACACAATCCTAAGGCCACCAAAACGAATCCCCTCAACACCTTGGCTGCGCCTAGAAATTCTGTCCATAAAAGTTAGGAACAGAATCTGTCACAAAGGGCAACCTTGGCGGAGTCCAACCCTCACCGGAAACGAGTTTTACTTACTGCCGGCAATGCGGACCAAGCTCTGAAACCGGTCATACAGGGACCTAACAGCCTGTATCAAAGGGCCTGGTACCCCCCACAGGATTCCCGGAGTGACACAGTCGAACGCCTTCTCCAAGTCCACAAAGCACTTAGACTGGTCCGGTGTAGTGCTGGTCCAGTATTCCACGACCAGGACGAAAACCACACTGCTCTTCCTGAATCCGAGGTTCGACTATCCGATGGACCCTCCTCTCCAGAACCCCCGAATAGACCTTACCAGGGAGGCTTAAAAGTGTGACTCCCCTATTGTTGGAACACACTTACCGGTCCCCCTTTTTGAATAGGGGGACCACCACCCTGGTCTGCCAATGGAACTGTCCCCAATGTCCACATGATGCTGCAGAGCCGCAACCCTACAACATCCAGAGCCGTAAGGAACCATGGGAGAATCTCATCCACCCCCGGGGCCTTACCACCGAGGAGCTTCTTGATCACCTCAGTGACCTTAGCACCAGAGATTGGAGAGCCCGCCCCAAGGTCCCCAGGCTCCGCTTCCTCAGTGGAAGACGTGTTGGAGCGGTCATCAAACTACGAACTGCTAAATGGCCGAATGGTGTTGGTGAAACTCTCTTTGACCTGGCTGGGTGTGAAGTCCCTCAATAGCATTTAAAGATACAGCACCAAAACAAGTTGGTCTCAGATGCACCTCAGAACAGGTCAAAGAGGAGCCTGTGGAGCTACAATAACAAGGAGTTCAGACCAAAGCATCGCTGTTCCACTTTATATAGACCACAACTAAATGATTTAAGTGTAAAAAAGGAGGACTTAAAAGCATGATATGTCCTCTTTAAAACATGAACTCTGTTCAAATGTTCTTCTGACGTCAAAACCACCTGGGGCACATGCAATGTCTCTTTAAGTTGGAATGTCACAAATAGCATTAATAAAAAGGTATTTTAAAGTAAAGGAATTAATGTGTTGTCAGGGATTTGCATTGATAGTAGACAATGATGGGATTCCTATTATCTGGGCTTTGCCCCACTTTAATGAAAGCTAGAGGGATTTACTTTAGGAAATCTGTTGATTTTGCACAACAGGCTTGTTTTGTCCTTGATGCGCAAGGACACGCAAAAACATTGTCGATCAATTGGAGGGATAATTCAATGATTCAAGGATTTTCTGCTGTTGATATTTGTATTTCGTGCAAAATTTAAATAAAAGTCTGTCTTTTATGGTTTTCTTGGACAGAAGTGGGTTTTTTACCGTATTTCTTGACAAAAACAACCACCTTCTGCCAGTGTTGAACTAGCTGTGCACTAATGAGGAAATGATTGTGTTGCACAATCTTTAGTCAGATTTTTCTGGAGCTAACTGGACATCAGTGAATATACGTAAGCCTTCCTTACTCCATAGGAAACATTGAAGTTCTCATTCATTCTTAGTAGACCTTCCCTTACACGTTACACCATTTAGATGCGAAGTGAGAGTGGACACTTTTCTCTGGATGTAGTCTTTGCAACACAAAAATACAAACATTTCAGGCACATGTCTGCTGATTTGATAGTGATTTCAGATGGATTCTTTTAAAAGTTCAGCTGTTCTGGTGATATGACTAGACTGAAATGAAGTAAGCTGATAATTTGTTAACAGAGTACAAAATAGTTAAAATGGGTTTTTGATATAAAGTAATTTAAGTTATAGAAATCGGTTGGTGATGGCATTGTTTTCAGCTTCATCAGCCATGACCAGTCAGAAACTTAAAATTGTAACTTTTATCTGATCAGTGAACAGAGCATACAAACTACAACCAGTTTGTGATGACAACTCTCTTCAAGGTGGACACTGTTAGTGAGTGAAGAAGACTGAACCACGTTCAGTGTCTATGAGGTAAACATTAAGTCACAGGAAGGGATGTGTCATTTTCTAACATAAATAATTGACCGAAAGGATAGAAAAATATGTTCTGATTTTTATATTATACCAGTTAAAGATAAATCGAAATGATCTATAACTACTTTTAGTTGGTCAAAGCTTTAGAAAAACAAGGGAACAGAAATTGTCTGCAACATTCTGTCTGGTTGATCTGTAGTTAAAATGAATCTGGCCACTTTGCACAATAGTTTGAAAACCATATGAAATGTCACCAAAACAAATATGTGAATGCAAAGTTTTTGTATTTTTTAGTTAAACTCTATAGTTTTTAGGTCAAATATGAAATTGAAGCCTGCACAACTCCTTTCCTGGCAGTTACTGAAATACTGTAAAAAGTACAGAGACCACGTTGGAGTCTTGGCCAAACTCTCCAAGGTTTTTAAATCAGAATCCAGATTAATATCCTTACTTTACTATCAGGCCAGATGTGGTAACCTCCATTTCAGGTCCTTTAATGAGATGTCTTAGTGGAATAGTGCATGGTAGGGATGGGCTCTCTTATCAGCACATCTTATGATAAGTTATCACTATCTCTCTTTTCCACTCGCTGGTCCTTCTTTTTGCACTTACTTTCTCTCCTTTTCTGCTTCTCAAACATATTACTCTCTGAAGGCCCCCAGCAGAACCTTTTAATAATCCCAAAGCAATTTATTGAGGCTTTAATTCAACTCATTTCCAGGTGCAGCTCTTCACTGACCCAATAATGATAGCAGTAAACCCCTTATTCCCTCAACTTAGAGCATTGATTGTAAGGCAAAGCTAATGGGGAGGAGAAGGTCATCTTTCTACAATTTTCTAAGGACACTTCTGTGCATTGTATGTTATTAAGTCTACTATGATCAATTTAGCTCACATGCTACGTTGGTGACATCCTGAGGATGTGAAACCTAAAGGTTTAAAGCAGTTAATTTAGTTGCACAGTGTTGGCCATTAATTGTTGTCTTTTTCTCTAAATAGAGACTTAAAAAAATCTGACTTTGTTTCTTTTATCTACTGTTTTACTATAGGTAACTGTATTTAAGTTCATTTGCTCGCTTTTACAAGCTTGAACACACAAATAATTGCTAATCTCTCATGTTTTTCTGACACTGCAAAACATCAAATTGTACATGTTGAAGTCTGGATTCACTCTGAAGGAATTCTTGCATAACTAGCTAATAAAAGACTCTGTTTTCTCATTGTCATTGTGAAAAATATTATGCAACGTCCATGTTCCCCAAGAAGTTAGCCTGTGATTGACTGGTTCTCCAAGCGGGGTTCCAAACCACAGACAGACAGATGCAGAAGAAAGCTTTTGTTTATGCAAGAAAAGTACCAAACTGAGTCTGGAACTTGGCCAGTCTTTGTGGCAGCAGTCAAAATAAGCCTCTAACATCATATGTTAAGATTAATACATTTCTTTATGTAAAGCTCTGTGAGACTCCTGCTCATATTGTTCACTTAATCCAGACAAGTGTTAAGCTTTTAGAAAATTTACCTAAATAACCCAGTTCTGAACTTTAAAGCAAGGTCCTTCAGACATCCGAGCTCATTGCAAAATGAGTCAAAGCCACTTTCCTGTTTGAAATAACCTATATGGAGCAATAGAAACAGTTTTGTTTGCTCTGCCGAGATGTGTCCTCAATGCAAAAGGATGATAGAAAAGGGACCACATATCTGTGGATAGATGCCTGTAGTCCTGTGAACTGGGTGCAACAGAAGTTAGTGATGTCATGTTGGAGTATATTTTCTGACCCACAGGTAGAGCTCAGTCAGGAAACAGTTCTCAGAATGGTAAGCCACGTATCCCATGGGCCTTACAAAGAGAAATCCACAAATACATTTGACTAGTTTCTGGTAGCAGGTTGGGTGGGGCAAAGGCAGAGAAAAGTCAGGCAGGTTTGCTGGATGGTGAGTATGGTGAAGGTAATGTGGAAAGATGTCTAGCTGTTTGTAGGAAAGCAGACCTGATGACTTCTGATGACAAGTAAGTGGTTGATCGTAGCAGTGGGGGAAGCTTGGTGTGGGCATGAGCTTCCTCAGAGGATTTCCTTTCAGGTGAGTATGCAGGTAAGCATGGGGCAGGCAGGTAAAGGAATGTAGTGGCTAAAGCAGCAGAAGACAGTGACAAGTGTGGGAGTCCAGGTAAGCATTTGTCAAAAGCAGGGAGTGGCTTACATTACAAACTGCCTCAGAAGGTAAAAACTTTTACAAGGAGTCACCTTAGGAGTACAGAGGCCACATAAGGTAAATTGCTCAGAGACCATGCATGGAGGTTAGACCAAACAACATGTGTCAGTCATTCTTTCATAAATGGTTATATACCAGCTCTGCAGCCTTATTAGTAGATCTGCTGCAGGTTTTTACGAATACAAATCTGCAGCTTAAAAAAAGTAAACCAACACACCTAAGCGCACACACATCCCAGAACCATCATATTTGAATCCAAGCAATTTTTCTTCACTCTAGTGGATGTGAATGTTTGATTGTCAGGTGGTCTTAATGCCATCTTTCAAGCACCTCCCTCCTCTCTCCTTAGTTTAACCAACAAAAATCAAAATTCTGATAAAAATTACAGAAATCCCACTAAGAGAACCACAAACAATCTTCCTTTGTTACACCTAAGTAGTAAACGGATATTAGATATTTTTTTGCTCTATAGCCAGTTCAATTCAGCCAGTTCAGAAGGAATCACCAAATGTTTATTAGTTGTCTTTCTTAAAATCATGGTAATTACCTTGCTTCTTAAATAATTAGGCTTGTTTGTTTATTTGCTTTAGTTTTTGTTCATTCATAATAACTAACCATTGATTAGCAACAGATGATGTAGATAGTTTAACCTCTTCTTTTGTCAAGTATTTGCCCCAAACAAAGTAAGGCAAATTTAATGTCTCAATTCAGTCTAGATTATTGGGATGAATACCACTAATACCTACTGACGCTTATTCAGCTCCTACCAAGAATTATTTCAGAAGCACTTTGCTGCCATCTAGTGGTTGGTGTTATGGCTAATAGTGCCTTATTTATATTATTTGTATACTATTTAGCTAAATTAATATCTGTGTGTTCTATGTTCAGATTAATGATCTCAATCTGTTAAAAAGCAAAAATACAACTAATTATGTTTGTTCTATATTAGTGAAAATAAATTCAGAAAGTAAAGGGTTCATAACCTTTAGAAGACAATGAGATTTTCTACCTATTTTATATAAGAAATATAAACATTTAAAAATCTTACTTCTTCTGTTTAATTGCTTTTTCAACATTCAGTGCTTGTGATGACTTTACAATGCTGTGCTGCTTTTCTAATCTCCAACCAGTATTTACAAGCAACTTTGAAAACAACAATTTTACTTCAAGGTACCCTCTTAAAGGAGTTTTAATTGTTTTTTTTTTTTTGTTTTTTTGTTTTTTTGCTATTTCAGCTGTCGGCTTAATCAGGCCTTAAAATGAAGGCATCGAGATGAAAATCTAAGAAGTAATAAATGGAAAGGTCAAGTCTCTTCTGTGTTCACATCTCAAACAAAGGTCAGACAGGACAAGGTAGAATTTTAAATCTTCACAGTTATATGGGAATTCTACATAGTCAAATCTAGAACAAGGCAAATTCCCCTTAAAACCTAATTGTAATCTGAATTTATATTGGGAACCAGTGAAGAAACAAGTGCAAGGGAGATATTTTCCCATTTTTATGCTAAAGGACAACTGCAGATGTGACTAGTAGTCCTGCGTTGCGCTAACATCTAAAGCATTAGAACGGTCAAATTAGAGCATGAAGAGAAAAGCTGCCATCAGGCTCTTTATTAGACTAGACAATAAAAAAGTCTTGTCCCTGGAAAGAAAGACTCAGTTTTGCCTCCTTTTCTTGTCCAAAATCTAGTTTATTTTTTTTCCACTTGTTTTGAGTCAGCTTCATAGCTATACCCATCCATCATAAATAGTTTGAGTGACTTATTTTATTTATTTTTTTCAAGATGGTATAATTTCTCAGGAGCTTTGGGGGAACATGAAAGTATCATAGAAACGCAGGAAACGTCCATTTTAAACAGCTTTAGAGACAGACAGGTATAGTGGTGCAGTGCAGCCAGGAGACCCTCAATTTTGACCTGAATATATCTGTTTCTTTCTTCTCTTAAACGGCCTGTTTACCAATGGACAAACAGCCTGTGTTGTTAACACTAATGTGTATTATTTAGTGGCCAGCAGTTTGAGATATTCTATTTCTTGACAGAAGGCAGCAATGATCAGTATGAAACTATTAACTTAAAGATCGAGCAGAGTAAAAGGAATAACAGCCAGCAAGACACTGGAAGAATACGTCATAATGAGTATTATAAAACACGATGCACATCCAAACAGATATAGAAATGATGAATGTTGGGGGAGAAGACAGACGCACTGTGTAAACCATGTATAATTTCACTGCTCAGGAAGATTTTTGAGTGTTAATTGCATCTAAAAAAGAATTTTACTAATTCAAAGAACAACCTCTGATGTATCTGAGGGGATTTCAAGACTTTTCATGTTTTGTTCCCCAGACTTTTGATTATCAGCAGATAGACCACATTATCTCCTATTTTTGCACAGCATGTAGCCCATCAAACATTTGCTTGTTTGCCTTGGCTTTCAGTTACATATAAAGATATGAGGTTTTCAGAAAATGTTCCACTGTTTATGTATTTAATACTCCAGCATATGTAGTGTTATCTCCCAATTTATTGGTCATGTTTAATATTCAATTACATAAAAATAAATTTGAACCATTCTGCAGTTGTCATGATCTGTCTGTTAATATTACGTTGTTCAGTTGTGGTTTTTTCAGTTCATGTTTAGATTCATCATTCCATACTTGTGTTTAGATTAATCACTTGGATTCCTGTGTTAGATGAGTTAGTTTATATGTCCTTATAGATCTGGTTCCTCCCTGTTTATGTTCTGCAGTTAGTTTCATTGTTTATTTATTTCCGTTCACTTAGATGTTTTCCCACTATTCTCCCTGCTCATCTGTGTGAATTAGCCAACCTCCTTCAGTTGCCTCCTTTCTGTCTCTTACTAGCTGCTCCTGATTTTCCCCTTAATTAGCACCCTGTGTTCATTGGTACATTCTCCATTGTCCTTTAGTACTTATACTCTCTGGTTGTCATTGTCCTCCACTTGTTCCTCCTGTTTGCTACCGGGTTAATACCTGTCAAACTCACCAACTCTTGCCTGCACTTTGTTACAGCAAAACCCACACCAAACTTGACAGTAGTACTGTGAAAAAGTATCTCCCCTCTTACAGATTTCTTTTGTTTATGATTTTTTTTTGTCACATTCAAATGTTTCGGATTATCACAGATGTATAACAAAGATAAACTGAGTGAAACAAGTAAAATAGCCTATCCAAACGGCTCTTATTTTTCCTTTTGCCCTTGTCTTCTGTCTCTTCTTCTGCCTCCACTGCGCATGGTGGTTGTTGCAGATTTTTTGGACAGGTTATATGGACAGGTGTTGCTCATTTTAAAGTTTTGCCTGGAATGAATCACAACCACTACATGATTCTGCTCTTTATATGCACCTGCAAAATGTCACAGGTAAAAACCAAATGTCCCAGGAATAACAAAATACACAAGAGTAACAAGCAGTACACTGTACCATGCCATAAAAGTAATTTCCCACTCTTCAACTCAACAGGCGCATGTTGTTCCTGACATGGCTGAGGGTTGCCACAGCTGCATATTATACAAGTGAAATTCTCCTTCAATCCATCTAATTTTTATCCACACTTAATGGTGGATTCTATCCAAACAGTCCTTTTGCAAAGACAGGGTAACCCTCTAATAGGTCAACAGTGCATCAGAAACACTATCTGTTGAAGATATGATGAGAAACATCAGAATCAATTTCCACTTTACAGTCCAGGCTAGACAAGACAAGGCATTGGTTTTTCCAAATGAACTTTTAATGATGAGAGCAATTTCACTGATGGAGTCACAACTTAGAGCTCTAATGGAGTGACTTTCTAACAGCTTCAATAAAAACTGAGCAGCACCCTTAATCAAGGGGTCAGTCATTAATATCCTAGATTTACTTCTACAGCCAAAGAGGATTTTATTGTAGTCATGTCATTACAATTGCAAACTTCAGCATATTAAATTTTATGTTTTCAATGTATTAGAATTTATTTGATAGAAAAACACGAAATAGTACGTCTGTGACGTTGAACAAAGTTTATACAAGACTTTCTCATTTTTAAAAATACAAATTAAAAAAAATCTATGCATTATTTGCTGTTATTTTAGCTTTTAACTTTGTTCTCTCTCTTTTCTCTTCCTAGAAGCTACACCTGGCCTGGCTCTGTGTCTACCTGTGACACATTTCTGGAGAGGGACATCGTCTGAGCTTTTGCTGGCAATAACTTAATGCTCACCCTCTACCGATGATCCACATGGCCCTGTCTTTCAGTGTTTAACATACATTAAGGTTTGTGGTTTCAATTTGAGAAAATGTGAAAAAGTACAAGAGGTATAAACATTTTTTGCAAGGCACTTCAAAGCTGTCTACAATGTAACTATTTTCCTCAACTGTGATGTCATGCAGAGTGGAGAAAGCTTTTTATTATTTCCACAAAACACAATCTTTTTTAAAGATTTTTTTTATAGTTATAATTGTTGTTTTTTCGAAAGTAAGCAGACAGGAAATGGGGTGGAGAGAGGGGGAAAACCTGCAGCACAGGCCTCCAGGGTTGGGACTTGAAGCCCAGACGGCTGCGTCGAGGTATGAGGCCTCCATATATGGGTCATGAGGCCAAAATAAAATGATTTTGTTAACAATTCATTAGAATCTATAAATATTTTGGAGTATGAAAAGTAAACATGTCCTTTTAAATTTCGCTACATAACAACCAAATCCCTATTTTACTCATCCTTTGGTCATAATTGTTATGGATGGAAATATATATGGAACAGTAGACTTATAAGACCGACTATATCAGTGTACAATCATTAAACAGGATGCAAAACAGCAAAAGTTTCTTATAACTAATAAACAGCCTGAAGTTCTTAATTTAGGAGAGCACAAAGGTGACAAAAAGGGTAAAGAAAGTGGTAGAATAAAAGGACATTAAAAGAGGACGACGAGACAACACTTGTATCCATCACATTATTGTGTCTATGTCTTTGTTGTAAAATGGGAGTTTTTACTCTCTTTCCTCCCTGTGCCCCACGGGGTCCGTTTCTCTCCAGTTCCGAGACCCAACCAGTAAAACCAGGAAAGTATTTACCTTGTGAAATAATGAGAAATGGTTAAGTATAAAATCAAGATTTATGCCAAAATGATCAGTGTACAGAGTATACAATTGAACAGATACAGAGTGACATTCACCTTCAGTACCGGGCCCCCCTCAGCTTATTTTAGGGATGAACCGAGAGGAGCAAAGAATGGAGCGCGAGTCCTGCTTTTATCTATGCCTGTTCTTAACCCTCCTAAAGGGTGTCATCCTCTTGTATCAGTTTATCCTTGACTATGTGTTGCATCTTATGTGATATCAACAGTTATGTTGTGTAAACAGAATCATACATCCATAACAATCCCCCTGTTGAGGTGGGAAAAACCCACCTCACATCAATCAATGTGTCTAGTGCATATGGACCTAAGCTAGAATATGGCAGGCAGTTCCTTCCGGCCGTCGCGTAACTCCGCTCCCCCAAATGGAGTGCCATCTCTCCGGTAACTGCCTGCAGCCCTTAGTATGTGCACCCCCTCCGTTTCCCATAGAACAGACCTATGCTGATGTGTGTCTGAAATTTAAATGATTAAAAACATCGCAAATAGATGATAATACCCTGTTGAAAATTAAAAACAACAAAAATAATAAAACCCTAGAAGCACAGCGTGTATCAGTATATTGTAGACCCTAAATCGTAGACCCTGTTCAATTATCTATTGCAGTCATCTGGTCCGGTCCCCCTCCAGGCCGCAGGAAAAGGTTGGTCATCCTCCTGGTGTTGCATCCTCGGTTTATGGCTGTGATTTAATTTTGCTCCCATTTTCAGGCTGGCTCTGAACAATGGGTTTCGACCTCCTCACAGCACAGTATCATAATTTGTGCAACACTTTGGTTTGGTTCCATGGGATCCACATCATCACTTGTGCTCAATTATTCAGTGGATCACATCAGTGCGCTCTGGCACCACATCCATTTGATATTTTGGTAATCTCAAACCTCTGGTATCACTAGAACCAATCGCACGAACAATACACCTGAGGATGAGAGCTGGAATACACGTTGCACAACAGCAAACACAAGCTGCGATCACCACAAGAGTCCATGAAGTGAATATACTGACCAGTAGGTTTCCCCATTTTCCAAACCACGTCTCGAACATGTTTGTGAATTGTTCATCAATTCCTGAATGCGATTTTAATTCAGTGGATAGTGATTGCAATTCTTTTAGGGCCTTCGTTAGAGATCCATCAGGTGCTGTAATTTTTGGGAATAAAAGAACAACAAGCCTCTCCACAAACACCACACAACCGTTCTTCTTTTGCTAGGATCATATCCAAAGCTATTCTATTTTGACAAGAAATAATTTCAACATCCTGTTTACACAGCCTTCAGCTGTCTCTCTTGTTTTGCCGTGGTGTCATTTAAAACATTAGAATCGGTTCTAACAGGAAGCAGTTTGTGTTCTAGCAGACATATCAAATTCAAAAACACATTTTCTGAAAGATTCCCCCTGACGAAGTGGGCCAATCGGTGTCAGGGCATCCTGGAGGGAGATGGTAACCAGGGTACATCATTCCTGTCCAGTCAATAGGTAGTCACCACCAAAGCAATTATTCCCCCTAAATCAGTTCTGTTCAGCAGCAAGTAAATGTTCAAGGCCTTGTATCAAGTTAATTTACAATCTAAGTTGCAAACATCATCATCTATAAATAAATAACTCAGAAGCACATGGGAAGTTATAATTTCTATTCATGAAGTTATTTGAATTGATTAAATAGTTGAACACTCCTTTAATCCTTTATGCAATTTATTCCACAAATGGAGTTTAGACGAAAATTCAGAATGAAAGACTCACCTTCACCGCCTCCACCTTCCAATGACTCTTCTGTACGTCTCCTGGCCTTCCAATCAGCATCCTGTCCATCTGATTCTCCATCCAATCACCTTCCGACGCCTTGCTTTTAAAGGACCTTCAGCTGTGTTCATCCTTGCTTGTCAGCTGAGCTCATCCCTCCTCCACCCCACCTCAACCATCTTCCTTCACATCTACTCCTGGCTTCCTCACTCCCTGGCCGCCAATCCACCACCAGTGTCGGATAGGGGGGAAGACATCTCTAAATCTAAGCCTTACAAATGATCATCTTAGCTCATGTCATTCTCAGCATTCATGTTTTCCTCCCAGGTCCAAGCGCCAAAGAAATAACCATGTAATTTCTCATCATGAAAACCATCCCTTACCATCCCATTACCATCCCTTTCTTTGTGAGTCTTTTCAGATTGAATTTCACATTCACAGATTTAAACATTTGTTTGTTGATTATTCACACAGTTTTACTTTAGAAATCTTTCTCCCCTCTGTGACTTTTGATTTTGTGAAATTTACCGGGACATACTCCTTCAAGCTTTAACCCAACAAATAGAAGCTTTATTGTTTATTTCTTTATCACCTCTGTTGAAGTAACCCAGCTTACTCAAAATTTATGAAACAGGTTCCACATAATTGCATTTTGTTAGTTGAAAGCAAAAAGATGATTTAATCTTACCTTATGAAATTATGGTTACTGGAATAAATTAATTTAGTTTTACAAGCAAATTTTTGATGTGTTAGCTGGAAATGAAATGTTAAGTCAAAAGATATCCAATCAAACCTATTGGTATGTTCTTCCTCAGGTGCTTTCTGATTTCTCTGAGGTTTCCTTCGGAGGACGGCTCTACCTTCCTGCAATATAATCTGCTTACCTTAGTGTTGCCCTCATCCAGAGTTCCGTTTGTTTCTTCTGTTGGATCTTTGGTTAGAGCCTCCTGTGTGTTATGAGACAAACACTTTACAGCAGATTGAAATCATTGAGCATAGTGTGTCAGTTGCTCTCTCTGTGAATCCAGATGGGTGCACACCCCGAATGAAGAGAGGAGGTGAAAGGTCAGGTCATGGTTCTTCCTGTCAGCAGCTCATGGGGAGTTAAACCCATGAGCTCGGTGGGGGATGATCTTACGTAAAACATCACCAAGGGCAGCGCATCCAGCCACTTCATTTTTGTATCAGCACAAACTTTAGCCAATCATTTTTTGATTGTGTGATTAGCTCTCTCAGCCGACCTGGTAAAAGTGTCAAGCACATCTCTACATCCTTTCACTCTGTTGTCAGCACCCATAAAATCAGTAACAGTTTCCTTTAGGGCTGTTGGGAACAGGAAATGCTCCAATACCTGTTTTCATGAAAATCTTATATGTAAAATAATTGTGATAAATTGAAGACAGGTCTATGAGCTTTTTTATTTTTATCATTATTTTCAATACAGGTAAAACCGTAGCTATCTTTATGTGATTTTGGAAAAATTCTGGAAACCTTTTTGAGATAGAAGTTTGGCAATGATCATCAGAATATCAGACCTTTATTAGCGCTTTTAAAGTCCCTCAAATACACTCTACAATGAAATCATGTTATCATTGTCAGGTCAGTGAGGTTCACAAGTCAGTCAGAACCTTGGTCTTTTGGTCTTGGGTCGTTTGGTCATTTGGTGTGTGCACATAATGTTTCATAGATCCAGCCTATGATCAGTCAGCAACCCTTCCACACAGTGTGATGTTATTTCTGCAGTAGGTTAAGTTGTTAGTATCTCATGTAGACTGACATCTACTGTTGCATTTGGAGAGGATCTCAGATTAAATAAACCTAGTTCGAGCTTCAATCCAGGTTAGTTTTGTGTCTGCAGACTTTAGCCAATTTTTCTTTTTGTATACATAGTTCTGTTAGCTCTCCATACTAACCCATGAGATGCTGGTTTGAAAACCTGCACCTATTAACGTTTTACTCCCATTCATCTTTTAACTTCCCCTGGATCTTTACTGGAGAAAATGAGTGCCATCGTCAGATCTCATGATTTTAGGCACTCCCATGGTGTGATTTTCTCCTCTTTCCCTTTTTAGAAGGAACGTTTTCCTTCAGTTTTGTGTTCTGCTCCCATGTTAGTGAAATCAATCATTATTTGCTTCCATGGAGCACTGTGGACTGGAACGCTGCCCAGTCCTGCTTTTAATGAAACCTTTTGATTAAACTAATTGCAGATTTGACACGGTTGCACAAAATATGTTGTGACATTTTTCAAATTATCCTTCAATTTATGACTTTTGAGAAATGGGACATGTTGCTTTGAACCAGAACAGTGACTTCTGTTGTTTTCCTACTTCCCCCTGTTGAGAGAGAAAAGGTTATCATATCTAAGGTTCTTGTTCAAGAGAATCACATAAACTTCTGGTGGGCCGGTTTTGGCACGCGGGCCTTGAGTTTGCCACAAGCAGGGTAGAGTTACAATCTTTATCAGAGCTCTCAGCAGAGACAGGCTGCTGTGTGCAGAAGTTTTATCTTTGTTTTCAGGCAGCTGCATGTCTGTGTCAAGTCTAATGCTGCAGTCATTTCAAAGAGCTGAGGAGAGAATTTAACTTCTCTCAAAAGAGGAAAAATCAAAAATGCACACAATCTGGGTCAAATATGGAATTATTTCCCTATAAAATGAATTTTCTGCATGTGCTTTTGAACAGGCCTCAGCATTATAACTATGTTAGTTAAATGCTGCTCTTGCTGTTCTCTCTGTTCTTTAATTTTCAGTCTTGTCTGACACCATGCTTGAGTAAACTAGGTTTGTTTCGTGAATTTTTAACAAAAAGCAGGGGAGGCGCACAGTGAGTTATAAAACTATTTTCTTTGCCTGTTGTTTATGAATCGTAGTGCTGCTGTATGACAGAATGGTAGAAAATGATTTACCTATAAAATCTCCATGAATTTCCAAAACATTCCCACAACCTGCATGTATTTGTACCAGCTGTTAAGAGTCCAATTGCTGTTTTGTGGGTTTAGCTGGATTTATGATTCGCTGTTTGCCGTTTTCCAGCAGGGCCTGCAAGGACGCTGGTGGATAAAGGCTAATTCTCTCATTTATACTCATTCAGTTTCTCATGGGGCCGCCCCCATGACTTGCTTTTTATTCACAAGACTCAGTTCTGGCCAACCGGGACGTATGACACGCTATGTTTCGAGCTCCCGGTCCAATTGAAAGCCCTCTAATCGGCTTCCAAGACACAGTATGGTACAACAAGTTATGTAAAAACATTAATTATCATTTACAATACTACTGTTAACCGAGGCGAGCCTGTAAAACAGGTGGAGAATATCTTTTCCTACGCCGGAGTTTCAACCGATCTCCGATCCTCCAAAGCCAATTCTCTATCTTATTCAACCACTGTGAGAAATTTCCTGATTACTCTCAGTCAACATCAATACTACTGTTTCATGTGAGGCGTGCGTGTAAAAACAGGTGGGGACTTATTTTGTATTACTTCGTACACAAGTTTCCCGGATTGTCAAGATCATTGAGTCATCAATCAATTAATCAACCAATCCACAGATTAAATCCATATAGATAAATTCACCAATTAATTCAACCAATCAATCACCCTGAAGTTAACCGATCCCCGTTCCTCGGGCCGGATCCGCTATCTTATTCAAACCTTTCTTCGTTAAATGACTGATTAGTTTTTTCTATCTCATGCATGAGTTCTCTACCTCTGACGTCTTTTTACCTCTTTATCTTTTTCACCATTTTCCACAACAATATAGACTAAGTGAATGTCATTCCATACTTAAATTTGGATCAGTGGAAGTCCGGAAAAAGAGACGTGAGAGCCGAGCCTTACAGCAAAAGCGTCTGTCTACTAGGTATTTCTGCCTACCTGAGATGACCGCGGTCTGTACTGAAGGCTCGGTCCCCCCGCCGCCGCTGTCTGGGGTCCTGCTTGCAGGGTTGGTCTCGTTTGGAAACTGGACAATCGGACGAGCCCCCACTGTTGTAAAATGGGAGTTTTACTCTCTTTCCTCCCTGTGCACCACCTGGTCCGTTCTCTCCATTTCCAAGACCCAACCAGTAAAACCAGCAAAGTATTTACCTTGTGAAATAATGAGAAATGGTTAAGTATAAAATCAAGATTTAATGCCAAAATGATCAGTGTACAGAGTATACAATTGAACAGATACAGAGTGACATTCACCTTCGGTATCGGGCCCCCCTCAGCTCATCGTAGGGATGAACGTAAAGGGTGTCATCCTCTTGTATCAGGTTATCCTTGACTATGTGTTGCATCTTATGTGATATCAACAGTTATGTTGTATAAGCTGTAGCAGTGAGTGGTGCGGCAGATAAGCAACAAGGGCAGATATATTTAATTAGGGCAGCAAAGAGATGATTAGAAAAGGCCACAGAATCATACATCCATAACATCTTGCATTTTAATAGTGTAGAAAAATATGTAACTCTAAATAAATAAAGCCCCAGTATCACTTCCCTGTGCAATGGATAAATATTCTTGACATGAATGATGCAACTCTCGATGCCATTTTTAAATATATGCCACACTGCTTTGGAGTGTACTCAAGTACTTTTTAAGTATCACAGCAATGACACTATATCAACATTACTTAAACTCATGTTATCCTGTGCAGATGTTCTGTCTACACTGATGACGTTTCACCCATCTTGGCATACTGAATGCTTGCAGTGGCTCCAACTGATAGCAGACCGACCTGCTTTCTGATTAATTCAGCTAAAAATTATTTGAGCTTTTTAGGGAACCTCATTTAAAGACTTTTAATAGTGCAGGGATGTCAAACTCCAGTCCTCTAGGGTCAGTGTCCTGCAATGTTTAGATGTGTCCCTGATCCAACACATCTGAATCAAATGCCTGAATTAGAGGCAACTGTGGCTCAGTAGGAAAAGCTTGCATTCAGAAGGTTGTGGGCTTCCTCCTGCCGTATGTCAATGTGCCCCTGTGCAAGGCACTTAACAAGTTGCCTACCAATCTGCGTATCGCTGTATGAATGCGTGAGCGTTAGTTAGGGTGAATGTGGCTCTAGTGTAAAGCGCTTTGAGTGATCTGCATGATTAGAAAGGCACTATATTCAGTCCATTTACCATTTAATTACCTCCTCAGTATACAGTCCAGCACTCCAGAGTCCTGCTAATGAATTAATTGTTCGATTCATGTGTGTTGGAGCAAAGTTGCAGGACACCAATCCTCGAGGACTGGATTTTGACACCTGTGGTGTAGAGCATTAAATATGAAAGATAAAGTCTGTGATGTCATGACAAAAATTATTTCCCCCCATGCTGACAGTAAAACTAGAATTCTAGACAGACACTTCAGGCACAGTTCTGAATGCAATTATACAGGGCAAGATAGCAAACAGTGGGACTACAGCTGAAGAAGCAATACAAATAAAAGTTGTGGATATAACTGCTTAGATTATGGATAATAGGTATAAAGACCCATTGTTTTATTTTTTATCAGTTAGATTTGACCAGACTTTAGTTGGGTTTTTTTTTTGCATCGTTAGGCTAAGGTATCTATATAATGTGATATCCAGTGGAGTTTTGCATCTATATGTGGCAGTAAATTGTGGCATTTATTACCAGTCAACACTGTGATGCCTTTCTCCTTTGATGGCAGGTTTCTGTGGTTTGTGTGGGTGGTGATCTTTTTTGTGTATGGAGCTATCACTGATCAGTCTAACTACCCTTTTCCTCTCTTTGTACCACAAGAACTAAAAACATAAAAGGCTTCTTCTTGTTTGTCAGAAACATCATCTAGTGAAAAGTTTCTACTTACCGTTTGTTATATGTTATAAATGTAAAAGTTTTGACAGCCAGATTTCAAAGGAATATATGTCATTTTCTGGTTCAGGTGGGGTGCCATAGCAGTTGGGAAAAAAAACTATTAAGAGTGCTGTGGATCACATGCAGAGCCCGGAAAACGGGTTTGAAGATCATTGTGCGGTCAATGAATAGGCAAATAATTGCAAAGGTACCTTTTTCTAGCATGTAAATAATTGTTTGCACAGGATTATTCTTAAAATTGTATGAGGTCGGGGAAAACATCGTGTGAGTAATGGTTGAATCCTGCAAACCATACAAAGGACATCTGGTTGCCAGCATGAAACATGTTGCCATTGTAAGGTTCTTGACTTTCTTTGAACTAAATCTTGATCACTGTGTTTAATGCACTGGTGAGGTGTTCTAATCAGAGTTCATTCTCATCTTCTCTACAACCCATTACATTCCCTCAACCAACCACCACCACACCTTGCCATTAACCCAACGCCTTGACACAGACAAAATAGGTTGCAATTGGAATAAT
Source organism: Crenichthys baileyi (assembly GCA_036173005.1). NCBI lineage: Eukaryota > Metazoa > Chordata > Actinopteri > Cyprinodontiformes > Goodeidae > Crenichthys > Crenichthys baileyi. The sequence goes on along the minus strand of JAHHUM010002365.1, from coordinate 165,810 downwards.
AATGTTTGGCTGAGAGGAGTTGATGAGCTGTTGAGATCTTGCAAGAGTTGTGCATAAGTAATATGGCGGTATACTGGTAAACAAACACGACAAAACTAAGGTAAAACAAGCCAATAAATTCAAGTCGAACCCATAAATGTGTAAAATACAAACCACTGTCTCACATGTTCTCAATAAAACAAACTGGACGAAGAAACCTTGGACAGCCTGGAGAACTACGTTAATGAATGTTTTGATAACATTGTAATGGGCAAGCCACAAAAATCTCCAGCCATGGCCACACCAACATCAAAACGCACCCGTTCAGAGTGCTCGGCCAGCACCTCCACTGTCTCCCCAGAGAAAAGCTACGCTGATGTCCTGGACTCTATCAACAAGAAGCTAACCAGCCTGGATACATCTCTCGCCCTGGTGGAAGTTCTCCACAGGGAATTTCAAGCTCTGAGGGAGTCTCTGGAGTTTAGCCAGGAACAACTAGCCTCGCTCACTTACCGATGGAATGACACAGCTGGTGGGAGAAAATAAAAAAATTAAGGAGACCATCCTGGACATACAGGCTCGGGGCATGCGGGACAACCTTGTCTTCTCCGGCATCCCAGAACGGGCAGAGGAGGACGCCGAATTCATGGTCCGTTAAGTTCTCCAACGTCAGCTGAAACTCCCAAGTGACGAGGTAAAAAACATCACTTTCCATCCTGTTCATCGGCTCGGAGGTAAGAAGTCCGATCACAACCGACCACGGCCAATTGTAGCAAAATTCGAGCACTATAAGCAAAAAGAGCAGGTCAGAAGTCGGGGCAGAGAGCTGCGGGGAACGAACTTCAGCGTTAATGACCAGTTCCCAAAGGAGATCCTTGATCGGAGGCGAGTTTTATTCCCAATCAGGAAGAAATATATCACCGAGGGGACCAGAGCTACAGTGGCTGTAGATAAACTTTCTGTCAATGGTCAGTTGTTCAGGGACCAGGAGATCACTCCGTGGCTTTATTAGGAGCAACAGCAGGTTAATCTAAAACATGTAACACTGGTTAGATAAGAGGTTGATAACTTGCAAATGTAATCTAATGTAAAGCACAGCTCAGCATGCTGTTTACACTGTTTGATGTGGGTGTGGCCAAGGCTGGGCTTTTGGGTATCTGCTCATTTTTGTCTCTTCTCATCTACCTCTCATTTACTGCACCTCTCTGTCACTCTTTTTTCTTTACTGTCACACACAAACATGCACACTCACACACCAACAAATATTTCTTAACATAGCCTTATATCTCTCACCCCCTCTTACCCCCAGCACCTTCTTAAATGTGTCTGTCTTTTTCTCTGCTATATCTCTGCTTCTGGACTTCATATCAGGCAACCCAAAGCACTAACTATGATTTCACTTGGGTCTATCCGTTTCTGTGGTGACATGCGCTGTCCAACTTTAGCGACACATGCACAACTATGGGTACACTAAGGTTTGTCACATGGAATGTGCATGGACCCGGCACCAGAGAGAAAAAGTTAAAATTTTTTTAATCAACTTAAAAGACTACAGGCAGACTTTGTCTTATTACAAGAGATTCATAAATCTGCCACAGCTGCAAATGATCTTAAATCACATGAGTTTCCTAATTTGATTTTCTGCCTGCTATAATTCTATGCAAAGGGGGAGTAGCAATCTAATCCACAAAAATGGTAATTTACAGTATTAGATACAGTTACAGATCCCGGGAGGAGTAGATAATGGTTGTACATCCCTCCAGGTCGTTTGGTGGGTAGCGGTAAACATTAAGGAGTGAACACACAAGGATTTTCTCACAAAAACCCCCAAAAGGATTGTTTATAAAGAAAGGACACCTAAAAGGGAAATACCTGATGAAATGAGAAACCCAAATTAAGATGAATCAAATCCCCAGAAAATTAACCAAAATAACCTCCTAAAGCCAAAAACCAACCTTACAACCAACACCAACAGGGGAGGAATCGCAGAGAGAGAGATCCTTGTGCTGCATACATGGCAGCTTTTTAGCAGTAGCAGCAATAGGTCAACCAACACATCCTGCAGCTAGGCCCATTTCCAAACCCCTGAAAGAAAAAAAAAAACAAACCAAAGCAACTAACTGGGTCGTAACAATATATAATAATGGAAAATAATCTTATACATAACCAAAAGATATTTATTGCTCAGTTAATATGTCCCGAAATGTTGAGGACCCCCCCGCTTCTTCCATTCTTTTTTTTCTGACTGTCAAAATACTTGGATTGCTCAACTTCTTCTTGGGGGCGATCTCAACTTTGGTCTAATGAAAGAATTATACAGGTTGACCCAAAACAGGGGACTCAGCACAGTTGGTGCAATCAATAAAAATAGATTTAACAGTACACGAGGGATTACGACTTTGCGATTCATGGCGATCTTTCACCTCTTAATCACAGATAATATACGTTCTTCCACATGTTTATCACTCTTCTCCCGTCTGGGATTATTTCTTAGTCAGCACCTCAATTGTTGACTCACATGCAGGCACTGAGATACATCCTGTAGCTGTCAGCTGGGGGTGGTGATCATGCCCTGTCTGCTTAACCTCTAGTAAATAAGAAAGAAAACCACAAAGCAAAAAAACTGGAGGTTTAATACCTCATGCCTCTTAAGGATGAAGAAGATAAATATTTTGAAAGAATGTGCACTTCATATTTTGGAGTTTAATGGACCTCCCGGGGACATCAACTTTTTCTCTGGGAGGCAGGGAAAGCTGTATTAAAGAATTAGAAGAAACCCATTAAACTGTTAGAATGCTTCCCAGGAAGAAGGAAATGCAGGAGTAAAGCTACGTAAAGCCAAACTAGAATTAAATCAAACTATAGACAAAAAACCCCCAATTATTAGGTAAAGACTTTGAATAGAAAACTCGTGAACTGGCCCCAATAAATCAGGTAGCTTTTTTAGCTAAACCCAAGTTAAAAATAAATTAGAGAAAAAAAACAACTATGAAAAGCGTATTAATAAACTGGTTATAATAATTATACAGTTCCCAACGGCATGTATCAGGATCCAACGAACCAAACATCTTCCAGCGATTTTCTTCAGAGGGGACCAGGAGGGATGCCCACTTTCCCCCTCTTATTTGCAATTTTTAGAACCGCCTTTTTGCGGCAGCAATCAGGCAAACTAATGACATTTAAAGGCAGAAAATGCATGAATATTGAACATAAAATCAGTCTTATGGCAGATTATGTATTACTCTTTCTCCAGCATTCCCCCCCGCAAAACCTCCGTCTCTCGGGTAATGGATGATAAATCTTTCTAAGAATTTCAGATTATTCTATAAATTGGTCGAAATTGACAGCTCTTCCAATTACTGTTCTTTCCACAATTCTTAATATACAACTACAGTCCAGGGAAGTGAGTGATACCATACCTTGGGTATTAATGATTCTCTAGAGTGGCAGATTTCACAAAAACTAAACCACATCCCGCTTGTTTAAAAAAAGTGGAGATGATCTCGCTAGAGGAAATCTTACCCATATCACTTATGGGCAGGCGTTGCTTCATAAAAAATGATGGTCTTGCCCAAAAATCAATTACTTATTCTTCAATTATGCCAAATAAAACCGTCATTGACTGGTTTAGCTCTCTGGACTCCTCCATCACAAAAATTTCTTTGGAAAGATAAAAACCCCCGGGTATTAGCTTAAAAATGCTTGGCAAAAAGACCAAAGATAAAGGAGGACTAGATTTGCCTAACTTTCATTCATTACTTCAACCAACCCGGCTACAATACCAATCTCAAAATGGTTTAAACCACAGTCCTCCTGAGAACCCTGGCTAGACGTTCCCTTTAGAACAGACTTTGTGCCAATAATATTAAGGTTATCATATCTACCATTTATTAGACCCTCGAATATAAAATGACTTGAATGCTTTAAAACCTCAATATCAGCACCTCAATTTCAGATTCAATTCAGTTTATTTATATTAGCGCCAATTCACAACACATGTCGTCTCCAAGGCACTTCCAAAAGTCAAGGTACATACATTCCAATTAATCGTAATCATTGAACAGTTAAAGTACGATTCTGTTATGTATTCAAATGGATAAAAAGTTTTTTCTATCTAAGGAAGGAAACCCAGCCCCAGATTGCATCCAGTCAGGACTTGCAGCATTCACTCCTCCCGGATGAGCATGTAGGAGACAGTGGACAGTCACTGGCGTTGACTTTGCAGCAATCCCTCCTACTGAGCATGCATGTAGTCGACAGTTGGAGAGGAAAAACTTCCCTTTTAAACAGGAAGAAAAGAAACCTCCAGCAGAAACAGGCTCAGTGTGAGCAGCCATCTGCCACGATCCGACTGGGGTTTAGAGAAGAAACAGGCTAAGACACAAAGAGAGACAAAGAAGCACTGATCCCAGGATTACTTTCTATGGGAAGAACCAAGGTAAATGTTAATGGATATGTAGCTCCTTTAGTCGTTTCAACCTAGAAAGAAAGACAACAGTAAACTCTGAGCCAGTTTTCAAGTTTAGAGTCTGAAGGAGACATAGAGTTAGTTGCAGTTAAAAAGCTCAGTCAGTAGCTATGGTCTAGGAGAGAAGAAAGTGGTTAAAACAACTGAAAGACAGGGAGCCATGGGGATCATCGGTATGTATTTCCTCTGTGCCGCCCCTTCTTTCCCCCGCGCAAGCAATCCCCCCCCCCCCATTTTTGTTTGCCCCCTTTCCCCCCCCCCTTCACCCTTCTCCTGTGCACCTGGTCGTCTATATACAGGTCGCCACCCCTGCTGGTTCCGGACCCCTCCGTTCCTCTTAACCCTCCCTCTCCCCTCCTCCTACTTCACCCCCCCCCACACTTCTCTCTACTCTCATTGCCTATGCACCAGCCCAAAGTACAACTCGCTCCACCTCCATTTGCCCTCCATCCCTCTTGCCGCTACACTCTGCTGTCTTTGCTGTCTCACTTTTTCTTTTTTTATTCACAGCGAAGAGTGTGAAAAAGTCGGTCATTGATGTACCTCTATGCCGAGCCTAAGCCTATAGCCAGACAAATAACTACAGGATAGCTACAAGAAAACACTAAGCCACTCTAAACATATAGCTCTAATCAGAAGCGAATTATATTCAAGACTAGCACTTAAGAGTAGAACAGATTCATGTCATCTAGAGCCCACTCTAGGTCCGCACAATAAGGAGCCTTGTATCCTCTATCACTAAAACCCACAACGATCGGGATCCAGGACTAACCTACTCCTGCTGTCAGATTGACATAACCATGAAGAAAAAGAGAGGGGCTCCATACGGTAAGCAGAAAAGTGGACTCTAAGAGTTAGTGTTTCGCAGCCTAAACCCAGATACACTGTAGCCCAGTAATGAAATAGAACTGAGTACAGACACCCAGAGACTCCCCTATTAACATACAATCCTCTCCACCAGCATTATCTCTCTGATGCGACGACTCGAAGAAATCGAATAGATCTGTCTAGCTCCTAAAGGTATGATAAACCTAAGCCAACTATAACTAATAAGCTTATATACTAAAGAGGAAAGTTTATAGGCCATAGCGTTTAAAAGTAAGGACAGGAGTGTTCCGCCATCATTCGGAACTAAAACACTCACGGGAGACCGCTCAAGGGTTCCACAGGGAGCAGACGGAGCCCTGGGGTGATAACAAAGGATGGCCCTCCCCTCCCATTCTAAACTTTCTGACGCCCAACCATGGCATGGTAACCTTGAGCAGAATATCTAAAAAAAGGACAGCGGTCCTTCACTTCAATACCATGCGGAGACCACACCCATACTGGAACAAACCCGTGCCTCCTGACATCCTACAAATAAAATAATATGACTAAACTTCTCCACGCATGAGATTTGGAAGAGTAAACGAATTGAATACCTTAAACATATATTTGAAGAATTCAGTTCATCCCACTTGAAATAGGATGAATTGATACAATATGGGATGGCCAAAGAATACATTTTTAGAATATCAAAAAAATTAAATCTTATAATAAAAATATAAATTTAGGCTTATAAAAACGTAATAGGAGTTAAAATGCCATCCAAACGCTTGCTACTAGAGTTCCTAACTAAAACTCACTCCCAAAATGAATGTCTAAGATAACAGGACACTGTCACTAAGATAGGACAAATCAATTATCCCCTCCTTTATTAATGAAATGACCGAGCCAGAGGTGGACTTATCAGTTCAACTTTGACCAAACATTTCTGGTCTCGGATATGTTCCAGAAACTTTTAAAATGAACTAATAAACGCCAGTCTACAATTAATAACAACAAAATCCCCTCATAGAGTCTATACTCATACAGGTCAACTGATGTTCAGGATGGGTTTTGCACCATCTAATACTTGCTTACACTGCACAGGCAATATACCTGACAATTACATCCACGCACTATGGTTGGGTACACCTGTTCAGAGGTTCTGGCGCCTGATATGAGAAGACTTATCTAAGTGTCTGAGATGTAATATTTCACCTTCCCCCTCAGTTTGCTTGTTGGGCAACTTAGATGATGCCACCATAGAGACAACTTCAGCTCACATGGTTTTCACACCTTATGTATTGCTAAGAAAACTATCCTAATGAATTGGAAAAATAAAAACCTTCTTAATATTAACCAGTACATAAACCTTCTGTTGGATTATATAAGTCTTGAGACAGCCTCTGCCTCCTCATCAGATCAATCTCTCTGGGCTCCTTTAATTGGCTCCATCACCTAGTGGGGGTGAGGCACCTTTGGCTTCGTCCTGTGGGGCATTGTGGCGGATGCGGGGGGGGGTACCATCTCATTGCAGGTGCTCTCTCCTTCAAGGAGTGCACTCTGCTGGCAGGGCGGAGGATCTGTGGGAGGGGGTGGGGTCAACCTGGGTGTCTAATGTCTTATGTGTTCTGGGAGTTGTTCGAATGGTGGGGTGGGTGTAGGTTTTCTTCCGGGATGGAGGTGGGTGGTAAGCCTTAGGTTCAGGTTCTGGTTCCTTGTCTAGATTCCGGTTGCTGACGCCAGTCCCGGTTCTGTCTGGGGGAGGGGGGTCGGAGGGGTCTGCATGGTTTGGAAGGCGGGCTGGCCGGGGCTGATCTCTGGGTGGGCTGGTCTCGGCTTCTTGGTGGGTTTTGGTTTTGGCTCTGTGGGCTCTCTGCCTTTAGTGGGCTTCAGTGTGGGCTTTCTTGATGGGCTACTTCAGCCAAGGGCATGGGGGTCGGGCATGTTCTTGGACCTGGATGCTATGGGTCTTCTTCTCACGTAGGTGCACTTCTGCATGGGGCTTTGTTTTTGGAGGGCTGGTGGGGGCGCACTTGCATGGTGTGGGCTTTATGCATGGCTTCTGCTTCGGGTGCTCATTACTGCGTACTGTCCTCTGCTGTTTGGCGTGCTGTGGTGCTTGGTGGTCCTGTGGGTGGTGGCTCTGGCCTCCGTGTTTTGTACGGCAGGGCGGGCGTCGCTGGGCTCGGCGAGTGCATTGGGCCTCTCGACCTTATGCTGAGGTGGGGTTTGCTTGTCTGCTGGGTGGTTCCTGGTGGGTGGTGTGTGCTTAGGGTTGGTGGTCTTCACCGTGACCCTACCGATGTATTGAAGGATGTGTGGTGTTGCTGTGGCGTTGGCTTGGGGGGAACCGCAACTTGGCTTGGCTCTGTCGTTTCTGCTTGGCTTGGTCATGGTTTTTGGTCAGTTCTCGGGGCCTGGTCCCTGTCCCTAGCCTTTCGCCCGATGGATGCCTATGCCTCAGTCCCTTGTTCGAACTCGCCGAACGAGGGTGCCTATTGGGGTTGCTGGGGAGCTGGCTCCATGAGAGAGCATTTTGCCCCCCAGCCGCATTTACCACTAAACACATCTTGCATTCATAAGTACCGTGCACCTTTCGGTAAAAAGGCTGTTAATATGAACATTTCTGCAGGTGTAGAAGCAAGCAGGGTGTTATCTTGTATTCTCTTCATCCTTCTTTCTTTCCTCCATTCTATACTCCTTCTCTCCCCTTTTCCATTTTGCCCCCCTTTCTCTCATTCGTGCTTCTTTTTTTTTCTTTCCATTTCTGTCTCCATGTCCATAACAACTGGAATAATTCCAAAGCAGTTTCTAATAAAGTTTCTTTTTATGAATATCAAGCAGAGCTTTAAATCGTTAGCTGTAATGCTCCACTTGTGAAAGTAAATCTGTCAGGCTTTTTCTTGGCACTCAGACAACAATTCTGAGTGCTTCTGTGCCAAACAGGACACGGTAAAAAAAAAGGAATAATAATGTTTTTATGTACACTGCTCAAAAAAATAAAGGGAGCACTCAAATAACACATCCTAGATCTGAATGAATGAAATATTCTCATTGCATACTTTTTCTGTACAAAGTTGAATGTGCTGACAACAAAATCACAAAAAAATCATCAATGGACATCAAATTTATTAACCAATGGAGGCCTGGATTTGGAGTCACACACAAAATTAAAGTGGAAAAACACACTACAGGCTGATCCAACTTTGATGTAATGTCCTTAAAACAAGTCAAAATGAGGCTCAGTATTGTATGTGGCCTCCATGTGCCTGTATGACCTCCCTACAATGCCTGGGCATGCTCCTGATGAGACAGCGGATGGTCTCCTGAGGGATCTCCTCCCAGACCTGGACTAAAGCATCCGCCAACTCCTGGACAGTCTGTGGTGCAAAGTGACGTTGGTGGATGGAGCGAGACATGATGTCCCAGATGTGCTCAATCGGATTCAGGTCTGGGGAACGGGCGGGCCAGTCCATAGCTTCAATGTCTTCATCTTGCAGGAACTGCTGACACACTCCAGCCACATGAGGTCTAGCATTTTCCTGCATTAGGAGGAACCCAGAGACAACCACACCAGCATATGGTCTCACAAGATGTCTGAGGATCTCATCTCGGTACCTAATGGCAGTCAGGCTACCTCTGGGAGGCCATGGAGGGCCATGTGGCCCTCCAAAGAAATGCCACCCCACACCATTACTGACCCACTGCCAAACCGGTCATGCTGAAGGATGTTGCAGGCAGCAGATTGCTCTCCATGGTGTCTCCAGACTCTGTCACATGTGCTCAGTGTGAACCTGCTTTCATCTGTGAAGAGCACAGGGCGCCAGTGGCGAATTTGCCAATCCTGGTGTTCTCTGGCAAATGCCAAGCGTCCTGCACGGTGTTAGGCTGTGAGCACAACCCCCATTTGTGGACGTTGGGCCCTCATACCATCCTCATGGAGTCGGTTTCTAACCGTTTGTGCAGACACATGCACATTTGTGGCCTACTGGAGGTCATTTTCCAGGGCTCTGGCAGTGCTCCTCCTGTTCCTCCTTGCACAAAGGCAGCGGTAGCGGTCCTGCTGCTGGGTTGTTGCCCTCCTACGGCCCCCTCCACGTCTCCTGGTGTACTGTTCTTTCTCCTGGTAGCGCCTCCAGGCTCTGGACACTACGCTGACAGACACAGCAAACCTTCTTGCCACAGCTCGCATTGATGTGCCATCCTGGATGAGCTGCACTACCTGAGCCACTTGTTTGGGTTGTAGAGTCCGTCTCATGCTACCACGAGTGTGAAAGCACCACCAACATTCAAAAGTGACCAAAACATCAGCCAGAAAGCATAGGTACTGAGAAGTGGTCTGGGGTCCCTACCTGCAGAACCACTCCTTTATTGAGTGTGTCTTGCTAATCGCCAAAGATTTCCCCCTGTTGTCTATTTCATTTGCACAACAGCATGTGAAATTGATTGTCAATCAGTGTTGCTTCCTAAGTGGACAGTTTGATTTCACAGAAGTTTGATTTACTTGGAGTTATATTGTGTTGTTTAAGTGTTCCCTTTATTTTTTTTGAGCAGTGTATAACAACTGCACAGTGGCACAGTTGGTGGCACTGTTGCCTTGCAGCAAGAAGGTCCTGGGTTTGACTCCCGGCCAGGGGTCTTTCTGCATAGAGTTTGCAAGTTCTCCCCCGTGCATACGTGGGTTCTCACCGGGTACTCCAGCTTCCTCCCACAGTCCAAAGACAAGCCTGTTAGGTTAATTGGTCTCTCTAAATTGCCCTGAGGGGTGTGCATGGTTGTTTGTGTGTTGCCCTGCGATGGACAGGCAACCTGTCCAGGGTGTACCCCGCCTCCCACCTGTAGACTGCTGGAGATAGGCACCAGCTTCCCCGCTGGAAGAAGCATTGTACAAAATGACTGACTGGCTGTATAACTAAAGAAACACTTTTAACTTTCTAAAGTTTACTAGTAGTTTGCAGTTTGTATTTAGCATATTGGCAGCTCAGCTGCACAGTCTGATGAAGTTTCTGACCAGATGGCTAGCAACACAGATATACCCAAACAGACCATCAGCTACCAGGTCAAAACACACTAAGTAAACCTCAGGAATTGTAGAATTATTAGGACTAACTAACTGACACACTATAACAGCAACACACACATTTAAGGGAACACAGTGATTTAATTTGAGAGGGTAAAAGACAACAAAACCAGGCAAAAGTAGGTAAATCAGTCAGTTATCTGTCTAATTGAGATATTGAAGAAACTACCCTTGCCCAAAATCCATTGACCTGTTCAGTCTTCAGGCATTTCACCTTGACCCATTCAGTGTGTGTGAATGTCAAGAAACAGCATGGGTGATTCAGCACAATGAAGTGGACCTCATGCATTTTTGCCAAAAAGCTGGTCGCACCGGCAGTCTGTCATTCTCCCCTCTTCCCACCATTCTTATCTTTGATGTTGTTTATGCCACATTCTGACTCTGCTGTCTGAATGTTGCAGCTAGAATCAAAACTCATCAGGCCAGGCAACATTTAACTTTTTTGGACCAATTTTACCAGGCTGTTGCAAACAGTAGAATCCGTTTTCTGTTTTTAGTTGACACAAGTAGCATCTGGTGTTGTCTACTGCTGCTGTAGCTCATCTGCTTCAAAGTTTGGTGTGTTGTGCATTTAGGGATGGTATTCTCTATACCTTGGTGTAACCACTAAATTTCTATCATCTAATCAGTCTGCCTATTCTCTTTTTCTGGATGCATAAATGGATTAAGTTGCTTCCATGTTATTGGCTGATTTGATATTTAGCTAACCAATTAAATGAACAGCTGTACCTAAAAAAGTATGGTATATTAAATCAATGCAGGGTGTTCTCGCAGCGAATCAGAATACCTGAATTTTTGAAATTCCTCTCACAAAACACTATTTCACACTATTTTATTACATAGAGGTATCTGTGTGACTGTATTTATTTTATTAAGGTGACTAAAATAAAATTGTTGTATTCTTTATGCCTAGTTCCAATTTTAACCTTTTCTAGATATCTTAGAGTAGCCTTTATGTTAATAAAATTCGGACATATAAGGCTACAAAAACATTTTGCTGGGATTATTTAACACTAAATCCTCTAAGATATAAATGCCTTGTCTTCAGCCCTAAAAACCTGTTTCAACAGGCTTGCAACTAAAACCAACTTGCTCATTTTTGATGCATTGGGTGTTGAATTTTGTGGATGAATATACATTATCACTGCAGAGGGTGAAGGTCTCTGGATGCCCAGCCAACACTGAGTCAGGACATTACAGGCTGTAAAATCTGACAAGTACACATGCATCTTCAAAGTTACAGCTGATCTACCATAACCCGTCAAACTTCATATTTTCTTTACTGAAGTAGAAAATATACTAAACTGTAAATTTCTATGAGTCATTTAGTAATTTCATTTTATATTAGACAGGTTCCGGGTATGACTATATGAACTTTTTATCACGAGGCTGGAAAATTATAGATAGTATTGATTTTTTTTTTTATTAGAAAACTGAAAAGTGTGTTGTACATTTGTATTAACCCCAAGTCAATATGTTATACAGTGGCTTGTAAAAGTATTTCTTACCCCTTGAACTATTCCACATATTGTCACATTACAACCACATTTTACAACCATATCTGAAATTTTTGCCCATTCTTCTTTGCTAAAACAGCTCAAGCTCAGTCAGATTAGATGGAAGGCATTTTTCAGATCTTCCCACAGATTCTCGATTGGGTTTAGGTCTGGACCTTGACTAGGCCATTCTAACACATTAATATCTTCTGTTTTAAACCATTCCATTGTAGCCCTGGCTTTATGTTTAGGGTCATTGTCCTGCTGGAAGGTGAACTTCCGTCCCAGTCTCAAGTCTTTTGCAGACTCCAGCAGGTTTTCTTCAAAGATTTCCCTGTATTTGGCTCCATCCATCTTCTCATTAACTCTGACCACCTTCTCTGTCCCTGCTGAAAAGAAGCAATCCCAGACCATGATGCTGCCAACACCATATTTGACAGAGGGGATAGTGTGTTCAGAATGATGTGCAGTGTTAGTTCTCTGCCACACATAGCATTTTGCATTTTGGCCAAAAAGTTCAATTTTGGTTCCGTCTGTCCAAAGCACCTTCTTCCACATGTTTGCTGTGTCCCCAACATGGCTTCTGGCAAACTGCAAACGGGATTTCTTATGGTTTTCTTTTAACAATGGCTTTCTTCTTGCCACTCATCCATAAAGACCACATTTGTGCAGTGCATTGTGCATAGTTGTGGAGGCTAAAAGCGGCTTGCAGTTTTGACTCTAAAACAAATGTACTCCAAATGTTTCACAGTTTTATTTGAGAAAAACAATAACTAATGTATCATTTTCCTTTTATTTTACAAGTATACACTACTTTGCGTTGCTCTACTGCATAAAATCCTAATGAAATCTATCAACGTTTGTGGTTGTAACGTGACAAAATATGGGAACACTCAAGGATGATGAATATGTTTGCTTGGCACTGGAAAAGTCCTCCTTAGCTCCCTGTCTGTTTCTCATACACAATGGCCTTTTTGTGACAGCTGTTTTGAAGAAGTGAGGCCCATTGAGGTCGGCTGCTGGGTATCATTTAACAAGACCTTGGCGCGCCGCATGCTTTCACTGTGTCCAAAAACGCTGAAGAGACACACACACACAGGGTCAGCCGTAACTACAGTTCTGGTAGTCAAGTCCAACTGACAACAGTAAGGAAAAGTCTCCAAGCAGTTTCCTGATCTTTTCTTTCGTCCATTCATTTTTTTTATTCATGTGTTTATGGTTGAAGTAAACTTCGCATTTATCTTTTAGGACGTCCATGCAGCAACAGTCTTCTTTGGAAGTGATGCAAACATTCACATCATCAGAAAAATAAAATGAATTCAGGGTGCGTATTCAGGGGTAAAATATTTAAATCTGAATAGATCTTTATGCAGCTCCAAATGCTCCCTCTTGACATGTTATCCTCAGCCAAGAGAAGTGAGAAAGGGAAGAAAGGGGAGATGAATGAAAAAAAAGCTTTGCACACCATGCTGCAACCATTTCCCATCATTGCTAAGCTACAAAGCAATTTCCATCAGGTCAGGCACCTTTTGTTTCTCACTAGAAACGTCTTGTCTTCAGCAAAAGCTTTTCTAGTTGCTTTGCTCATTCAGGCCATCCTTCTATTTTCTCTTTATATCTGGCACCAAATGTCAAGAGCTGGATTTTTCTTTCATTGTGTTGTTAAATGTCCTGTATTTGTGATCTAAAGGAGAAATTTCAATGCCCAGGAATGTTTTATATTTCACCGGTCACTGACTGATCTTTTGGCTCAGTACTTGACTATCTCTCTGTTTAGTTTTTTTCTTTGAGGCAATGCTCATTTTTGTGCATGTTTGCGCTGTTAGTATGTGAGAATGTGCTGCTTTGAACAACATGAAAGCCCTCTGAGGCTATTTATGTTGTATTTTAAAGGCCTTTCCTATTTGGAAGACCACTGTCTTGCACAGGATCATTCATATTCAAAGTGCAACCCCAGCTCCAGTATGAAGTTTAGAAATTCACTACTTAATCTTGTTCTGAGGGCAGCTGCATTCACCAAAGTGCCTTGTTGGAAAAATGGATTTACAGTTTTCATGTCTGTCGTTATTTGTGCTGCATTTTCAAACTTCCTAACTTGTTTTCTTTCCTTCTGTTTTTTTTTACACAATTTTCTCCTTCCATTTGTCACTTTCCTTTTTTGTTGGCTCTAGAGTGCTCCCTCAATAACAGTGAAACTGTTTCTTCGTCAAACTGAAGTGGACCTCAAGTCCATTCAGCTGCAGCTGCTTTTCCCTTCAAGATGACTTTTTTCTTCTGATGGCCTGTGTGGGAAAGACAGCCATTCAAAAAGCGTTTTCTAGGGCTCGATTAAGGTAAGCTTCTCCCTTTTCCACCTCTCGTTCTTCTTCTCCTTCCATTTTCTCACTGTAAAAGATTTTGCTCACAGCTTTCTTCTGTTTTCCTTTTTTAATCACACTTCAGTGTTTCATATGATCAAACAAAGTTTAGTATCAATGGAAAATAGCAAGAACAAATACAAAATCAATTTGCTGACTTTCCAAACCAATCTTGCCCTATGTAAAAAAGTGATTGGCCCCCCATCACCAATATTAAATTATTACTTTAACTGATAATCACATTTCTGGTTTAATATCATAAGTCACACACATAGCTCATTACTACCAGATCTGTAGAAAGCACTTAAATAAAACATGAAGTAGGGAAAAAGATCTTGTAAACCAAGACATCATTTCCTGATGTAAAGAAATTCAAGATGGAAGGCAAACAAAGTTATTGATATCAAATCATTGAGATATAAATCATAGTTACCAGTCCTATGCTTAGTCACATACATAGTGCTAATGCAATACCCCATTTGTCTCTTTGTATCCAATTTGAACAGTGTGTTTCATTCCTGGTGAAAACTCTATTGGTACGTGAGGGAAAAGGAGCTGGTAACTTTTCTTGTCTGATGTGTGTCCACCTCTGGGACTCCTTGTGGTCTTTGAAGAAGAAATCTGGTCAGTTCTTGTCCCTGAAGAATTTACCTCCGAGCTAACTCGGTCCAAAGACACTCTGTCTTTCAAGTTCATTCCAAACGGGAGTCAACTGGCTACTGAGGGAATGTCCTCCAGGCTTGTGCAGCTGGATAGCAGAAAAACACAGGACAGAACTGGTGCATTGCTTTCTTATAGGAACAGAAGAAACACTCACACCAAGTAGAGCTGAAGCTAGAGAGCAGGGAAGAAATTATGTTGGACCCTTTCCCTTCAGTGGAGCAGGAGTTGAAAGAAACACTGAAACAGTAGAGGCTCCTGGGGTTTGTTGCCAGGATATGGAGGTCTGGCCACTTAAGAAGGAAGTGGTTACACAGAATGCTTATTGTTTTACTTTACATTATGATTTTCATACTACAAACACACAACACAACCTAACATCCACATGGCTTTGGCTGATGTTTTTTTTCTGGTTTTGTGTCATGCTGTCACCAGCCAAAGACAGAATTATATATTTTTTCTTAAAGTTTGTAAGAAACAGCAAAGAATGGTGGGCCAATAAATGTAATAATTTATTAGGCTTATGTATTATGGTTATGGATCAGAAGTCTTAACATTATGGTTAGTCTCAAATTAACTTGCTCAAGGGCTACTCTGTCCCTCGCCCCAATGTCCAATGGAGAAAGGCACCAGCCCCCCTGCAACCCTGCAAGGATTCACAGGTACAGACGCTGAATGGAAGGATGGATGATGGTCTCAAATTTATCAAAATCCTAATGAGTAAATATTCAAATTCCTTTCCGTAAAAAAAAAAAAAAAAAAATCAGATCTTTATTTTATTAAAAATATATTTATAAATTTGACACGTTTGTTAAAATTTATTGAACAAATTGGAGCTGGACACTGACCAAATCAATATTTAACCTATTAGTAATCCCACAATTATATTTTAATATTTCACTGAAGAAAAAGCACCATGAATTCCAACTATTCAAAATGAATTTCAGAAAGGAAAATGAACATTAACTCTATGATTGGCTAATCAAATGTCTAACTTTATGAAAAGTTCTATCATTTAGTCTCATTCTCTCAGAAACAGAAATAAAGTTTTATGTGCATAGTTTGAAATTCTTAATATCTGTCCTTACTTCAAAGGAAAGGTTTGGGAAGGAAAGGGGGGGTGAACTCCACCATGATAAAACTGGTAAATGCTGTAATTTGCTCCAAAATCAGTCTGTTGTTTCACCTTAAGGGGCTGCACGGTGGTGCAGTTGGTAGCTCTGTTGCCTTGCAGCAAGAAGGTCCCGGGCTCGGTCTTTCTGCATGGAGTTTGCATGTTCTCCCCGTGCATGCATGGGTTCTCACCAGGTAGTCCGGCTTCCTCCCACAGTCCAAAAACATGACTGTTAGGTTGATTGGTTTCTCTAAATTTCCCTTAATTGTGAATGAGTGTGTGCATGTTTGTTTGTCCTGTATGTCTCTGTGTTGCCCTGTGATGGATTGGCGACCTGTCCAAGGTGTACCCTGGCTCTTGCCCATAGACTACTGGAGATAGGCACCAGCTTCCCCGTGACCCACTATGGAATAGGTGGTATAGAAGATGAATGAATGAATGTTTCACCTCCTCTCCAGGTGCAGCTTCAAAATCCTGTAAAAAAAAAACAGGTTATTCTTGACTTAGGAAGGTCACCCTCAGATTGGGTGGGTTCTTTATATTGACTTTACTGAATTAAATCTCAGAGGAAAACGTGATCTTGGCCGAAGAAGTGGATCATCTCTACCACTGGAGCAAAATGTTAAATAAAAACACCAACCGACTGGATCAGTCTTAATAAATCTGATAGAGCTCCTTCTTGGTTCTGTGCTTTTTCCAGGCTTTGCCAGACTTAGTCAGTATTCAGAACACACCAAAGTTGCATCATTGTGATGTCATCAGGCATTAATCAACAAAGAAGTTTGCCACATTGCATTAGACAGACTTTAAGAAATAAAAAAAGATGTACTATGTTATATATGTGTTATATAAAGCTAGGTAAGATTGTAACTGGTTAAACCTGGAGTCCACTCAAGCTCTATTGGCATGCACTCAGTTTAACACTTTAAAGGTTGTACTTAATTATCAGTTATTTCAAACACTAAACTAGCACAATAAGATCATTTACTTTAAGGAATAGCCTACAAATATAACCACTCCACACAGATCTAGGTTTAAAGTGGCCTTTCAATAACATGTTGAATCTGACTGGAAATAATATTTATGCTATGGATTGGCCCAGCCAGTCCAGACTTGAATCGGAAAGCAAACCTTTGTAGGGAGCTAAAGATTAGTGTGATGGCAAGGAGACCCACCAACCTCAAAGACTTAGAGATCATCACCAAAGATCAATACTCAGGAAAACAGTGAAATCAGCAGTTAGAGAAAGGCTTCATTGCTGTACATCTAAATAAATGATTCATCATAACATCTTCAGGGTCATAAATGCTGCATGTTCTGACAGCTTCTGGCACACAGTCTGTTAATTATCATAAGGCCTTCTGCACAGACATTGGTAGAAATAACTAAATGTCCAAAAAGGTCACAGTTCTGAGAGGCCCATATCTCCAATGTCTGAAATGACACTTGATCAAGAGTCAGAATATCTTCCTGGAAGATCCTGGCTGTAAATGAATCTAGATTTAAACTGGTATGTTTGCATATTTTTTAAAAGGAAAGTGAAGTGAGATAATTACATGAAAAATGGAGGGCTATTACAAGACAAACAAACAGACAGACACTTTAATTACTACAGGATCTTTATCTGAAGCATGAAGTGGGCTTTATCTAATGCAGAGTACTTAAATTGGTTATGGAAGTGTAGTTTGTTTAGGAAGTGATAAAACATACCACTACATTCCAATCTCAGCCAGGTGGTTCCTAAGTACTGACAAAACAGACAAACATTTATGTACACTGAGATATGCAGTCAAACATAAACCGTGCCTCCAATCACCTGGGCTGAGTTGTGCAAGCTGAAAAGCAAATATTGTTTTTTTTTTCATTCTGTCCTTTAGCATTTGCACTCACTGCCTTTAAGCAGTATTGGGGCATATTTGTAGTGAGAAGAAGTCTTCCTGCAGGGGAAAAAAATGGGACATATTCTACTGATCAAATTATTTTACCGCAGCAAACCAAAAGAGAATAATTTAATATCTGCCTGACTTTCTTGTTCCCACTCTGTACCATTACTTCTTATTCTTTCTTTTGTGTTTGTCTTCTTGGTATCCCTCCCTCCTCTGAAGTCTGCAAAGCTTTGATTTCTAAAAATTCAAAGGACACGGCTCCATAAAAACTGCATGATCTAAGACCTAGCATGCAGCTGAATTCAGATAACGAGATTACTCTGGGATTTTTTTTTTACTTACAGTGTCTTTCAAAGTCCATTGGGTAGCGATCTGGAGGAGGGCTAAAAGCTTAATGCAAAACAAAAGAAGTCTAACTGCCACAATGCACCACAGACCTGGCTCAGGTCCATACCTTTGTTGTTGCTGTAGGCAAAATAATTTCATGTAAAACTTAGCAAAGGGTTTGTCTGCCCTCTACAATGAGATCTAACTTTACACTCTGAACTTCTGAACTTCTGAAATTTTGAACTTTGCCATGCTTGAGCCTAAATATGCCTTGTAAAGAAGTACCTGGTGGACCTTGTGGCAGGGACTGCAGAAAGCGCCAACAGGCCGGGATTCAATCCTGTGAAAGTCTGCATCGAGGACTAAGGCCTCTGTACCTGGGTCACACATTTAACAACCACTCAAAAGAACATTTTCTGTAATTATCTGATAAGTGTTTACCTGATGATAATACAAAAACAATAAGTGTGTTCATCAGTGTTTAGTAGTTATTGTAAACGAATCAGGCAGTCGTAAAGCAACAACTATGGTCTGATGCAGGTTGGTAAAAAATTTAATGTAGAATAATGATTTAAACGTTTCCTGCTTATGCATCCAGAGCAATTTAAGGAATCATGGGAGGAATTAATCAACTGTATAACTCTAAAGCTGCATATCATTATCAGTGAAAACAAAAAAAATATTAGCTTTTAACAGAGTAAAGTTATAATGCCATCTGCTAGAATGAAAGTGCAGTTTTCTTCACAACGTCCTAATACGTCATTAGGCTAAATAAATGGTCCTTGGCAATGGAAAAAAGAATGTACGAGATTCCCTGGAATTCCCAATATGCTGGTAAAATTAATTATTTCGGGTTTCGGTGGAAAAGGGGGCTAATATGTTTTTTTTTTTTTTTTTTTTTGATCTGGAGAACACTGTCTCTGTCATGGGATATTTTTGAACAGTGCTGTTCTGAATATCTGATTCATGCCTCCTTGCCTGGTTTGTGAGTTTAGGTGGGTGCCCCTCTCCTGACAGGTTTGTCGTGCATCTGCTTTCCATCTGAAAATGATGGATTTGATGGTGCTCCAGGGGAACATCAAAGATATAGATTTTTTTATAACCCCACCCTGACCTGTACTTCTCAACAACTTTGTCGCTGACCTATTTGAAGAACTTCTTGGTCTTCATGGTGTGATGCCTCCTGCTTAGTGGTGCTGCAGCCTCTTGGGCTTTCAGAATAGGTGTGTTTATACTGACAGATCGTGTGACACTCAGATTGCACCCAGGTGGACTTCATTTCACTAATTATGTGATTCTTGCAGGTAACTGGGTGCATCAGAACTTTTAGGGGCTGCACAGAAAACGGGTTGGATAAATATGAACATGCCACTTTTCAGTTTTTTTCTTTTTTTTATGTATACATATTTTCTCATTTCACCTCACCACCATTTAGAAATATGCGTCATATCGCTTTTCATAACTGCCAGACAAAAAGGCCCTTTACATGTTTTAATACAGGGGTCTCAAACTCCAGCCCCCGAGGGATGGTGCCCTGCAACGTTTGGCAATGTTTTATCTTCAACACACCTGAACCAGATAATTAGGTCAAAGACAGAAGCCTTTAGAACTTGACTGCATGCTGTGGAGCCAATTCACCCATCTCAAATGTTATCTAAAAGTTGAAGGACACTGGCCCTTGAGGACTGGGGTTTAAGACCCCTGCTCTAGTGCAATGTTTATGGCTGAAGCAATTGAAAACAAATTTTTACTTTAATTATAACATTGTACATAACTCTGTTGATAAATTGTATATTTCATTCTCTAGTTAAACCACCAGCCTACAGTTTATAAAAACAAGCCTTATTAAAATCAGGTTCCTAAGAGAATTAAATCAATATGTGTTATTGTGGCCAAACATTAACTCTCTGCTGTGTGGCCAATGAATAACAAAAAAAAAATACATATTCTCTTCAGCAATCACAGCTATTATTGAATAGTAAGTAGAACAATTAGATGTGAGTCATAAAACACAGAAGCAGTGGATATTCCATACATTCAAATTCTTCTAAAGTGCTCAAGTGAACTGGTAAACACAAGGTATAAAACATTACTCACCCCAGCAGGAAAGTCTGCTAGGAGAGGCAGCAATCTGAATTTACAAACTTGAAAAATAGCATGAAGATGAAAAAAAAAACACAAACACAGCCATGGTTAAGAAAACAACTTTGTGCTGCCTTAGGGAATAGATTTAAAGAAAAGTATTTTGGAGCAAGTCAGAAATCGTTCATACCATGTGGACAATCACAGTTATACCAAGGCTTTTAATGCTGATTAGACACATGTATACATGCATACAGTGGGGATAACACTGCAGATTTTGCAGGTTTTCCCACTTGCAAACCATGTAGAAGTCTTTCAGTTTTAATCACAGGATCTCCCAATACATGAACCCATCCATCCTCCTCTCAATACAGTGCAGTCGTCCTGTTCCCTTTGCAGAAAAGCATCTCCAAAGAATGATGTTTCAACCTCCATACTTCACAGTAGGGTGGTGTTCTTGGGGTTGTTCTCATCCTTCTTCTTTCTACTAATTGTCTTCTTTGAGACTGTGGTCCCAGCTCTCTTCATTTTATTGACTAGGTCCTGCCGTGTAGTTCTGGGCTGATCCCTCATTTTCCTCATGATTATTGATGCCCCATGAGGTGAGATCTTGCATGGAGCTCCAGACTGAGGGAGCTTGACTGACATCTTGAACTTCTTTCATTTTCTTATAATTGCGCCAACAGTTGTTGCATTCTTACCAAGCTGCTTGGCTATTTTTCTGTAGCCCATTCCAGCCTTGTGCAGGTCTACTATATTAGCCCTGATGTCCTTACACAGCTCTCTGGTCTTGGCCATTGTGGAGAGGTTACAGTTTAATTGAGTGTGTGGACACGTGCCTTGCATACAGATAACGAGTTCAATCAGGTGCAGTTAATACAGGTAATGAGTGGCGAACAGGAGGGCTTCTTAAAGAAGAACTAACAGGCCTGTGAATGCGGGATTCTTACTGGTTTTAAGGTGATCAAATACTTATGTCATGCAACAAAATGCTAATTTATTTCTTAAAAATCACACAATGTGATTTTCTGAATTTTTGTTTTAGATTCTGTCACTCACACTTGAAGAGTACCTATGATTAAAATTAAAGACTTCTACATGCTTTGCAAGTGGGAAAACCTGTAAAATCGGCAGTGTATCAAATATTTGATTTGTTCTCCCCACTGTGTGTGTGTGTGTGTGTGTGTGTGTGTGTGTGTGTGTGTGTGTGTGTGTATGTATGTATGTATGTATGTATATATATACTTATACATATACATACATACAGTACAGACCAAAAGTTTGGACACACCTCATTCAAAGAGCTGTCTTTATTTTCATGACTATGAATATTGTAGCTTCACACTGAAGGCATCAAAACTATAAATTAACACATGTGGAATTATATACTGAACAAAAAAAGTGTGAAACAACTGAAAATATCTTATATTCTACGTTCTACAAAGTAGCCACCTTTTGCTTTGATTACTGCTTCAGACACTCTTGGCATTCTGTTGATGAGCTTCAAGAGGTAGTCACCTGAAATGGTTTTCACTTCACAGGTGTGCCCTGTCAGGTTTAATAAGTGGGATTTCAAGCTTTATAAATGGGGTTGGGACCATCAGTTGTGTTGTGCAGGAGGTGGATACAGTACACAGCTGATAGTCCTACTGAATAGACTGTTAGAATTTGTATTATGGCAAGAAAAAAGCAGCTAAGTAAAGAAAAACGAGTGGCCATCATTACTTTTAAGAAATGAAGGTCAGTCAGTCGACAATTGGGAAAACTTTGAAAGTGTCCCCAAGTCCAGTCGCAAAAAACCATCAAGTGCTACAAAGAAACTGGCTCACATGAGGACCGCCCTAGGAAAGGAAGACCAAGAGTCACCTCTGCTGCGGACGATAAGTTCATCCGAGTCACCAGCCTCAGAAATCGCAGGTTAACAGCAGCTCAGATTAGAGAACAGGTCAATGCCACACAGAGTTCTAGCAGCAGACACATCTCTAGAACAACTGTTAAGAGGAGACTGTGTGAATCAGGCCTTCATGGTAAAAAAGCTGCTAGGAAACCACTGCTGAGGACACGCAACAAGCAGAAGAGACTTGTTTGGGCTAAAGAACACAAGGAATGGACATTAGACCAGTGGCAATCTGTGCTTTGGTCTGATGAGTCCAAGTTTGAGATCTTTGGTTCCAACCACCGTGTCTTTGTGCGGTGCAGAAGAGGTGAACGGATGGACTCTACATGCCTGGTTCCCACCGTGAAGCATGGAGGAGGAGGTGTGATGGTGTGGGGGTGCTTTGCTGGTGACACTGTTGGGGATTTATTCAAAACTGAAGCCATACTGAACCAGCATGGCTACCACAGCATCTTGAAGCGGCATACTATTCCATCCGGTTTGCATTTAGTTGGACCATCATTTAGTTTTCAACAGGACAATGACCCCAAACACACCTCCAGGCTGTGTAAGGGCTATTTGACCAAGAAGGAGAGTGATGGGGTGCTGCGCCAGATGACCTGGCCTCCACAGTCACCGGACCTGAACCCAATCGAGATGGTTTGGGGTGAGCTGAACCGCAGAGTGAAGGCAAAAGGGTCAACAAGTGCTAAGCATCTTTGGGAACTCCTTCAACACTGTTGGAAAACCATTTCAGGTGACTACCTCTTGAAACTCATCAACAGAATGCCAAGAGTGTGCGGAGCAGTAATCAAAGCAAAAGGTGGCTACTTTGAAGAACCTAGAATATAAGACATATTTTCAGTTGTTTCACACTTTTTTGTTCAGTATATAATTCCACGTGTGTTAATTCATAGTTTTGATGCCTTCAGTGTGAAGTTACAATATTCATAGTCATGAAAATAAGGACAACTCTTTGAATGAGAAGGTGTGTCCAAACTTTTGGTCTGTACTGTATGTACCTACATGCTTGCATACTAGTGATTGACCTGTTTCTTGGGGTAATCAGGTTAATGGTGAGGAATTTCACATCAGCCTTTGAATACCAATTAAACCAGGTTCATGTAACCTAATCTTGGGTTTTCATGTTAGCTTGGTATATTCATTGTTCAGGATATGATCTGTTGACCCTCCACATTTTGGTTCAGACTATGCAAAGTGTAAATGCAGGTAACACCTCTGGGCATGGACAATGCATTCTAGATGTCATACGTCTTTTTTGTTCACAGTGAACATTGTTATCCACTGTGCTTGTAATCCACATTGATCCAGTCACATCAATCTCCGTCTCCTACTGTAGACAATATTGCAACTATGTTATCAGCCAGCAGGGCTTTGGCTATCAGGATGGATGCTTTGGAGATGGCTGGAGCGCACATTGGGGATTTGTGGAAAAACCTTGAAACACTGTCAGGTCGATAAGAATCGCAGAAGGTGCCATCACTCAACCTGAGGGCTCTCAGAAAAAAAAGAGCAGATGGATAAAAAAACCCTCATCAATCAATATAGAAGCCATCGCAGTATGTGAGAGACAAACGGAGAGACGTTATCCTTAATCACCTTTGCGCTGGGAGCACTGAAGAGAACTTTTTAACTATAAGGTCATTTTTATAGGTGTACTGCAATTCATAAATCTTTTTTTCAGCTTTATTGTAACAAAATGAATTAAAAGAAGCGTTTCTGGTGTAAAGAACTGCTGCAAGCTGTTCTAGATTCTACTGAAATGTTATATTTTTACACGTTTTATGTGTTTAAGAAATGTGGACTTTAAATCAAGGCAAAAAGTAAAGCAAGTCAATTCTTTAAAAATGAAAACCATTAAGACGTCAGTGCTCTGCCTCATTGCTTTGACGGCTCATATAAAAATGCTGCACTATTGTCGTGTCAAAGTCTATAGTCAAATAGTCAATAGTCAATAGTCAATAGTCCAGATTATAGTGGTTTCCATCAAAGTCAAAATCCAGATCAAAATTCAAGTCATAATTGTAGAATTTCATTAAAGGCTGCTAAATATCACCTTTGTTCAGGAATAGCTGCCTGTCGTCTATTTCAACTATTTAGTCTTGTTCAAATAAAAGCTTTAAAAAAATGAAATCAAACTTTGCATTGCTTGTTTTGTATGCAGCAGCATCCCATATAGAAAATCATGAGACAATATTTTGACATTCTGTCTTTTCTGATGGGTCACTCTTTGTGACAAGTCTGTTGTGACCACAGTTATGTGATTGAAGAGAGCAAATTCTGCCTGATTTTTTTTTAAATTCTGTGTATGAAAAGCAGATGAGCTGCAGGGAATCAGACACAGGGGCACAATAGGCATTGGTGGGCATGACTACTGTGTTTGGGCGTCACAGGATGGCTTAGGTGTGGATCGCAGCTCCTCAATCTTGTGAAGTTCATCTAAAGGTAAAAATAAAGTATACAATTATTCAGGTGTGACACATTAGGGCTTTCCCTACTATACACATCTATCTATCTATCTATCTATCTATCTATCTATCTATCTATCTATCTATCTATCTATCTATCTATCTATCTATCTATCTATCTATCTATCTATCTATCTATCTATCTATCTATCTATCTATCTATCTATCTATCTATCTATCTATCTATCTATCTATCTATCTATCTTCTCCAGTGGTTTGTCATAGCCCAGCCACAAAGTAAGACACAGGTAGATCTCAGTTGGCTTTTTGTCCACAAAATGAAATGAGCATACATAGAGCATCTTTGGTGGTCTCTTCAAGTTCAGATTTTTCAGCCACATTTTTTTCCCCATATGTTGGTAGGCAATGTTGGTAGCTGTATCGCTTGTCGCAAGAACACTCTCTTTTCATTTTGGGCGATTGTTCAACATTGTTGTTGAAGCCACAAATTTAGTTAAGTCCGATTGTTAGTACAACCATGAACAGCGCAACAGGTACCCGAGTTCCGCAATGACATTTTCGTAAACACAACTTTTGTTTAATATCCGTCAAAAAACAGAACTGTAACTTATCTTAGTTTAAAGAACATCTACAGATTAGCAAATCAACTACGATTAGTAGCTTACGGCTACTTCTGCTGTCTAACTGGACGTTATATCCTGTCGGTAGCTGTACCGCTTGTCGCAAGAACACTCTCTTTTCATTTTGGGTGATTGTTCAACATTGTTGTTGAAGCCACAAATTTAGTTAAGTCCGATTGTTAGTACAACCATGAACAGCGCAACAGGTACCCGAGTTCCGCAATGACATTTTCGTAAACACAACTTTTGTTTAATATCCGTCAAAAAACAGAACTGTAACTTATCTTAGTTTAAAGAACATCTACAGATTAGCAAATCGACTACGATTAGTAGCTTACGGCTACTTCTGGTGTCTAACTGGACGTTATATCCTGTCGGTAGCTGTACCGCTTGTCGCAAGAACACTCTCTTTTCATTTTGGGCGATTGTTCAACATTGTTGTTGAAGCCACAAATTTAGTTAAGTCCGATTGTTAGTACAACCATGAACAGTGCAACAGGTACCCGAGTTCCGCAATGACATTTTCGTAAACACAACTTTTGTTTAATATCCGTCAAAAAACAGAACTGTAACTTATCTTAGTTTAAAGAACATTTACAGATTAGCAAATGGACTACGATTAGTAGCTTACGGCTACTTCTGGTGTCTAACTGGACGTTATATCCATAATCGTTTCTATGGTATCCCTCCCAGGAATAAGGTATACAGCAAATATGACATAAAATCATTGTAGCAATAGTTTTAGTCAAACCAAATCACTAAGTTCATAATTACTTATGACTTTCTGAATTCCACCTGTTTGCACACAGTCATATACGTTAAGTTAGAATAATTGAAAAGTTCATTTATTTCAGTAACTCAATTCACTAAGTGAAACATATTATATAAATGAATTCCACACAGACTGATGTTTTCAAGCCTTTAATTCTGTTAATTATGATGATCTTCCGCTTCCAGCCAATGAAAACGCGTCATTTTAGATTAGAATATATCAGACTAATAAAAAAATTTTTATTACAGAAATGTGGGCTTAATAAAAATATACCTGCTCAAATGTTATTTTCTAAAGGTACTTTTAATCTGACAATTGAGCCTCATCTGTACACAGTGTCATGTTTGAAGGTTTGGTGGCAGGACTAGAATGCAGAACACGGCGAGCAGGTCGCATGGTGAGTTGATGAAATATTTATTGTGGAAGTAGACAGACTTACAGGCAGGTATGCAGTGTACAAAGTACTGGCAGGTGGTCCAAAGCATATTTTCAGGATGCAAACAACAACTAAACCACAAGGAGGGACTCAAAAAGTCAACAAGGGTAGTGAGGGAAAACATGAGGAACCAGTGAGGAACAATGAAAACTAGAGAGTTTATAAGCTGAGGGAAGTGGAGTATGGACCAATGAGACAGGGAGGCAGGTAATCTGAAGAAACATGAAACAGGTGTGGACCAGGCTGCAGGGAACTGAGGGAATATGAATGGTTGCTATGGTGACCGGACTGGGAGACAAAGGGACACTGGAGAAACTAGACTATGAAATAAACCAAAGGGAAAACGGGATCAAAAGATAATCAACACTAACTCACAAAGAGGAGCAGGGAGGCTGAGGAACAAGTGAACTGACTATTCAATTCAATTCAATTCAGTTTTATTTATATAGCGCCAATTCACAACACATGTTGTCTCAAGGCACTTCACAAAAGTCCGGTACATACATTCCAATTAATCCTAACCATTGAACAGTGCAGTCAGAGTTAGTTATTTATTCAAATTGGATAAAAAGTTTTTCTGTCTAAGGAAACCCAGCAGATTGCATTCAGTCAGTGACTTGCAGCATTCCCTCCTCCTGGATGAGCATGTAGAGACAGTGGACAGTCACTGGAGTTGACTTTGCAGCAATCCCTAATACTGAGCATGCATGTAGCGACAGTGGAGAGGAAAAACTCTCTTTTAACAGGAAGAAACCTCCAGCAGAACCAGGCTCAGTGTGAGCGGCCATCTGCCACAACCGACTGGGGGTTAGAGAGAACAGAGCAGAGACACAAAGAGAACAAAGAAGCTCTGATCCAGGAGTCCATTCTATGGGAAGGAAAAGTAAATGTTAATGGATGTAGCTCACAGATAAACTCTGAGCCAGTTTTCAAGGTTAGAGTCTGAAAGAGAGCACATAGAGTTAGTCACAGTAAAAGCTCAGTCTAGGATAGAGAAAGGGTTAAACACTAAAAGACAGGGCCATGTGGATCATCGGTAGAGGGTGAACATTAAGTTGTTGCCAGCAGAAGCTCGGACGATGCCCCTCTCTAGAAAGGTGTCACAGGTAGACACAGTCAGGCCAGGTGTAGCTTCTAGGAAGAGAAAAGAGAGAGAACAAAGTTAAAAGTTGAAATAACAGCAAATAAGGTAAAATTGGAGAGTAGTGTGAGAATGTAGCGAAGAGGGTGAAAGTGGTCATTGTGTCCTCCAGCAGCCTAAGCGTATAGCAGTATAACTACACAGAAAGTTTCAGTTCAGATTATTTAGTTAAACGGCGCTTATTTACAACAATGTCGTTTCAAGGCACCCCACAAAGGGTCTCACTGATGGTCATTGTTATACTAAAAACCACAAGGATTGGGATACCTCTCTCTGTCAGACTGATTATAACCACTGGCAAAGAGAAGGGGTCATACAGGTAGCAGAAATGGAGGGTGTGTTTGCACCTCAACCATAACTGAGCTGGTTTAGGCTAAACCTGACTCCCCCTTACTCCATCCAACAGGGAGGGAGGAAGGGAGGGAGGATCACTGATAAACTAAGCCACTCTAACTATAAGCTTTATCAAAAAGGAAAGTTTTAAGCCTAGCCTTAAAAGTAGACAGGGTGTCCGACTCACGGACCAAAACCGGGAGCTGGTTCCACAGGAGAGGAGCCTGATAACTAAAGGATCTGCCTCCCATTCTACTTCTAGAGACTCTAGGAACCACCAGTAAACCTGCAGTCTGAGAACGAAGTGCCCTGTTAGGAACATATGGAACAATCAGATCTCAGATGTATGATGGAGCTAGATCATTAAGGGCTTTATATGTGAGGAGGAGAATTTTAACTCTATTCTGGATTTAACAGGGAGCCAATGAAGGGAAGCTAAAATAGGAGAAATATGATCTCTCTTTTTAATTTTCATTAGAACTCTTGCTGCAGCATTTTGAATCAGCTGAAGGCTTTTAACTGCATTTTGTGGACATCCTGATAGTAAAGAATTACAATAGTCCAGCCTTGAAGTAACAAATGCATGGACTAGTTTTTCAGCATCACTCCTGGATAGGATATTTCTAATGTTGGCAATGTTCCAGAGGTGAAAGAAGGAAATCCTAGACACCTGTTTATATGGGATTTAAATGACATGTCCTGGTCAAAAATAACACCAAGGTTTTTTACTTTATTACCGGAGGTCAATTTAATGCCATCCAGGTTAAGTGATTGACTAAGCAGCTTCTTTTTTAAAGACTACAAAACTAAACTATGGGAAAGGGACTAAATTACAGACTCAGGGAAACAGATCTAAGAAAATTATAACAACCTAAGATATAAGAACTTGGCAAACAAGAATTAACAAAAGAAACCATAAAGGAAACCCTAACTGAAAAAGTAAACAAACCCAAACAAACACTAACTGAAACTAACTGGGAGCGAAGCAGAGAAAGTGAAGACTAGAATAAATGCAAACCAAAACTTAAACAATAAGTGGAACTAAGTATAGTGGCAAACAATAACTGAAAGCTAACCTATCAGAAGGAACTGAAACAATAGAGACTAACACGAGGAACTAAACTAGGGATAAAGCTGTAAAGAACTACAAATATAAAGGGAAATGAACACTGAGTAAATAACAACTGAAGGGGAACTAATGACAAGAGGACAAGAGGAGGGATAGGGAAAATAAACTAATAAACTAGAAGAATGCAGCAAGAAACAAATACCCTAATCATAAACAAACACAGAAACACTAAACAGGAAACTTAACTAGAAAACCCAAAGAAGCAAGAGAACTGTAATAATAATAATAATAATAATAATAATAATAAGAGGAGAAAACCATTCTAAGTAATAAATAAATGAGAAAGCAACCACCAAGGGAACTATGCGCGAGGGGAGAAAGAACTACTAAAACTAGGAGGCAGGAGAGAGACCAAAACTATCAGGAAACAGAAGGAACAAACAAACATGACTTCTAAACCCAAAGAAAAAGAAACACCTAACTGAAGAGTAAATAAACACAAAACCAAAACAAAGTCCACAATGGCAGATCCTGACACGCAGATTCTAATTTATTGAATATGACTGTAGTTGAGTGAAAAAGTACTTTCCCTTGTACCCGATTAAATGTTTAAGATCAACAAACAATAATATCAGACAAATGTAACCTCAGCAAATAAAAAAAAAATGTTTCCAACTATTTCATGAATTGAAGAAAAGCGCTATCCAAATGAACTTGTACCTATGTGAAAAAACAGCTCCACTGTGATAAATATAAAAAAGAAAATTGCATTGTTAAGGACACAAAGCAGACAATGGGAAATAGGTCAGTACAAACATGCTTCGAGCTCTGTTGAGTCATTTCGACAGGTCGTTTCCTACCTTTGTGAGAGACGAAAATTCTGACAGAATTCAGGTTCAGTCTTCCACATTGTGCCTTCACATTTTTTTTATTTCAAACTTGACCAAAGTATTGTAATTTTACTTTTTTTTAAAAAAACAAATTTGTTCAGTAGGTTTAGTACAATGACAGTATGCAGTCTTAGTATCCCAAATTAATCTATATGCTGCTTCTAGGAGTATGACAATTTATCCAGCTCATGAGACGGTATTGTGTTTACAAGAATGAGACAATCTGGGATTTTTATTTTTAAATTATATAGAGTAAGTGTTGATAAATAAACTCTGTAATCCATATAGAATGAGGGTATCTAAAGTCCAGCCCCAGGGATAATTTACAGCCCTCGAAATATGGCCCCACCGCAGTTCAAGAATCATACATATTTGGCCCACCAGCATGGAAAGTATGTTGAACATTTTTTCGGACAAGATTTTTACAGACATTAAAATCCTCTTGAAATGGAAAAATTTAAGTAAAACAAAGTATTTTTTCCTATATTAAACATGGTTTTTGCTTTCACTTTAATTTAATAGTAAATTGGACCACAAACATTCAGTGACTGTTACTAAAAACCTGTGCACACCCATTGTTTAAACTTGCCTTAATACAACAAACTTTTTTTAAATAAAGTGTAATCCAACTCTACTTCATGTTGCTCATCTTCGGAGAAGTTTTTTTTTCTGGACAAAAGGAGAAATAAAATCCACTCAAAACTTTGGAAACTGAATTCCTTTTCTGATATAAGGCATTTGTGCAAAACCCTTTTTATTTTTCAGATCCCGTTTCTTCAACAATCAGAGGAAAGCTTGGAAACTTCTGATCTACAATTCTTCAGTCCAGGTTTGACTATTCCATATGCTAAAGTAGTGCTTGTCTAATTCTAACGTGGTCCAAATGCCAGGACCAGTTCGTGAAAATTATGTACCCAATTACTGCCTGAATTTATTTACAACAATTTAAGAAAAACATGTTTTTTTTCTGTACAGCTGATTTAAAATTTTGTAGATTGTTCATTTCAACACAGCACATATATTAGATACAAATATAGGTATTTAGTATACCAAATACAGCAAAAAAAGGCATAATTGGGCTTACTCTGAATGCTAGATTACAACAAAGATAAGATGTTTCTGACATAATGCTCCCCTCCTTAGTCTGATTAGGTCTTCCTACATCTGGTGCATTTCTGTTACATTATGTAACTTTTCATGATAGACTTACCAGCTACTTTGGGAGGTACACCTGTCTGATACCAAGCTGGTACCCCCTCCCCCCTCTTGACCGTGCCACAGGGTACACCTGTCTGGTACCAAGCTGGTCCCCCTTTTACCTTCTAAACTGCCCAAAGTCTTTACGGCATAGATTCAATGAGGTGCCACTAAGTTTGGCTTGATGTGTGAAGCAATAGCATCACAGGGCAGTTGCCGGATGACTCTACATTCTCTATAGGGTTTGGTAGGTAGTCATATTGGGGGTCTGCCAAAGAGTGGATGAGGTGGAACCCATAGGTGCTTGAGGGCCTCCACACATTATTTTATCCCACACTGTGTTGTAAAGATTATACTCCATATTGAAGCTTTTCACAATGCAAGCAAATTGTCTACTGCAAACCCTAAATGCAACTGAAGTGCTGGTAATGCTGTCGATTGGTCCCTACAAATTATCCTCTGTCTGGTGACATTCCCCTATAACTTATGGTCAGACATGCACACAACTCCAATTTGCAGTATCGATCAACTCGTCATTGCACTTTTTCAGTGCCCATTCTAGAGTTGCTATTTCCCTATTAATCAATACTTTTACCTACCTATCTGAGGTTAACTGTGTGATCAGTGTGATGGGTGTATAACATGTATACAAAAATATAATATTACAGACCATTCCTTCTGGGGACCTTGATTTTTTTTCTAATTTGGTGAACTTTTTTGTACCAAAATCTAAGGTCACAAAGTTGAAAAGAGAAGGACTATTGAAAAATGTGGCTAAAAGATTCTATGGAACTATGTATGGTTATTAGCTCACAAAATTGATCAGAATAAAGGATAAAAACAGTTTTTGAAGGCAAACACATGTGTATAGAAATCTTGGACTTTTTAAATATTTACTGTTTTTTTTTCAGAGAAAGTATTAAAGTTTTTTTCTGCACTATGACATTTGTTTGTTTTTGAACTCCTCAGAGTTTTCTACTTTTCTTGATGGATATGGCCTAAAATATCATTAACTAAATGAGATTTTCACACAAGCACAGATTTTATTCAAACGAATTGGAGAAACACAGCATATGAGCCCATTTACTTATTGTTGTAAATCATCCAGTATTGCACAAGCTTTCATGCACCACTGTTTCCCAACCAAGGCTGATGAGGTACATCCACACATACACACACACAGATTGCAGTGGCAGTTTTGGCTACAGGGCATTCTGCTGCCGCCTGTTACTCCTTCTCCGCTGCCAGGGCCAGACCAAAGAAATAATAAAGAAACATGAATAAAGAGAAGTGGCAGCGTGTAACAGAATTCACAGTTTATGAAAACTAATGCGTTCATATTTCTAAGAAGCAAGTCACTTTTGAATTATGTAAATCAACATTTGGTGGTCCTCAGAAAACGGCCAGCAGCTTTCAGCAACTTTTAGATTAAGCAAAAAAAAACAAAAAAAACAAGCCTCCTGTGCCAAAAATGTCATCATAGCAAATATTTTCTTTGTGCTATGATCATCGATTAAAATCCTGCTGAGATTTCCACTTAAATCCCCTCCAACTACATCAATATATGCTAAAATGAGAACAAAGAAGTAAGGTTGCTTTGCATGTACTCATGTGGAGTTCTGACTTAACATGGGCATTGTTTGTCAGGTGAAAAATCTATAAAAGGACCACAAACCCACAGAGTAGGTTTTGAAGAACTGAAAGTACTGATAGCAGAAAACACCACTGTGGAACATTTCCTCAGTGGACATTGTGTTAATAATTGTCCATTACCGCGACATTACCAATCAAAAGTGTCCATAAGGAAATCTTTTGCCATTTTCTAACTACCAATTAAAATATATCTATGAAAAACCTTGAATGAGAAGTAAATACTTTATTTTGTAAACCGAAGATGGAACCATCTTGATGTCTTCTGATGTACTGACTTCAGTCAGTCTTCACCAATTTGTACCCCCATATAGTACCTGCATATTGACATTGTGACCCATCCTACTTCCATTTCATACCCATATACATAATACATAACATTAGTTAACCTTTTTTAGGTAGTTAAGTTTGTTTTTAGAAAGTATTCAGATACATAAGGTGCTAAATTCCTATATGTTTTTTTATTTGATAAAATAATTTATATGATAAAGAATGTGTATTACACAATTATTTCCAGTTAAAGTGGTTCAGATACACATTCCAGCTAGTAGACTCTTACGAAAAATTATAGATTATTACCCCTTAATCAAAGCATAATAACTCATTGGAACCTCCTGCTGGTAGATATGAATTGGATACACTGACAAATCAGGCCATGTGAACACCTCCCTAATAGCTTGTTTACACCTTTTGCTGTCAAAACTGCGCTGACACATGGGCAGCATGGACTCCACATGCCCCCTTATAGTTTAATGTGGTATCTGACAAGAAGATATTAGCAGCAGATGCTTTAAGTCCTGGAAGTTGTAAGGTGAAACCTCAATGGAGCTGTCCCAGCACATCCCACATGAGCTTGATATCTGGGGAACCTGAAGGCCAAGTTAACCCTACAAACTCATAGTTCCACTCCTCATACCATTTTCTTTGCATTGCCCTGCTGACATAGGGCACAGCTATCAGGGACTCCCATTTACCTGAAATGGTGTACGCTGTCTTTAACAATGCTTAGGTAGGTGTTTCATGTTAAAGTAGCATACACATGAATGACAGAACCCAATGTTTCCCACCATACTATTGCCCGAAGCATCACCCTGCCTCAGCTGGCTTGCCTTCAACTCATGGTGCATCCTGCTGCCATGCGTTCCCTAGGTAAGTAACACACACGTAACCAACCATGCATGAATGTGAAAGAAAACATGATTCATCAGACCATACCATGATCTTTCATTGCTTTCTAGTGCAGTTTTGATGCTCCTGTGTCCACTTTTCAGAGCCTTTGGTGGTGGACAGGGGTCAGCATAGGCACCCTAAATGGTCTGCCGATGTGCAACCCTATATGCAGCAAACTGTAATGCAATGTATATTCTGACACCTTTCTATTAGAACTAGCTTAACGGCTTTAGCAGTTTGTTACAGTAGCTGCTCTGTTTGATCAGACCACATGGACAACCCTTTGCTTCGTGCATCAATGATCCTTGGTTAGACATGACCCTGTCACCAGTTCACCAATGTTCCTTCCTTCCATCCCTTTTGAAAGATACTGACCACTACATACTAAGGACTCTCCACAAAAGCTACAGTTTTGGACATGCTCTGACAGGGTTGTCCAGACATTACCATCTGGCTCTTGTCAAACTCGTTCAAATCCTTATGATGCCCATTTGTCCTGCTTATACATCAATTCTGAGGACAAAATGTTTATTTGCTGCCTAATAGACCTCACCCACTAATATTTAGCAAGACGGAGAGACAATCATTGATAATCAGACCATTCTTTTCACCCATATCATCATGCTTGATCAGCATATAACCAAATTTCTTTACGGTAGACTGGGGAGATTATAAAAAATTAACTAAAGCCGTTAGTGGTCAAAATGGGTACACAACACGCCCACGGCAGGTATGAAGCATTCTGTCCTGGTACAGTTTTTCAATTCAATTCAATTCAGTTTTATTTATATAGCGCCAATTCACAACACATGTTGTCTCAAGGTACTTCACAACAGTCAGGTACATACATTCCAATTAATCCTAACCATTGAACAGTGCAGTCAGAGTTAGTTATTTATTCAAATTGGATAAAAAGTTTTTCTGTCTAAGGAAACCAAGCAGATTGCATCCAGTCAGAGACTTGCAGCATTCCCTCCTCCTGGATGAGCATGTAGAGACAGTGGACAGTCACTGGCGTTGACTTTGCAGCAATCCCTCATACTGAGCATGCATGTAGCGACACTGGAGAGGAAAAACTCCCTTTTAACAGGAAGAAACCTCCAACAGAACCAGGCTCAGTGTGAGCGGCCATCTGCCACGACCGACTGG
This sequence comes from Crenichthys baileyi, assembly GCA_036173005.1. Lineage (NCBI taxonomy): Eukaryota > Metazoa > Chordata > Actinopteri > Cyprinodontiformes > Goodeidae > Crenichthys > Crenichthys baileyi. The sequence continues at coordinate 130,801 of JAHHUM010002365.1, read as the reverse complement.
GGGTTAGAGAGAGTTTTGTACCCAACTATTTTAGGAACCAAACAACCAGACATAATCAGTACTATGGAATCAATGGAAGCAATGGCATAATCTATTTGTGTGTATTTCCTACAGCAAAGAGACAAACCTTGTTTCAGTAGGGAATAAATCTAGCAAGCGAAGTGTGGCAGAAAGTTTACAAGATTCTGCTTAAAATACCAACCTAACAAACTAACATTGAGGCTAGTCTTCAATGGATTTTAGATAACAGTTAGTGTAAGCTAATTTTTTGCCACTTCAGCTTGTCCACTTGTAAATTAATCAGAAAGATAAACCATACACTGCCGACCAACTATAATGTTACTGCAAGTAATTTAGAGTAGAGAATGAATATTTTGTTCTCAGGATTTTCTTTCCTTTTTGGGGTAAAATAATCAAGCTGGTGTCACTTTTTTCCATCTTGCCATGTATACTGTCATTTTGTAAAAACAAGTACTTTGTGGGTCTAAGCATTAGGAAATGAAGAGGATTTCATGGAACTTAAGTCTTGTCATGTTTTTAAAATATATGTCTCAATTTTGATGTGCTTATATTCTGAATAGTGCCTGTGTGTGGGGATCAAGGGTTTGGAATTCTGTGTTCCACTCCATAAAGATGAGGTACTTTACATTTGCCACGACGTTACTATCTGTTGGACTTTTCTTCATATTAAAGGAACAATTTACCATCTAGGAATCTTGGAACATCTCAAAGCTCTATGAGTTTTCAACAAGTGGTCAGATAATTAATACCGAAACTAAAGCAATTTCATTTCCTGATTTTCTTTACCATGGAGATGTACGGGTCATGTTTGCTGGTTTTTGAAGGACCCAAGGACAAAATGTTTTCAGTCATAAGCAAACAAGGAGACTTACAGGGAAGATCGTAAGAAGAGCTGGACATTCGGCAAGGCAAAGTAGGGAGATTAGAACCAGCTGTGAGAGGAGAGCGCTCAGCAGGGGAACAGAGGGAAGGAGACTAGTTAACACAGAAAACACAAAGGGAGCTTACCTAAACACCGAGGAGAACAAGCCTAATACTAGAAAATTCACAAAAGTACATAATTAGGCCATAAGAAATAGGAGGAGGCTAAACGCAAAGGAATTAACTAACAAGACATGATCTAACCACAGTAAAGAACACAGAGGAATGAACTCATATGGAAAAAACCAGAAGACAATAATCAAAAGCTCTGAAACAATTAGAAAACAGACACAATGCAAACCGAAAACCCCAAACAGCCAATGATCATAACAGCATGCTTTGTCATAAGAACAATCCTGGGAATTCTTAAGGTGACAGTGAATTGGAATCCCCCTTCAGTTTGCTTATCATGGTGGTGTTGGAGTTGAAGAAGCCATCATACACCATCTTCAACAAACCCACTGTCATCTGGACAAAGTCAGCAACACTGTGTGGATCATGTTCTTTGAATTTCTCCAGTGCATTTCACACAATTTAACATGATTTGCTTTGTCAGAAACTCCAGAAGACTCAGATGGAGGCCTCAACAATCTTGTGGATCAAGGACTACCTGACAAACAGATCAGAGTTTGTGAGACTAAAGAGTTGTGTGTCTAACCAGGTAGACAGCAGCACAGGAGCACCACAGGGAACTGTACTCTAACCATTCCTTTTCACTCTGTACACCTCAGACTTCCAGTACAAGACAGACTCCTGTCATCTGCAGAAATACTTGGATGATTCTGCAGTTGTTGTGTAAGGGTTATGATTATTGATTAACAAAATATGTATCAAAAATGATAATCGAAAATCATAATTGAGGAACATAATTTCTTTACCAAAAATCATTACTTATTAATATAAATCATGTCCTCTTGTGTTGTGATTATGGGCTCAAAGCTCTTAATAATTACAATTAGCTATTAATCATTAAAAATGGATCAATTATTAACAAGAACCACAGAATGTCACTGTTTAGTCAACCGCTTCACCGCAGGTGGGGGAACTTCGACCTTGTTTTGACGGATAAATCACTCTTGCACGAAATAAACACAAACGCTTCTCTTAAATATATATATGAAGATTTACTGAAACCATATAATTCTGATATACCATTATTCTGGTCCAAAAAGCTTCCCCTAATTAACAGGCACTATTCTACACAAAGGGGATAAAATGACTACCTAACAATAATAATAAGAGAAAAATATATGCCCATTGAGTATCTATGAAAATCAAACCAGCAGTTTAATGGACAAAATGTGAAATTTGGGTTAACTTGGAAGAGAAGCCCTCCTGGTGTGCTGATGTCTCGATTGCGATTGTAGACGGTGGGCTGTGCCCTTAGCCACTAGCAGCTGATTGCCCCGAATCTTGAACAAAGAGTCCTAAAACTCTGAGGCGGGAACCGCAGTTGCTTTGAATGGAAAACTTTAAAACTCCAACTTCTAACTCTCGGCTGATTTGGGATCAGCCGGACAAAAACATGAACATGCACCTTGCACAGCAAATTAAAACAGCTCAGCATAAAACACTTCAATCAGTATTGCATGCAACAAGTTGATACCTTGGATTAACTACTGGTGATTCTAAATCACCTTAACTATGCCTCCTCCTGCCCAGACTTCTAAATGCACCTATCCAAATTCATATAAAAAGAACAAAATTACTTTGACGTTGAATTATTCTCTCCACCGGTTGAGGATGGGTCAGGTCTGAAGAAAAACGAGGGGGTCAATCACGCGCCAGTGATCAACTCAAAAGAAAAATGGTAAACTTCTCATCCATCCAAGAGGGGAAAATATGAAGAACCGTTTAGTCGACTGAATCAACAAGGAGGAAACTCATCTCCTTGGAAATAAAACCTCTGTGGATTTTTCACCTGCGCCGGGTATCGGCGTGGTCTTCGATCGGTATATGAATCTTTTGACCTTCTTGTATCAGACAGAATTCCAGCTTTCAAGCTCTTCCAGGAATGGCTGTGTGGAGAAAAAGTCAAGTCAAGTCAAGTTTATTCATATAGCGCTTTTCAGCAACAAGGCACTAAAGGCGCTGTGAGTTTTTGTCTCTCCAGATATGCGCCTCCGATGCATCGTCCCGTGTGACACGCTGGAAATGGCAACAAAAGTTTATTATCCGCGGGTTTTAAAATCCCGGGTGACGTCAGAGCTGCAACGTCTGTTGAGCTGCGCATGTCAAACTGCCCGACCAAAATGGATGACTCCATCAGTGGGGTGGATCAGAGATAGACAAGAAGCTGAGTACAGGGGACCGTTTTGTGGCATGGTGCGGTAACAATCATCTCATCTTGAATGTAAATAAAACAAAAGAGGTGATTGTAGATTTTTAGACAAACAGGAATAGGTCAAACACTATTTCCATCAAGGGAGAAGAAGTGGAGGTGGCGGAGGAGTATAAATAGCTCGTTGTTCACCTGGACAACAGACTGGAGTGGAGATGCAACTGTAAAGCCATCTACAAGAAGGGACAGAGCAGACTGTACTTCTTGAGCAAGCTTAGGTCCTCCAGTGTTTGCAGCAAGATGCTGCATATCTTCTATAAGTCTGTTGTGGAGAGTGTGATCTATTCTGGGGTAGCAGCATCAGAGCTATTAAAGAAGCTATTAAAGAATCCTGGCTCTGTTCTGGGGACTCCTCTGGAACCTCTGGAGATCATTGTACATAGAAGGATACCTGATAAAATGAAGAACATTATGAAGAACCCTGAGCATCCTCTTTGTACAACAACAGAATGTCTTCAGTCAGAGGCTTCTTCAGATCGCTAGATGAGATCCTTCCTGCCCACAGCCATCAGTATCTACAGTGGCTCTTTGAAGAAACCTGCATAATATGAGCTACAACAACATTTAATTTCCCTTTGGGATGAATAAAGTATTTTTGAATTTGAATTGAATTCTGTAAAGCTGTGAACACATAAAATACAGCAGTCAGCAACTCGTTACAGAAAGCACTATTTCTGTACTAACACTTTTCACACCCTAAATGACCTTTAAATTGAAGTGTACAAGAGCAATGTAGAGTTACAACATATAACTGTACAGCCAAATAATGTAGGTCAAAGAGCTTATCTTTCAGAAGAAAAGATCACTATCATCTCAGTTAGCATATGGCGGTAGCTAAAGCTACTGTTATGATGCAATCACATTTTAAGACGCTTTTATCTTATATTCCCTTAAATCAAATGAAGTTATTGCACTTTACAGATTTATATATATTATACAACACAAATGACAACTCACAGGCTTATGTGGGCCAAGACTCCACCGAGACGTCTGCTTTTCGGCCACGATAGTTTACAATGAACATTTCCAAACTTCGTCTTTCAAAGATAAGTTACGCCATAAGAGGGTGTAAGAGACCTATTAATAAAATACTTATGCATTTCAAACATTGCATTAATAACTATACCAGTACAATGACAATTTTAGTTCAGACAGTCACTGTATTCATTTAGCCAAGAAATAAACACAATTGGAAACAAGTTCTTCCACATTGTGTCCAATGTGAAACTAAAAAGAAATGTAGCAAGTCACACTTAAGTAGCTCATATCATGTGATTCAAAATTTACCATAACAACTCTAATACATTTTCATCAACATTAGATATCAGTTGATAATTTGCTGTATACGTCTTTTCACATTTGACTTTTCAATCACATTTACACATTGTTGGATTGGAAGCCAAAGTTGTCCTATCAATTTGCTGACATCTTTGTTAACTGTAAGTTCATCAGCATTTGGATATTGGATCTAAGTTATAGAAATTCACCAGACCAAATCGAAATGTGTAGCACTGAGATGACTCTTGTCAGATCACTTTCATCTCAGAGAAAAAAAAGATTGCTCACCGAGCAGTTTGTGTGCAGCTCTAAGGCGTTGTGTCAGAGATTTAACAGAAGCAGTTAAAATTGGCCTAGGGACCATTAATGCTTAGTTTGATTTGGATAAACAGGTTTAGCCTTTAGATTTTGTCTTAAAAGTAAGTATTTACAGATTTTGCTTACATTTTTGGCATTTTTAATTCAAATTCAAAATTCAAAAATACTTTATGAATCCCAAAGGGAAATTAAATTTTATAATTGGGCTGTTAGAAATTCCTTGGCAATGGAATGGTTTTAACAGACAGCGCTCTAGAGCGCCGACCTGAAGGTAAAAGCCTAAACAGTTTGTGTAAAGGATGTATGGGGTCTGCAGAGCTTTTAGCTGCCCTTTTCCTGACCCTAGACCTGTATACGTCCTGGATAGATGGAAGATCAGCCCAGATGATTCTCTCTGCAGACCTGATTGTTCATTGCAGTCTGGACCTGTTTTGTGGACGAGCCAAACCACACTGAACATGATCCTAACAGTGCTGCTGGCTTTGTCCGGATGACAGTGGGTTTGTTGAAGCAGGTGTATGATGGCATCTTTAACTCCAACCCCACAGCGATAAGCCGACTGAAGGGGGTCCTGATAGTTTATTGTTTGCTTACTCAGGTGGGCCAACAGGAGTCTCTCTAGGACCTTCATGATATGGGATGTCAGGGCAACATGTTCATTGAGGACTGATGGGTGACTTTTCTTTGGTACCGGAACAAGACAGGTAGTCTTCCACAACATTGGAACCTTCTTCTGGACCATGCTAAGGTTGAAGAGGAGCTGCAGAATCCCACAGAGCTGCTCTGCACAGGCCTTCAGAACTCAAGGGCTGACACTATCTGGACCTGCAGCCTTATTCCGGTTCAGTCTCTCCAGTTGTCTTCACCTGACTTCTTCAGACACACAGGTTGAAGGGGGAGGCAAAGGGAGAATCAGCGGAGGTGGAAAATAAAACATTTGAGGTGTGGCAGGAAAGCTGTGGGTCAAAAGAGGGTGGGATGTCTGATTGGCTGTGAGCAGGAGAGGAGGATGCTGAGCTTGTTAATAAACTGAATCTATTGAAGAATGTGTTTAGTTCATTATCTCTGTTGGGGTTCATCCATTTTGGGGGAATAGACCGGCTTGGCTGCGCAGTGTGACAAGCGCAGCTCAACAGATGTCGCAGCTCTGATGTCACACCGGATTATGAAACCCATGGAAAATAAACTTTCGTTGCCATTTCCAGCGTGCCTCACGGGACGACGCAACGGAGGCGCATATCTGGAGAAACAAAAGTTTGCAGGCGAACTTCTCCTCCACATGGCTATTCCCGGAAGAGCTTGAAAGCTGGAATTCTGTGTGATACAAGAAGGTCAAAAGATTCATATACCAATCGAAGACCCCGCTGACACTCCAGCACAGGTGGAAACCCACAGAGGTTTTATTTCCAAGCAGACCCCTTGTTGATTCAGTCGACTCATATTTTCCCCATTTTGCACGGATGGGAAGTTTACCACGTTTTGAGTTGATCACTGGCGCGTGATTGCTGCCCCCCCCTTTTTTTTTCTTCTTCAGACCTACCCATCCTCAACCTAAATCGACGTCAAAATAATTTTGTTCTTTTTTTATTCAATATGTATTTAGAGGTCTGGGCAGGGTAAAGCACCATCTACCAGCTGATAGCCACCATCGAGACGCATAGGCACTCCAGGAGGGCTTCTCTTTCCAAGTTAACCCAAATTTCACATTTTGTCTGTAAAACTGCTGGTTTGATCTTTATATACACTCAATACGCATACATTTACTTTTATTATTATTGTTAGGTAGTCATTTTTATCCCCTTTGTGTAGAATAGTGCTTGTTAGTTAGGTGAAGGTTTTTGGACCAGAGTAGTAATTATATTAGGGCTATATGGTTTCATTAAATTTACACACACACACACACATATATATACACACACTCACCGGCAACTTTATTAGGTACACCTGTCCAACTGCTCGTTAACGCAAATTTCTAATCAGCTAATTACATGGCAGCTACTCAATGCATTTAGGCATGTAGACATGGTCAAGACGATCTGCTGCAGTTCAAACTGAGCATAGGAATGGGGAAGACAGGTGATTTAAGTGACTTTGAACGTGGCATGGTTGCTGGTGCCAGACGGGCTGGTCTGAGTATTTCAGAAACTGATGATCTACTGGGATTTTCACGCACTACCATCTCTAGGGTTTACAGAGAATGGTCCGAAAAAGAGAAAATATCCAGTGAGCGGCAGTTCTGTGGGCGCAAATGCCTTTCATAAGTAATGATTTTTGGTTAAGAAATTATCTTTCTGAATTATGATTTTTAATTATAATTTTTAAAAAATATCAAGTAATCAATAATCATAATCCTTACATCTCTGCCCATTCATCCATCGGTCCGATTTTCCGTCAGCTTGAAGCATGTGATCTTCTTAATCCCTGACCACACATCTCTGATATTGTTTTGCTGGAGCTTTCTCTCCAGCTTCTTCTTGTACACCTCCTTGCTGTGTCTTATCTTGACTTTAGGTTGCTTCTGTATACTCCTCAATAATTCCCTGTCTCCCTCTCTCTCTGAAGGCTCTTTTTTCATGTTAAGCAGGTCCTTCAGGTCACTGGTGATCCAGGGTTTGGTACTGGGGAAGCATCTCACCGATCTGGTAGGGATGGTGTTAGGCAGACACCGCGCAGTCGGAAGCGCCACACTGATTGATGGGCGGGGTAGATGCCTTTATATTTCGGCGAGATGCTGCTAAGGTGTGCGTCTTTGTTCCTCTGGTTGTCTGTCAGCTGTTTGGGTGGCTGGTGTTGATTCCTCAACTGAGATCGTACGTCCTCTTGTACAATCCATGGCTGGGATTTTGGGTTGGTTTCTGGGTGCTACATCGACCGTGTGTTTTGCAGCGTGTTGCTCCGCTGGCATTACTGGCTGCAGCTGGAGTTTATTTCGCCACACGGCCACCACAAGAGGATTTTCAGTTCTTAAAAAGAAAATTAATCAGAATGAAAAGCAACAGGGCTACTACAACCTGCTGCCATCTTAAGCGGCGCAATTGTAGAATTAAAAAGAAGGATTAAAGGATGAATAAATTAGATAAAACTAGAGCAACTTGTCTGTCTTGCTGGATAGTGCAGTAACATCTAGTCAGGACACAACAGCCATAAAAATATGTAAATCGGCTACCTGTCCAGAGTGTGCCCCACAACTTTGCCATTGATTTTTGGAGAGAGGCACCAGATCCCCCACAACGCTGAAGGAGTACCTGTCTATAGAAAATGAATGGATGAATAAAAGGCAATGCAGAGCTGAATAATTCATTCCAATATAAAAATACTAAATTTTAAACAGTGGGCATCATCACATGTTGGAAAGCCATGTCTGGTGGCATCCACTTGGCATCTGGTATCAGTCCGTTTGATCTCCAAGCAACTGCGTGTCATTATTATCTATTATAAGCCATTCTTACAGTGCTTTGGTGTGGAGTGTGTTATCTGCTGTTCTTCTGTGGGTAAAATGGGAAATGATTGCCTTCCCCTGGACTGTGATGTGTGTACCATGACTATTTTGAACACAAAACAGGAGACAGACACACACACACTTACAAGTTCCCCCTCCACACACACACACACATGCCACACACACACACTTTTATTTTCATTTACTGGGTTAAAAATCAATTTCAAATAGCTTTGATAGAGGTCCACTGGATCCCAAGAAGTGCAACAGTACAGAACACAAGCATCTATTATGCATCTAAATACACTCTTAGCACCAATATTTAATCTTGCCACTGTGTGTTATATTAAAAGCTTAATTAACCCATGATAACCTGCACTTCATAACTGCTGTCAAAATATTTGGGCATATTTTCTATTTTTCTTACTTTGAACTCACTCAATAGAATGACTGCACAGACAGCCTCATTGGAATACATGAAACTAATTGACCTTTTAGGTTATTTTAAGATAAATTAAATAAACTTTAATCATTAAAGTCATATGGTACAATTCCCTGAATCTGATATTTTAATGGAAGTGGGGTGAAGATGTGGATAAGAGATGTTTCATTTCTGGTTGTAGGATGAAATCATGTACAGTATGTATGTTTACATGTACATATGTATGCATGTACAGTTGAAAGATATATACATATTTATATACTGTCTAAAAACACATTTTTTCCACCTGACAAGAAATGAGTCAAACCATTTCTTGTTTTAGGTCAATTATCTTAATGTGCTAAGTAGTAAATCTGTTTAAAACGGTTTGCTTTAACAAAATGAGAATCTATCTCAATAAGAGATTGTACCTATATTAGTACCTATGTTAGTGAAGGTGAAATAAAAGTTTAAAAAAACAATTCCAGAATAATAGCCAGGAATTTTTTTTCTAATTTTACTTTTCAAAGTTAGAATTTAACATTAATGTAATTTGTATTTGGTAGAAGTATCTTTTAAACTGTATTTTTTGGGTTAAATGTTTAGAGTATCCTTCCACAAGCTTCTAACGATAATTTGCTGGAATGTTGTCCCATTCCTCTTGACAAAACTGACATAACAGAGTCAGGTTTGTTAGCCACCCACAAATTTTCAGTGTGACTGAAATCAGGGTTTAGTGGTGGCCGCTCTGAAACATTATCTTTGTTGTCCTCTGCAACTAATTTTGCATTATTCTTGTCCATTTGGAAGACCCATTTGTCCCCATCTATTGTTCTTTCCTCAGGAAACAATCTATGTTGAGGAAAGCAGCAGTTCCATGTAGCAGCAAAGCACCCACAAGATGATGCTGCCAACCCGTTGTTTCACAGTTGGCCTTGTATTCCCAGACTTGAAAGCTTGTTCCAAATTTAATAATGTTCATTACAGCCAATACCTTGAATTTTAGGATCATCAAAGCATTGGCAATGTGTCCAAAAGTTAAGGCTTTCTCCCTGAGTGAATTTGCAAACTTTAATTTGACTTTTATGCTGCTTTTGGAATATTGGCTTCTTCTTCTCTGAGTGCCCTTACAGCCCATTTCAGTTCATGACTCATTTGTGGATAAGTCTGTTAACAGATTCAGGCAGTATCTTCCCAGTGTCTGTTTCTTTTTATTTCTGGGGTTGAGAAACATTTCACATCAAGACCTGTTCATCTCTGTGACACAGAACCTGTCTCCTTCCTGTAAGGTATGATAGCTGGACACTTCTATTATGTTTATATTTGCATGTAACTGAATAGATGAATGGGGCACTTTACCAGCCTCTGGAAATCGTACCTAAGGATGAACTAGATTTTCTGAGGTCCACAATTCTCTTCCTGTATCTCTGCTGATTTCTTTTGATTTTTCCCATGATGTCTCACAAGGAAGCAGTGTGTTCAAGGTGTTATGTTAAAATGCATCCACAGGTCTCCATTTAATATATAATGGGGTGATGGTGGCTCAGGTGGTCATGGTTTGTCCTGTAACTGGTGGGTTGCTGGTTCAAACCCCCACTCCGCCCATTTCTGTCAGTCTACCCCAGGGCAGCTTTGACTACAATGTCTCTCACCACTAATAGTGTGTGAATGGGTGGATGGATGACTGATTGTAGTGTAAACCACAGGACATTTGCCAAATAGGTTGTGGTAAATGGCCTGACTGAACCATCTTGGCTTTCCAAAGTTGCTGAAAGTCAAACTCATTTTGGTGTATGCAAGCTCCTGATTTTGAGGAAAGTAATACAAATTCCCCGAAACAATATCTCTTCTTTGATTCTGGCATTTAACAAATAAAAATAATTTTAATAACCCTAAATGACCTAATACAGAAAATATTTCATCAGATTTATTTTCTGAAAGTTATAAAAAACGGTTATATGTCCTTTTTATTCAATGGTTCCTTTTTGTTTAGTGTATATAAATATCTGGTTTCAGCTGTATGTATTCTATGTATGGAAGTACAGTGTGTTGCAAAAGTATTCATCAGACTTTACAAACCTAGCCTGCATGGACAGGTGGCAAAAAAAAAGCCATTACTGAAAGAAGTTGTGGTTGCAGTTTGCCATTTAAGGGGACACAGCAAACACGTAGAAAATGACAAGACAAGAAAATCACCTTTCTGGTCTTTATTTATAGGGGAAATCATCACTGCACATCACCCTGAAAACATATTGGTGGCAGCATTATGCTGTGGGGACGTTTTTCTTTAGCAGGGAGGGAGCTAAATACAAGGAACACCTGAACGAACAAAGTGTTAGAGCCAGCAAAAGGCTTGGGACTGGGATAAAGGTGCACTTTCCAAGGGAGACCAACCCTTAGATATACAACCAGGGCTACAACAGAATGATTTAGAGTAAAGCGCCTTCTGATGTTAGAATAGTCCAGTCCAAGTCCAGACATAAATCAAACTGAGAATGTGTGGCAAGACCTTGCTGTTCACAGATGCTCTCCATGCAATCTGACAAAGCTTAAGTTATTTTACAAAGAATGGATAAATATGTCTGTCTCTGGATGGGTAAAGCTTGTAGAGTAAAAACCCAAAATGACTTGCAGCTGGAACTGCAGCAAAAGTTGGATATGGCTTAGAAAGGCATAATAGAAATACAACATTACATATTTTTGCCAGGCACTGTATTAACAGTATTTATAAGTATGCTATGCAATGCAAAATGCAAATTGATTATGATGACCTTTTAAAAATCCTTTTCTCATGAGAGCGGAGCCAAGAAACAACAGCAGAGTGCAAATGACTTGGCCTCTGATAGAGGCATGCTAGTAGATGTATATGGTGCATTAACAAGACAGCAGTAACATCAGCAAGATAAGGTCCATGGTTCAAGCAGCCACAATTTTAAGCCAGTTTATATTAACTGATGGGCCAGAATCAGCTAGCCATTATGTTTCAGCTGCACACCAAAGCTGGTTTAATTCAAAGTTATCAACAATTCTCCACATTAAGGTGCATCCACTGTCTGAAAATGCAGTAACTGACAAAATAAAATATTCTGACTGCTATTTGCTCTCTCAGTTCTGTTTAGGCGTATTTACCATACACCTTTCAGAACAAACTCTTTAAATTTCCGATGACCTGATTTAACTATAGAGACTCCAACATCAACTGACCTTTTAATACCATCCAGTGAATTTCTCAGCCTGATGCACTACCCAGTGGGGTCAGACATCTGAGTAGTTATTTCCCCTGCTGTCCTGTGACTGTCCAGTGCTACATGTTATTGGGTAAATCAGTGTCTGGTTTCTGAAGGGAATAGCCTCGGCCAATTTGTGCTGTAATCTGCAAATGGTGGTTGATGCAGTATCATAGCTGGGGTTCAGGCTTCATCTGTGTGGCAGCAGGGGAGAGATGGGCTTACTTATGACGTTACATAAGCAAGGAAGAGGAGGAAGCAATGTCAATGAATATGATTATTAGAAAGGGTTTGTGTTTGGCCATGCCCAACTTTTGAGGCTATATATGCAGGTCACACCATGTATAAACCTGCAAAGGAAATTTCTCTGACTTGCTGGAGCCTGAAAACATTCCAAATATTTTATTGTTTTACATTGCAATCTCTATGAAACAGCTTTTCAAACAATAAACAGCATTTTCACAACAGCCCATTTAGTTTAACTAATGAGCTCTTATTATATGATTGGCAATGCTTTACCAAAATTGACAGAGCTTTTCAAATGTATTTTTACCCCTTGAACATTTACACATTTGTCACATTACAACCACAAACTTCAGTGTCATTTATTGGTATTTTATGTCATAGACCAACATAGAGTAGTATCTAACCATTAAAAGAAAGGAAAAAGATACATGGTTTTCAAATTTCTTTAAAAAAAATTAAACCAATATATTGTGTGAATTTGACTTAATTCTTTGTATTAAGACTTGCAGCAAGTCTTTTGGGGTATGTCTCTACCGGCTTTAGGTTTTAAATATTTCAATGCATGCTCATTTAGATTTAGGTCTACATTTTAACAGGGCCATTCTAACACATGAATATGTATTTGTCTAGATGCACCTAACTTTTTAGAAACAGACTGATTTAACCAACAACATGTAGCACTGACTACTTATGTCTAGTTCTGGTGGGTAGTTCATCAGCTGGCACGATTTTAAAATTCTCAATTGATTTTCAAAACCTGAGAGACCCCACACATGATGATAAAAAATCGTACATATAACAGGTTTGGTCCTACAGTGTGTGGTGTCCAGCCACACTGCAAGCACACAAGAACAGATTTCACTCAAAAACATTCAAATGTAAGACGGGAAATCTCGAGAACCTACATGTCACATTTAACAGTCCTAACAGTCATTTGTCCTCGGGAACACCCCATATGGTAGGAAATTGGGCCAAGACAATCATACATGTGGAATATCCCCGATGTGAGGCAGGAGCGGTCCTGACGTCCTTCTAAGCAGACTGGATCACTCTTAACCAATCACAAACAGCAGGAATATCTCATAAGGTTATCTTTAGAGTCATGTCAGAAGGGGAAGATCAGGTCAGAAATTGGCATAAAAATCTTGCCGTGTGAACCAGGCATAAGAAATTAAATTGGATAATTTTGAAAGGTCAGTTGATGTTGATCAGAGGGTAAATTCACTGAAAAAACAGACTGAGCAAACGACAAACAAAAGGTAGAATTTTGAATAAACTACTAAGACTTATTGATAACCAGCTGGTGCTGTGATCAAACTGGCTTGGCATTGTTTAACTGCACGAAATGTATCTGCTTAGCTCTTTTACTGGTCTTACTGTATTAGGGTTCAAGGTAACAAAACTTTACTTGAAATGATTTAAAAGTCTGAAATAGTGAACATGATAAAATTGAGTGCAGTAAAAACCAACATGTGATTAATTTAACCTCTGTGAAAATTAAAAACCATGAATTAAGAGGTCATTAAAATTATAACATGCTAAATATTAAGGTTATCAAATTTAACATTGCTTGTTTTCATTCACTGCCTAGATTTTTGGGCCTCCATTTTTACCACTTCAGTTTTATCATTCATCGTGTTCAGACTGTAATTTTTGTTATTTCCGGTAGATCATAATACGCCAGCAGCCCGGCATGACAGCGGAGTACTTGTAGTCAATTGCCATTCGCATTCATTTTCTTTTTAAGATATTTTTTCAGCACTAGTGGCCTTCATTTTTGACAGTAGGTAGACAGGAAAGAGGGGTAGAGAGAGGGGGAGACATTCGGTAAATGTCGCCAGGTCTGGGACTCGAACCCGGGACAGCCGCTTCGAGGACTGTAGCCTCTGTATATGGTCGCACACTTAACCCCTACACCATCAGCGCCGCGCCATTCGCATACATTTTCAATAGTACGGCATAGATTTTAGTGGCCACGTGGAGTAGTGGGGAGTCACAAGCGAAGAGCGCCCAGGTTGAGTCTCCAGACTCTCCACCTCAGTCTCTCTTTAACACCATGAGTCGGCAATCAGGCGCCTTCTCCAGAAGAGGGAGGGAAAACTGCTTGGTCGGCCGACAGCTGCCGAAGTGAGCTGGCGCCGAGAAACACCGAACCTCTTTTTTTTAACTAGAGTGGAATTTGAGTTCACCAAACCTACATTCTCACTTAAAAGCATCTAAACATTTTTTTGGGGTCACAGAAAGTGTATTATTTACAATTTATTCACAATTTTTGCCACTATCAACCGCCATTGCTGCCGTGCTTGATCAATCCTATTTGACCCACAATGAATCATGGGAAATTGTGGGTCACGGAAAAACTACACTGTCGCGCCGGGGCTTCTGCCGTATTCCAATGTACGGGAAGTAACAAGAATTACACTGTGAACTTAATGAATGATAAAACTGAAGTGGTAAAAATCAAGGCAGTGAATGAAAACAGGCAATGTTAAATTTGATAATCTTACTATTTATAACATTAATATTTACCATGTTATCATTTTAATAATTCACGGATTCTAAGAATGGCACTCAATTTTACCATGTTCAGTTTTCCCCCCCTTAATTTATTTCAAGTTAATTTTTGTTACTTTGACCCCTCATATTACTGCTGTCTTGTTAGTGCACCATATCTATCTATCTTCTCTATGTCTTTGTCATAGAACAGCATGGCTCTATCAGCTGCAAAACAATTTGCTCGCTGTCTCTTAGTTTTGCCTCACACCCCCTGTAATTAAAAAAGGTTATATACAAATCCACATAATAAATGTGAATAAAAAATGAGATTTAACAATTTATGTCATGTTTCTACATCCTATGCATACATCCATGCAGTGCATTGTGAAATTATTCACATTTTTTCTCAAGCCACAATGTGTTTTTTACTAGGACATCCCGAGGTAAAGTATTGAAAAATACTGAAATGGAATGAAAATGATGCATGGTTTTCAGAACATTTTGATAATAAAAACCTAAGAATTCTGGTGTGCATTTGTATTTAGCACTTCTGAGTAATAGTTTGTGGAATGACCTTTTGCTCTTATTCCAGCTTAAAGTTGTGTGGGTGAATGTTTAAGACAGATTTGCACATTTAGAGCATGACATTTTTGCCCATTTGTCATAGAAAACATTTCAAGCTAAGCTAGATTGGATAAAGAGCATCACCAGTATACCAGATCATTCAGATTAAGATCTGGTCTTTGAGTGGGCCATTCTAACGTCTCATTGTGCTTTGATCTAAACCATTCCATTGTAGCTCTGGCAGTATGTTGTCCTTTAGGAAAGTGAACCCTGCCCCGGTCTTTTGCAGCCTCTAACAGGATTCTTCCAGTATCATGCATATTTAGCTTCCATCTCCACATCCACTCCAAATGGCTTCATATTGATATATTCATATAGATATTGTTTTATAACCTGACCCTTCTATAAACTTTCTCCCTGACATGTCTGCTGTGTTGTTCTGCATGATGCTGTTTGTTCCATAATGTTTTCGCAAACCTCTCAGTCCTACAAAACACAGCTGGATTAATACTGAGATTGAATTACACACTGCTGGACTCTGTTTAATAAGAAGGTGACTAGTGAATGCAGCTGGTTGCAGTGGGTATTTTTATGGATATCAGAGTAAAATGTGTTGAAATCAAATGCACACCACACTTTTCAGATTTATTTGTAGTAAATGATGAAAACCAGTTATAGTTTTATTCCACCTCATAAAATGCACTACTTTTTAGTTTCTCAAATAAAATCACAATAAAAGTGGTAGCAGTTTGTGGTTATAATGTGACAAGATGCAAAGAAGTTCAAGGGGTATGAATGCGTTAAGACACGATAGATCTACTATCACACCATCGAATACCAAATCTCACCCTTAAAGTCAAGATCGTACAATTTAACTGAGGGAAACCTGAGAATTCCCTTTTCATCAGTTATTCATGGGCAAGATTGCTCTCTTTACTTGTGGTACATGCAGCAATAATTTAGCTATTCAGCTCAGATGTTTTTAACCTACTATACTGGTATAATAATTAAACTAGTAGTTGGTGTGAAGAAATGTATATCCATCATTTTGCAGCAGTGCTACTTTCTAGTAATAGTTGCAGAGTGAGTCTGTTTCTCTGTGGTGCAGCTTCAGTCAGCAGGCAAAGCATTTCCTCCTTTTAACAAAGCAAATTTATTCGACCTGCTGCCTCAACCTGGACATGCACAGTAAAGCCTGACAGAGTGTTTAATCCCATCAGCATATGTCCGTGAGCGTGCTCATGTGTTTGCATGTGTACTGAGTAAACGTGTGTGTTTGTAGATTACATAGGGGATGTAGGCGCTTCAAAAAAGCCTTTTAGACAATCATTGTTGTTTCTTTTTTTCTTCTTCTTTATTTTCATTATTTGTGTATGTGTTTGTGGGTGCACAAAGCCGAGCTAGCGTGAACAGCAGCAGGCCTTCCAGCAGGATCCACCACAACCAGGTCAGAAGGAAAAAGTGAGAGACAGAGAGAAAGAAAGAGAATGAATGGAGTTTGCTACAGAAAGGCTGAGAGGGTATGCGAGAGAGAGATAAAAGTCAGTCAGGAAGTGTTCAAGTGTGTTGGGAGCCCCCAGGGGTAAAAACAGCGAGGCTCGTCAGGAAGGCTGATGGTTTACCTAAGGAGTAAGAATGAGCAGGGAGGAGAGTAAGAAAATAAAAAAAATCACAGAAAAAACAGGCTTTGAACGACAGCATGGGGAACGATAGCAAAAATGGCCAGAAACAGGAGATGAAGTATATATGAAAATGATGTGGGCTAGATGGGATAGAGGCCAACAGATGTTTGGTAATTCTCAGGGT
The DNA here is from genome assembly GCA_036173005.1 of Crenichthys baileyi. Taxonomy (NCBI): domain Eukaryota; kingdom Metazoa; phylum Chordata; class Actinopteri; order Cyprinodontiformes; family Goodeidae; genus Crenichthys; species Crenichthys baileyi. The sequence goes on along the minus strand of JAHHUM010002365.1, from coordinate 113,723 downwards.
ACTCAGCATAATGAAGTTTCTCAGCACGCTGTGGCTCTCCGCACGGGAGCTGCTCCATCAGCGAGCACTGTGCTGCTAAACAGTGTCTGCAGGTGCTGGCTCTGCTTCTCTAGGCTAGTTTAAAGTCTTTACAGCTGTTTTAGAGATCTATTCGCTGCCAGAGTTTCGGGGCTGCACTGTCAGTGGCCATGTGCCAGGTTTGGGCCTAATGATTAACATACGGAGCCACAGTTAACAAACTTAAAACGATGCTTTTGCTGCTGTAGGCAGTTAGGCTGAGATTAAACTACAATAGTGCGTAAATAAGAGATTTACTCCGTCTTTAATTTTACACCATTTAAAAGGAAACTGTGGATCCTTTTGTCTCTGCAAACAATAGATTAAATGTATTCAGGCAAAATCTGAAGTCTCCAATCAATTCAACTCAATTGATGTGGGTACCCAAGGAGATGATGGCAGAAGAGATCACACTCTCCACAACAGATCTATAGAAGACATGCAGCATCTTGCTGCAAACACCAAAGGTCCTAAGGCTCCAAAGGCTACACCAAAGGCTCCACTCCAGTCTGTTGCCCAGGTGAACACCGAGGTATTTATACTCCTCCACCACCTCCACTTGTTTTTCCATGATGGAAATAGCGTTTGACCTCTTCTTGTTTTTCTTAAAATCTACAATCATCTCCTTTGTTTTATTCACATTCAAGATGAGATGATTGTGCCTACACCATGCAACAAAGCGGTCCACCAGCTCCTTGTACTCATCTTCTTGTCCATCTCTGATCCATCCCACAACTGCAGAATCATGCAGAATTATGCAAACAAAAATATAATGTTAATACGATACAATCTTTATCTTCGCCGCCATACTTGTTGCTTCTCTTGTCTGCAACTTTGACACGCCCACAGGTGATGTTATGGTTGGCGCAGAAGAGCCTAGTATTCTGGAGTGCCCGAGTTGAACCAGAGTATGTACTCCGGAACCTCTTTTTGTTTTTGGAAAGAGTTTGAAAATCACGTTAGGGAACCAGAATGGGTTCCGAACAATGCAGGTGGAAAAGGGGTATAAGTGGCTTCTGACACACAGCAGACCTCCATGTCCTGTTAATTGTTTGGCCATGTTTCCTACATGTTTTCACATCCAGCTTCTCCTCCTAAGGCACAGAAGAAAATGGGTGAGAAAGTAAACCACCATTTTTGTTTGATGTCCACTCTCCAAAGTTTTAGCATTTGGGCTAGCAAATTTAGCCAAATAAGCAGCAAATTAAGGGGTCAGGAACAGGACCAGTCAGTCACTTAACCAAATTTACAATATGAAATTTTAGTATTTAGTAATTTTGAGTATTTTCCTGACTGTTTAGTGGTGGTGTTGTATTGTTTTCATTGAGGGTTTAGTTCCATTATCCTGTTGCCCCCAGCTGACCCATACTAATTTACATTTGATGCACAAATCCACACAAGGAGAGTGAGAAAACGCAACTGAGGGTATTAGTATTATGCTGAAAAGCAGTGTCAGCTATGTAATTTACATATCAATCAGAAATACTTAACTTGACCCATTATATGTCATACATGTCATACATTTCCAGCACTTCACCTTTACGTAATGAAGGAAGACATTCCCAGACAGCAGTTCAGCAGGTCAATGACTGGCGGTAGGAGCAACAACTGTGCATGAATCACATTGCCATGGAAACTGTGCCAAACATTAATATTGTCACCCATCAGCGTAACAGAAAGTGTATTTGCCAAAAGCCTATTTCTTTAAGAAGCATCTTACAGAAATTGAGGGGGAAATGAGTTAGCTGGAATAAGGCCAGCAGTTGGTATATGACCTTGTACTGATCCACACAGATAACACTGTCATTTACTGTGCTGGACATAGAAGGAGCATTACCGCATATCCTTTGCTTTGTTAAACCACTTTATCTGTATGATCTCTTTAGTTGCTGTTAAGGCCCTTCACACCCCACTCCCCTCGAGATCAAAATATGCTCCACTTTGACCCTTTCTGCCATTTTTGTAGTTTGATAACAATTAACTAGCCAAAACCATGTAAAACTGTTTATGTTTAATAAATATAATAAATAAATAATACTATTCAAAACACACAGTACGGTTCTGTCCTCAAAAAGCTAAAACATAAGCAGAAGGCACGACACTACTGCTATCAAAACAATGGCCAGGACTTCAAATCACCACACAATAAATTAAGATCTAAAATAAAGTTTGTTATTATTTTAGCATTATTTGCAGCTTAACGCTTTGCCGTGTCCGTCATTTCCATAGACAGAAGGAACTGACCCCTTAATAAGATGACATTTTTCAGCAAATCCTTCTTGATACTGGCGAAGGTTGCTGAAGAACTGATCCCTGAGGTGGGAATAGGAAGTTCCCCACTGATGTGGGTAGATTTCCATGAAAAATATCATTTAACCAGGCACTACAAACAGGTTCTGATGCTGGGGGATGGTGTATGAAATGTTTGGGTCAATACACCCAACGACCGAACCAAACCTATCCTCTTTCAGCCAAGACATACTTGAGCTTGGACTGAAAAATCACACTGAGAAATAAAAATGGCGGATACGCGAAATTGATCAGCTGTTCTGCAGCAACTACTGTTACGTAACAGTTGGAAAAGCATAACAGATGATAGAGAAAACTGAACAGACTGAAAAATATGACCCAAACAATATAAAGATATCTCCGCAACACCTGGAGAGACTAAATTCAACTTTTCTTCACCTCTTCAGACTCTGTACACATTAAATGTATTTAATGGCTAAAAAATTGGATTTTACATGTGTCCCCTTTAATACTTGCTCATAGCACTGCACGACCAAAGAAATAGAAACCGGTGCTATAAATGACAGAACATGTTCATTTGTACAGTTTGGTTTGGTTTAGGAAACATGCTAACAGTCTAGATAAGGATGAAGTTTGATTGGAAAACAGTTAAAGAGGGCTAGAACACAGAAAAATTAATATTTCTCAAATGTCTTTTGAAGCTAACTGTTTTAGGTTAACCATAAAATAACTATATTGAGTCAAATGTAATAATCTATACCTCTCTAACTGTTCTGTCGCTGAGTTGTAAGGAATATTTTATTTGGTTGCAGTAAGAAACTCAGTGTTTTGTGGTAAACACAAATCATGAATACTGACCTTAACTGAGCCAAGTCAGGTATGCAGTGCTTTCAGTGTTGTTCTGAGTTCTTTTATGACTTCATGAATAAGTGATTGACGTGCTTTCCTGGTGTTTTTGATGCTTCTGTCAACTTTACAATACTGTCTCTCTGTTGGTGTATGATTGTCATACTCTTCTGGATGTACAGTTTTAAGCCAGAAATGTTGAGTTTTGTCAACATGATTGGAAAACTGCCTCCACTTCTATTTTAGATACTTGCTTACCATGCCCCCCTGCTATATCCCTGGATATACCACCGGGGGAAGCATAGTGGAGAATTGGTTAAACGAAAGCCACTTGGGTGACGATCGTTGCTCCCATTGGACAGAAATTATGGTGCAAGGACAGAAGACAGACCCCGAAATGGAGGAAAACAACTGTGGAAGCCCTGGAAGCAGCCCCTCTGTTCTGCATATTTGTGCCGTTATTACAGCTTAAATATCATTGTAAGGGTCAAGAGCAGCTCAATAAACACAGAGTTTGCGACGTTGTATTTATAATGTTGGAACAGCATCGGTGAATGTGTGCTCCAAGTCGATGACGCTGCGCTCTGCTATGCACCTTGCCAAAACCGGCAACAGTGTTGCTAAGCAACAGAGCGCGGTTCAGGTAAGACTTCAGTAAAACGTTCAACGCTACAATGGCTTGTTAAGTCCAAAGAGACGTATGTTTTCTGTAGCTAGGTTGGATCGAGGCTGGTTTGTATTCACGCCAGAAGTAAACCTCACCAGAATTCATTTGAAGGCGGACTGAGACCACCTCAAAAAGTGGGTCTCGGTCTATTTAAAGAGGTAATCTCCACATTAGGGCTTACTGTTCTTGCTGTTATTAATAGTAGTCTGCCCTTGGGTATGTTCCAAATGTCTGGAAACAAGTGACGAAACAGGTGAGGCCTCAAACATTTTTATGGTCAAAATAGAAGATTTACGCATTGCCGATTCAAATACATGGGAGAAAGGCAGCTAATAGCTGTGCCTCACAACCGATGGCGCTGTGTCACACACACTGACTGAAGCAGGCAGTTGGCGCATGTCCATTGCTGTCTCTCTTTATATTACCAATATACATGCTGAATTAGACATGTAATAAACAATGAAAGTGTGTGACATATTTAATGTTTCTAATCAGCTAACAGCACGTTGCTACGTACACCTATGTAGTGGGAAGGTGTGTTTTCACCTACAAGTGCTGTAACTGTACTCTTATTTAAATTTGTTCCACGAAAATGGATGGTTACTTCCTTAAAATTAGAAAAAAATTCTAAACTTCAGTCAAAACAGGAGGCTTTAAAGAGAGGAAGACCAACTTCACAGCTGAAAGATCTGCTTCAAACAAGTGGGAAAAGTGTAACCTGCACTTTTCAACCGGAGTGGTTCACTTGAAAACAGTTCACTTGAAAACAGTGTGGAGTACATGGATTTGACTTGGCATTGAATGGGCAGCACAAGCCGAACATTAAGTAAGGGAGAACTGGGAGATTTGATTATTGCAACCTGTTTCCATGGACTTCATATACAAGTAAAAATAAGACCATACACAGTTTTCAATTTTAATAAAACGAAATCAGCCAAAAGAAAAAAACAAATAGACTAATTTGATCTTAAATAAAACATTATGTTGTTTTTCCTGCTATGGTAGTGTGGAACAGTATGGAATTGATTAAAGCATAACTAAAGCATTTAAAATAATTTAATGTATATTGGCTTCTATTTTGGGGTCATATATACTGCTGGAAACATACAAGAGTGCAACCTATGATTAAAATCAAGAAGGATTTGCTGAAAGACTTCATCTGATTAAGGGGTCAGTTCCTTCTGTCTATGGAAACGACGGACGCAGCAAAGCGGTAAGCTGCAAATAACCAGGCTCGCCAGCGCATTTATCGAACCGCTATGCTAAAAATTGGCACAGCTACTCTGAAATTTAGGCAGAATCAGCCCTTTGACTGAAATCTGGGCTGCCTCCATGTGTTTTTTATGTTGGCTGTAGCGCATGCACTGAGTCTACTCCCGCTTCCTTTCAACCTATTAGACCACTTTCGTAAAGTTTTCTAAAATCCAATTTTTCTTCCCATCTTTTTTCCCTTTCCTGTGGGGTCCCACAAGGCTAAGTTCTGGGGCCACTTTTTCTTATTTTAGCTGCTTCCCTTGGGCACCATTTTTAGGAAAAACAAATGTGCCTTTCATTTTTATGTCAATGACTGTCAGGTTTATTTTCTCCTTTAAATGAGAGGACTTCCACTTCATGCAGTCATTGCCTCAAAGAAGTAAGAGTCTGGGTGACTCTTAGGTTCCTTAATTTTAATGACAGAAAGACAGAGGTTTTGCTTTTTAGTCCTGGGGTCTCCAGGGGGGCGTCCTCTGTAGAATTTTTCCTACTAGCTTAGTACATAAAACCTAATATCCCTAACCTTGTGGTGAAAATGGACTGATTTTAATCTTGACAAGCAGATCAGCTCAGTGGTAATATCCAGTTTTCATCAACTAAGACAACTGGCAAAGTGAAACTTGTTATTTTAAAACAAGACTTTGAAACTGTAATCCATGCATTGGTCACAACACGCCTTGTTTCCTGTAACTCTTTATACTATGATGCCTCACAGACATCCCAAGAAAGAGAGAGCACATATCTTCTGAGTTCGTCCTGTAACCAGTGGGTTGCTCGTTCGAATCCCCGCTCTGTCCATTTCAGTCGTTGTGTCTTCGGGCACAAGACATTTCACCTGCCTTGCCTGCTGATGGTGATCAGAGGGGCCGTTGGCACGGATTGTATGGCAGCGTTGCTTCTGTCACTCTGCTCCAGGGCAGCTGTAGCTACAATGTGGACTACCAGTGTCTGGTTGTGAATGGGTGGATGACTGATTGTAGTGTAAATCGCGTTGGAGTCCTGAAACTAGATAAAGCATTTTACAAGTGCAGGCCATTTGCCATTTATCATAACCCCTGTTTTTAGCCTCACCCTATTTATTTTAGGATACCTTTTTTTTTAAGCCTTTACATGGTCTTGCCCCCCACTATCTGAGCTTTTGCAGTTACATTGCTCCTCCTGGTAACTCAGGTTAGCAGACCAGCTTCTCCTGGATGTGGACGTGGTAAAAGTGGTAAAAGTAGCTCGAAGCCTTTGGAATTTACTACCCAGTTGACATCAGACTCTGCAGGACCAATCCTGCCATAATTAAGAATATATACAGAAATATATAAATGCTCAATAAAAAAATGAATAATAATAATACACAAAAATGCAGTAAATAAACAAATATAGGCAGTAATTAAAGTATTCAATGATATATAAATGTATATATGTAATATAATTTGCTATTTATTCACTTTATTCTTTGTAATAATTACCTTATTTACTTGTTATCAATTACAGTTTTCAACTATTTATTAGTGACTTATTTTTTTATGGATTTATTTATGTGTATGTTTTCATATTTCCTATCTGTTTTATTTTTCCTTTGTATTTTTTTTACTCTATTTATTTGTTCAATGCTTTTTATTCATGCATGTGCTTTTTACATTTCCGTGTGCATTTCTGCCTCATCAAATTAGGAGGGGCTGACTTCAGGTGTCAACTTCTACCTATTGGCTGGTTAGTGTTAACCTGCATAGCTCAAATCTGCATGGTGTTTCCCCACCAAAAAAGCATTTAGCAATGACGAACTCCGCATGCAGATGTTTGGAGTCCAACCTCCTAACAGCGTTCTAATTCTTCCAGTCTATTACCAGCTTACCTGCTAATAGACTGGAGGAAATGAAAAAATATCAGACAGGCCTCTTCTCTGGGTAATTTTTATTCTGCTCTGAAAACTAATCTTTTTTCATCAGCTTTTGACCCAGCATGAGAGAGCCTATTTTATTTGCTCAAGTTATTTAACAACAATTTTTATGTGTCTTCATGCATTTGTGTTTTAACACTTATTAATGATATCTGTTCAGCACTTTGGTCAGTTGCGCTGTTTTTAAAGAGCTTATAAAAATGTTAGTTTGGTTTTACTCTTAGAGTAATTTTGGTAGGGCTGCCAGTCCGCGGATTGTCCACCACCATTTGATGTTTTGTCCATGTGGGGATAATAGATCTCCCTGTGCCGGAGTCCCAAAGCCTTAGAAATGGCTTTGCCTTCAATTCTAGATTGATATATGTCAGTCACTTTGTTTTTAATTTATTCTTGAATATTTTAAAATTGGTTAATAAAGTGTTGCTCTTAGAGATCTTTTGAGATCAGGTTGTATTTCAATTATGTCTTGATTCTACAGCTCTGACAGTAATCAGCTCTGGTTGTAGCAACTATATTAAACTGAGCTTTCCGAAAAATCTGTTTAATTGTTGTTTCTTTGTGATTTAAAAAGCAGGGCTCTTATATTTTTACATCGCACCAGGTTGGTTTGCATAACTTTTTTCACCTTAAAAATCGAAATAATCATTTGTATTTACTGAGGTTATCCATGTCTTATATTCCAAATTGGTTTGATCATGTAAAACATTTAGGTGTGACAAACAAGCAAAAACCAAATTTTTCTGTAAGCATGTAAATATTCAAATTTGGTTGCTTAAACTGTTTTTGGGAATAAATTGACCTTAGAGCTTTGGTATGTTCCTAGAATTGAAACTGCTAGTGAAACCAATACTATAGAAATAAGGTAAGTGTGAACAATGGCTATTGGTATAACATCCCTGTGTCTTCTTTAACCAGTGTGAATAAAAACTCCTTCCAACTGTTTTTCTTTTTCTTCTTGACTTATCTGGTCTGCTTTTGTGGAATAATCTTTCATTGAATCAGCACAAGTCAGGAATTTTCTTTTTTATACCTCTGAATTACATATGTTTTAAACTTTAACACCCTCTGTTCGCCCAATGAACAGTGCTATTTGTGTTTGAAATGCTGTAGCATGTTCAAACTGTGGCACTGGTATACCTACCACATATGTTCCACCACAGAGCCATCTGTGCTGAAGTACTGCTGCAAATTGTAATGTCGGGTTAACATATACATGATGTCAAACGGCTTCTCCAAGTGCTTACTTTCATCGTGTATACATCAGTCCCCAAAAACTAATGTATTCAGCCCCCTCTGCAGTCGAGTTCATGCAGATTCTGTCTACATAGTAATTCCAGATCTCCGTTTTCAGGGCGTCTATCACGGCTGACAAAACACAAATAAAATGAATTGTTACACTTAGCATCAATTTTTACCCTGACGTTATAATCCCAGCACTACACTGCTGCTTTCTAGTCTTTCATATCCCTGTTCTCTCTTTCTCAATCGCCCTCTCCTTTGGTTTCATTTTCTCCGCTCCCTGCGTCAAACCACTAGCGTCTCTCCTACTTCTTCTTTTTCTTCACGCTTGACCACTCTCAATACAGGGATTTCAGGCTAGGATTGATTGACGAAGATATGAAGGTGTTCCGTTTTTTTTTTGCCACCCATTGTTCCCGTGTACTACCATATCAGCCTCAGTTTAGAAGTTTACACTCTACACTCTTACTCTCATGATGTCAGTTCTTCACAATTCAACGTTTGTTACAGTGTCGACTAAGCATGAAGTGAAAAAAAATAGGACTAAACTCATGTCAGTAACTGGGAAGTCAAAGAAAAAGGCTTGATTTCCTCTTGAAAGGCATGTCAGCGGAGTAGGAATTAGGGGTGTGTGTGGGAGAGCAGGTTTGAGGAGATGTCTGATTGAAGGTGAGTTTTGAAATATGAGAATTAGGGCAGGAAAGAAAAAAAACAAGAAGCAGATGAAAAGAAAGCAGAGAAGACAGAAGAAAGAAGGCTGTTCTGGGTAAGGAGCAGACTGGAGGCGAGAGCTGTGATCCTTTTTCCTCTCCCACTCTTCATGATACACTTCATGAGTTGCCAAATTAGACGTAGAACTTATGAAAAAGCCCTTGAACAGGCAATTATTTTTATGTCTCGTGAAAATCCCTGAGTTAGTGTCAGGTTATTATGAGATGAATGCACATGGCATTTATCTTGTTGCCTGATGCACAAATGAACTCAGAGAAAGTAAATATTCAAAGGAGGGCATTATTAATCTCTGGCGCACACATGCACAACATGCAGTGACACACAGCTGCAAAGATTAAAGGTAGTTAGGCTACAAAAAGCTCCTAATCATCTGCAAAGTTATAACACCTTAATGCTTTGCTCATTTGATAAGCTGGTGGAGTTTGGATGAACTGTTAGTGGTGTTGGGGTAAATTTTATGGAGTAAAAGTCAAAAGAGGTAAGGGTTCGGGCAAGGTATGAGCATTTTAAGAAAAATTACAGTACAAATTTGCAAGTAGTGACCAAAGTAAGTCAATAAATATTATTTACTTTGAAGCCTGTCATCCATTTAACATGCACAAACATCGGGTTTGAAAGTAATTTTTCCCAAATCCAAGTTGAATCTCAATGAATGAAATAAACATTTTCTCATCAAATGCATGACATCTAGTCTGCCAATAACCGTCCAATGCTATATGTCAAGGCTTTCCAAGGTGTGGGGGTCGCCAGAGTTCAGGGGCCACACGCTGTGAGGAAAAAAAAAAAACAAGAAAAAGTACCTGAGTACATTTGTACTCAGGTACCATGCCTCTACCCTAGCCAGGTCTGACGAGCTTGAAAAGGGGTTGTTTAGAAGATTTGTTCACCTCCATTCTTCTCCTTTGTTGATCAAGAAATTAAGAGATGGAACAGAACTAAGGAAACAGTGAGAAGTTTTTACCGATGCCCATCATCCTCACCATGTCTCCAAAGTGCTGCTGATGAGCCCGGTTCATGTCTCCTTAGCGTTGCTTCATTTCTCCAGAGTGCTGGTGATGGGTCCACTCCTATGTTTTTAGCTCCTGCCTCTGAGGATCCACCCGACACCTCGGCTCCTACCTCTAAGGGTCCGCCCAGCGCCTCAGCTCCTGCCTCTGAGGGTCCGCCAGACGCCTCAGCTCTTGCCTCTGTGGGTCCAGGTGACGTCGAGGGTAGATGACATCGCCTTCATCAGCCTCCAGCTCCAGGTTCCAAGGTCTTCGAGGGGTTCGAAGTGGAACCAAGGCCTTCAAGGTCCCTGCGCTGCCATTGCCAGTCTCCTGAACTCTCTGGGTCGCATGCCTGAACTCTATGGCTCCACGGGATGACCTTATGATCACTTGCCTGAACTCTTTGCCCGCATGGGACAAACTTTGGATTGCTTGCCTGAACTCTCTGTACTTTTGTCCACACGGACCGACCTCTGGGTCACCTTCTTTGAGCTTTGGCTTTCTTTTTCTCGTTTAGATTGTGCCCTTGGATTTCTGTTTAGTTCTAGTCATGTTTTGCTTTCACGCTCTGTCTCTGCCATAGCAATCAGCTTCATCTGGTCCCCCTATTTATTACTTATCAGTCTTTCGTTTTTCACCTGTGCCATGCGCCTTATATGCTCTGCTTTTCTGTCTACTCCTTGCAGATACATACAGCTGTCATGCCAAACCTGCCCATATTCCAGCCTGTATCTGTTAGCACTTGCCTGCTATTAGTTTTCTTTTTTTTGTTTTTGGAAATTAAGCCTATTTACTTACCGAGTTGCACTGGTTTTTTAGTTTATGTGTCCTACTTTTTTAATGTAATGCAATTATTTGAGTAGTTTTTTTCAATTAATTCTCTTTCTTTTTGTAAAACACTTGTGACAAAGGAAAAAAAAAAATCTCACTAAGGAGAGGCTAGTTTTCCACATTACCTACTCTAGCCATTTTGTCAATTTACAGATTCTGTTTGATGCAGCAGCTGAAAAGGGCATTTGGAAGCCACAATAACCTTCAACAACAGCTGAAGTGTGATTAATGCTGTTTTAAGGCAGGAGGCATAAAAAGCCAAAAAATAACCTGCATAGTTCTAACTCTCAGGGGGAATTATTTAAAATGTACAAAATGCAATTAGTAAAAATGCAGCTGGCTGCAGTTTGAGACTGTGCTGGTAAAACATACTGAGAATGTAGTTCACCCTGAAAAAAATTATTATGAAATTATTTTTACAAAAAAATACACAAATAGATGAAGATTCTAAAGCTGTAGTAATAAACTGCCTTGTATGTTAACTATTTCAGATTTGTTAATACAATATATTGGGATTTGTGACTGACCAACACAAAGTAGTACATACCGTAAATTCCGGATTATAAGCCGCTACTTTTTTCACACATTTTGAACACTGCGGCCTATACAACGGTGCGGCTAATACATGTTTATTTTCATGCTGCCAAAAACATTTTGCCTGGTGACAGTAGACCAATCAAACTGATGAGTAGTTCAAAGTGGTCCAATGAACTTGTGCGATAAATCAAGAGCACTTTCACAATTCAATTATCGGTACTGTAGATTAGTCATTTATATTCACCCTCATCAACATGGAAAATCACCAACGGGTTTCGAAAGGCTGGACTGCTGCGTGATTAAGGGGACTGGGTGCGCTCACGTGAGAGCCTCAACGAAGAGGCTGAAGTGAGTGACGACATCCTGAGGCTGTTCAATTCGGACACTGAAGAACAGGACTTTGATGGTTTCAGTGCACAGGAAGAAGATGAAGGCGATCAATGACTTTTGACCTGGTAGGCTGCAGTGTATATCAGTTAGGAGATATTCGAATGTTGTTCGTGTACTGTTCAGTAAAAAAGCATTAGCAACGAAATTCGTGTATTACTGATATCGTACGTATATTTAAAGGTAGCCCTGTTAGCCACTGGTCGAAAAAAAAGCATTTGCAATATGCATTTGTTTATATTATCATACGGATTAAGTTAAAAGTAAAAAATTCCTCACTTGCAATATCTTTCTGTGAAAATCATATTACAACGTGGGACACCCGTGGCTTAACATCCGGTGTGGCCTTTTCAAGTACAAAATTGGTTTTCTTTCTAAAATTAGAGCATGCGGCCTTTAATCAGGTGCGCTCTGTAGTCCGGAATTTACGGTAATTGTATAGTACAATACTTTTCAAAAATAAAATCTAAAACCTCAGTCCTCTTTATTCTGGTCCCTCTAAATAGCACCCAGTACAACCAATTGCCTTCAGAAGCTCCATCGTCTAATCGAACATGCAGTCCAGCTGTGTGTAATTTAACCTAAATTTAACCTAAATGCGGCTGTTCTTTGAAGGTCTCTGAGGTTTTGTTAGAGAACAAACAGCATCATGAAGAGCATTAAACACAGCAGACAGGTGATGGATAAAGCTGTGGAGATGTTTAAAACAGGGTTAAATTATAAAAAATATCTAAGTTTGAAGATCTCACAAAGCACTGGTCAACTCACCATCTGAACATTAAAAGGGTGTGGCACACCTCCAAACACACCAAGACATGGCTGTCAACCAAAACTGACTGGAAAAGGTGATTATTAATCAGAGGAGCAGCAAAAATCACATGGTAACTCTGGAGGAGATTTTGACATTCACAACTTAGGTGGAATTATCTGTTGATAAGAAAACTGTTATCCATCCACACCTGAATATGGCCATAGAAGTTTAAAGCCATGTGGAAGACACAGCTAACTACTGAGGTGAGAACAAGATTGAACTTCTTGACCTAACACTTAACATCAACCAGAACACACCATCCCAGCGGTAAACATGCAGCATCATGCAGTGGGCATGCTTTTCTTCAGCAAGAACAAGGAAGCTGGTTAGAGTCAATGGGAGGCTAAATACATGGTGAAACTGTTAGAGGGTGCAAAAGCCTTGAGACTGGGGCAGACATTCAGCTTCCAGCAGGACAGTAACATACAGCCAGAGCTAAACATGGTTCTACAAAGTAGTGATTCTTGAGGGAGGGGATTAATATAAATGTGTGTAAAACTGTTTGTTTAGTTAATATATCATTTTCCCTTCCCTTCACAGTTATGCACCACCTTGTTTAAGTCTGTTACCTAAAGTCCTAAAAAACATATTGAGTTTTGTAGCTGTAACATGACAGCATGTAAAAAAGTTAAAGGGGCGTGAATACTTCTACAAGACTCTTTATAAGGTATAAAATGAGAGGTATGTAACCGATAAAGACGTTGTGAGTAAAGTTGAGTAAAGTTTAAGTTTTATATGTCAGGGAGGACACTTTTTTGTTCCCTTGACCTTCTTAGTGCTTCCTGTCAGCACACTATTTAGGTCCAAAACACAGTCAGGTCACAAACCCCTCATGCAGATCAAACCCTGTTGGTGCTGCATTTCTCTCTGCCATTCTTTATGAATAGTCTTCAGTTCTGCAGCACTAAGCTGCTGAATAGCATGTCCGGTCCACACACACACACACACACACACACACACACAATGCAAGTGCAAACTGCATCCTTACTCTCCTCACACGTCTTGCGTGAGCTGCCTCAGCTGTCAGAACATGATCACGGAACTGCAGCGGATAACGTGACATACAAAGTCTTTAAGCCCATTTATATGTTCACTGGGTGTCTGACAGGGGGTAAGGCAGTGTGTTCGTTCATTTGGGAGGGGTGTGTGTGTGTGTGTGTGTGTGTGTGTGTTGTTTTTTTACTCCCTGCAAGCACATGTAGCGTGTGTGTGAGGGAGAAAGCGGCAGGCTGTCCTTGTCTGAGTCAGCGTGAGCATGCTGTGGTGCCAACTTTGAAGCTCAGACTTGTTTAGCATCTCTGAGGTGTGTGTGTGGGTGTGTGTGTGATGCCTCGCTTTCAGTCTCAGTTTAATATTAAGCGTTCTGAGCCAGCGGAGCTAGCAGTGAGCATTAGCAGAACAGAATGATTCGACATAGCAGCGGCAGCAGATTGTGACCACACACACACATAAAACACTCTGTAAAGTGCACGCCTGGATGTATGTATATCCGTATGGGTGGATGAGTGTATTATAGAGATCAATGAGAATGTGCTTGCTGGGTGGGAGCAGCAGCCCTTCCTCAGCCAGCCCGATAAAAACAGCATTATGGACGCAATTGATTTTAACCAAAGAAGCTTTGCAGATGATATGCAGTGGCTAGACTGCTGGGGGAAACAGAATCCAATGTGATGCATTACTCAACATGTCAAAATGCATTTTTCCCATTTATATGTGTAACTTTAGGAAGGGTATCGAGGCGTTGGCGCTAAGAGGGTTGGAAGATAGAGTTGGGTGCAACTGGAGAGAAAGTTAAGAATCACTAGTGGAAACAGAGTTGCACTAGGTTTGTGGGGGGGGGGTTGCACATTTGGGGCCTAGATCACAAACTGGGTCATAGAACAAAAGAGCTTCTGCCCTGTTTATAAAGAGAGTAGAATGGCCCTGTTCACTTAAATAAGAGACACATTTACACGTCTCCATTCATGTGTCAGTATTTGCTCTGTTTATTCCTGCAGTTGTTATTAATTAGCTTAGAATGGCAGCAGAGCCTTCTCATTAATAACATAGCATTTGTTTAGAATTGCATCTCTTCCTGTCAGTCAGTCAGGCAGCTTGGGCTCAGTCATTAATCCACAGCAGTAATGACACCATCTGTGTAATGGCTGAAACTGCAGCTGGACATTCAGAGCATCCCTGATCACTTTGTTTGGTGTCTCTTTACATCTCAAGAGACTTCCAGATTGGAACACTGGATTCATTTCAGCATGTCAGAGAAAAACAATGGAAAATGTTATTAGTTGGTATTATATTAACTTCAGTAGATAACTCTTTTGATTTTTTTTTTTTCTGATATCAAAACTTTTTGGATGATCTGAAAGTGTGAGGATCCTAATTTTAATGTAAATATGACATCAAATACATTTACTCTGTGGTTAATGTATGGCTCAATATCTGAATTTACTATCTGTGATTTTTTTAAGCTTCATTATCCAAAATCAAGTAGCAGCACTGACAGAAAAACCTCAGTGTAAAATTCTACTATCTGTTGTGGTTCAGCGTTCTGATCTCAACCTGTCTGCCAAACGAGATGAGACAAAATAAAAATAGTGGAGAGTCTAGCCAGAAATAAAAAGCACCACTTTTTTTGCTCTGTATATCTTTGTGTGAACTCTCAACAAGCGAACGTGACCAGTGTTGAGCATGTCTGGGGAGCAGGCATTTCCCTGCAGGAGCTGTTAGCAGCAGGGTGCTGACCTTCTCACTGCAAGGTGTCGAAGAAATGCTGCCAACATGTGTTTTCTAAATATAATAGCTCCAACCCATCTGGAGCTCCCATTTTATTGGTTTAGAAAGACCAAAACACTCTTATTCAATGCAAGTTTATTTGTATCCAGACCCTGCTGCTGGCTTTCAGGGTCAGTCCTAATGCCACTGAAAATAAGCTTTCAGCAATTTACTGTTTTTCCTTAAGTGCTGTTTATGATTTTTTTTTGTGAAAAAATCTTCATAAAAGAAAATGTTGGATCGAAGGTGTTGTTAGGATGCTGAGATATTGGAGGCTTAGTCCAGCTCAGATATGTAGTAAAATCTGCATATGACAATAATATACATTTTAAGTGTTTTAATATTAATATAATAAAGAACATGCTCTACTAGGCCTAAAAGCTGAGTATTTGCATGAATGTGACGTTGGGCCCAGCCATGGATGGAGAACAACATCTAAACTACACAAACAAACTGGTAAAACTCCCAGAATGTACAGCATTAACATACTTTTAGGTCAGCCCACGAAGGAGCTGCAAACACAGCTGGATTCCCCAATGACATCATGCTACAAAACTCAGGGATACTCTGAATGGCTACAAAACTCTGCAAATCTTGGCCCTCTTCACCCGCAACAATCAACTGGTTGCATAGGGTAGTGTGACAGTCCCCATTTTAGATGACCTGTCCCCGGTTAGAGCTGGCCCTGGAAATGTCCCCAATTCTATCATTTTGTGAATGACAAAACAAAATGTTGCGTGTAGACTGTTATTACAGTAACCGGGTGTAGAAAGTGCGAGTAGGCATGTTGGGCACAACAACAGCTGTTATTATAGCAAGTGGCCCTGCTGTTAATGTTACAGACAGAAGAAGAGCTGAGCTTGCTGCCTTGGAATGGGCTGTCCTTGCTGTGATGAAGGTTGGGTTCGCGGTAAGAAACGTTACTAGCGTTGTCAACATTCACTTTGCCCAGGTAAAAAAAAAAAGCTTTTATGAACAAACAGAACCACAAAAGGCAAGTCAATATCACAGGGAGTAGCTGCAGCTGAGTGAGGGAGAGAGAAATAACTTTTTAAGCACTGCCTGAATTAGAAAAGTACGGCACCTGGGAACTGACATGGGAAAAAAAATGTATAGTGTGCGCACGAAATACTAATTCATTCCCATGAAATACTCATTTGTGCCCGCAAAGTACGTATTCATTTCCACGAAATAGGCATCAAGTGACCTGTGTTGCAGGAGATGTGTAACTCATAAGTGATGGAGCTCAGTGTATGGTGGGTGTGTAAATGTGTACGTGTGCATACGTGCGGTGGCGCTGTGCCCTGTCAAACTGGGACCACGAAGAGTGCAGAGAGAGAAGAAGAGTGTGTGTCCGGTTGGGGGTTTTGGCAGTATGCACGACGGCGACCAGTTGGAAGTTCAGCTGGCCACGATACATTTAACGTGCAATCAGTGTGCAGTACAGTTATAAAAAAACTCAGCTGCTTCAGCAATCCAGTCCCTTCATTATTTTAGAAGTCTCAGCCCGCATGACACGCAACTAGAGGGAGTTAACTCCGAAGTGAACAACCATTTCGGCCCTGAATTATGATTATAGATTATTATTTTTGATAAATATTAATTAACCAATAATCATAATCCTTACATACTTGCCTTAACTGAAAAAAAACATTTTTGCAAAACAGATCTGATTTGTTTATCAAATTTAAACTCCAAGTCCTTAATTATTCCCATATTTGTTTCACTCAGTCTGAGATATGACTCAAAGGAACCTAATTTAAATGGCTGGTTGCGTGAGGTACTGTTAGGCCTGAATAAAAAAAAGATCTCTGTTTTGTGATCATTAAAGCTCAGAAAGTTCAGCACTATCCAAGCTTTGACGTCTTCAAGACAATATAACAGGGGTTGAATGGATCATGGATATTCAGGTTGTTAGAGGGAGGTATATCTGGCAGTCATCTGCATAGCAATGAACAAAGAGGCCATTTTTTCTAAATATGGATCCCAAGGGGAGTAGGTATAAAGAAAACAGAAAATGACCAAGAACTGAGCCCTGAGGAACCCTGCAAGAAAGAGGGGCAGAGGCAGACAGGAAGCTTTCAATACTAACACTGAACCTTCTCTCATTCAAATAGGAGAAAAGCCAATCTAGTGCTACACCATTAATACCAACCCAGTGCTACAAACGAGAGATAAGAATACTGTGATCCACAGTATCAAATGCTGCCGTAAGATCTAAAAGCACAAGGATCACAAAGATTCCAGAGTAATTTGCTAAAATAATGCCATTTAAAACCCTTACCAGTGCTGTTTCCGTGCAGTGTAAATGTTTAAAACCAGACTTGAAAATCTCCCCAATGCCATTAGTGCACACAAAATCATTCAATTGTGTAAAAACTATTTTCTCCAATATTTTTTTTACATGAATGGTAGTTTTGAGATTCGTCAGCCCCACTTGGCCTATTTAGCGACCGCAGGAGCCTGGCATCACCTACTCCACATCACCGAAGATCCCGCCGCTCAGTTCCGCCCATCACCACGAGGCAGCAGCGCGAGCAGGCTGTCATACAATCTTTGGTCAAACAGAGTTCTGCTCTGGCGAGAAGCATTCAAAATATGGCCGAAATCTGACCTTTCTGATGAAAGCTGCACTCACTTGTTTGTTAGTGAGCTGGGCTAAAGTGATGTCATCAATTGACTGCATCAGTATGTTCAGCATTGATCCACAATGATGCATACCAAATTTGAGGTGAATCCAAAGATGTATGAGGGAGAGAGAGCACTTAAAGTTTGCTAGGGGGCGCCGTTGATCCAAATTTCAATGTAATACATTAGAGGTGTTTAGGGGTGACAAAGATCAACCATATTCAGTTTGGAGTAAATTGGACCTTCCAGATGGAAGCTGCACTCACTTCTTAATTAGTGGGTGGGGCTAAAAAGATTTCATCAATTGACTGTGCCAACATGTTCAGCATCCATGATGAGGTATACTACATTTGAAGTGGATCCGATGATGTATGAGGGAGACAGAGCACTTGAAATGTCCTAGGGTCGCATTGATCCAAATTCCAATGTAATCCAATAGAGCTGTTTGGGGGCTGACAACGATCAAACATATTCAGTTTGGAGTAAATCGGATCATGCATGTGTAATTTAGAGCCAAACGTGAGGGCGTGGCGTGACATCAGACTTCGCCACACTGCCACAGTCACACCCTCCAACCTGTCAGTACTGGAAACTATCTCAGACCATCATGTTATCTGTGACTGGGGACAGTTTTGCGTTGATTAGTTGAAACCGATCAAATATGGACCACACTAAGAGAACCATTACACTTCCTGTTCTCAGTGAGCGGGGCTTCAATGATGTCAGCATCTGACCATTCAATATTGTTCAGGGGCTCATATGGATCAATCCCAGAAGGTTTCATGTTTCTGTGACTTTCCTTGTAGGTACTATAACAGATTCATGTTTAAGGGCAAGAAGTGAGATTTTGAGGCTTGGCCACACCCACATACTTTCATGTAGCAAAAAGCTTTTGATAACTTGATCCCCAATGCCTTAAGACTATAGTGATCGATTTTGAAGTCTATAAGTCGAAAGCTGCAGGAGGAGTTTGCTCAAATTTGACGTGTGTAAACGAGAGAAAATGGCGGCTTCCTGTGGGGTTTGGACAATGGGTCCACGAGACCTTTTGTAGGGCCTGAGAAGTTACATATGTGTACCAAATTCCATTAGCCTCGGACAAAGCATGCCTTGGGGTTGCTTGTTTTGATGCTTCTAGAGGGCGCTGTGGAGCAATTAGGCAACAATTTGGCTGATTGGCTTAAAAATGTAGAAATCAGAAGCAAAACGTAAGGCCACAGCGTAACGTCGGATTTCGCCATGCCGCCACAGCCACACCCTCCAGCCAAACCTTTTAGTACTGGAGACCAGCTTAAACCATCTTGTTATCTGACACTGGGGACAGTTTCTTGTTGATTAGGTGGCATGGCCCATATTTGGACCTTCCACAGTAAAACATTACACTTCCTGTTCTCAGGGGGCAGGGCTTAGATGATGTCAGTATTTGACCATTGATTATTGTTCGTGGCCAGATGGAGATGAATACCAGAAGGTTTGGTGTCTCTGCGACTTTCCTTGTAGAACCTATAACAATGTCTTTTTTTTGTGGCGAGTCATGGGTGCAAGAGAGTTTTAGGTAGGTCTCGGGGAGTTCTACAAGTTTACCAAATTTCAGATCTCTACAATAAAGTACGTTCAATGCGGAGGCTATTTTGAAAATTTCAGGGGTGTGCTGTTGAGGCATTTTTATTGAGACTTTTGCAAAACCCTTAAAATACATAATTATTCCGCTGGCCTTATGCGTGTGCAAAATATTGCACGTTTTCCTATATGTTAAGGCCTCCAAAAAGGCAATTCATTTTGTCAGGAGGAAAATAATAATAAACATTTGAATTACAATAGGCCTTAACTTTGTTAACAATGAGAAAAAAGGAAATCATAACAAGTGTCAGTAGAGGCTGTCAGGATGGTAAACTGGGCGCCATTAAGAATGGAATTTATAGGCTTAAAAAGTGCATGGGGATTATGACAATTTGAAGCAATTGTTTGAGAAAAATATCTATTTTTCTCATTTTTTACAGTGTTCTGATAACCTTTCCACTTTCGCTTTCTGCTGAGGAATAAGTTTTGGACACCTAGTTTTTAACGGGCTACAATGTTTAGGGTGCCTTAACAAATTTTAAAATTCTCAAACTGAGAAAGCTGCTCATCTGTGGTGAGAACAGTAGTAATCTCAGAGTCAATACAGACTTTATTTATGAAAGCAGAGGAGAAAAGAGCAGTGGTGGAAGAATTAAATAGATGGCAGCGCCTGGCTGGAGCACAAGCCCTAAACTCATGCACAGAAGAAATGTCAAATAAACTGGTTTATGATCAGAAAACAATGCATCCCCAGTTTCCAAATCAAGAACAGATAAAACAAATGATAACACTAAGTCCAGAGTGTGCTCCTGCTGATGTGTAGGACCCACTACACACTGTACAAGAGTAAAAGACTGAATAATATTTAAAAAATCCTGAGCAAAACATTTGTTAGGGCAACAAAATGAATGTTAAAATCACCAACAATTAAAATGCGATCATATTTAGGCAAAGTTTCAGCCAAAAAATCTAAAAAGAAATTTAAAAAGTGTTTGTTATAAAACTTATAACTTATCATCTCGCTTTGGTCGGGAGGAGCTGTTCATTGATGGTGATATTAGCACCAGGTTTGTAACAGCTCATACAATTGTTGACAAAACTTTCCCACACTTCATTCACAAGAGCAAACTTTTGTAATTTGGAGGTGTGCGTGTCTGCTATCTCTATTGTTGAAACACAGAAAGTGCATTATATCTGTGAATCGGCTTTTTGGCATGGTTTGACGGAAGTATGGAAAGCCCTATTCATCTGACCAAAATCTGGACAGTTCCATGTTACGACCTCTTTCACTCCACGGACATAAACTAGTGCTAAAAACTCCTTCAGCTCATCCACACTCATGTTCCAGGAGGAATCATCTCCTAAAACTCTGCAGGCCTCAGCTACAGTGCAGCCCTGAACGTGGATGAGCATTTTAGCGTCCAACAAGCAGAGGAATGCGGTCTGGGCATCTTGGATCTGGCGCTTTGAGTACGTGGTAGGTCCCTCTGCCTCTGTCAATACATTCTGGCTCTGACGCCTCCCTCTACTTTCTTCCTCGCCTACTACTGTCCACACAGTGCCATCCTTTCCTATCTGCTCCTTCCTCTCAGGTGTGCGCTCGTCTTGTGATGAAGACGCTGTAAAGCGCAGAATAGATCGTTGTTATTAGGCTACTATACCTATCTATGGCCTAACTTATTGTTTATTTCTTTGTCCATTATCAGTACCTTGACTTGTAGTTTCTCTCCTGCGAGTGAGCTGGATGGCTGGATTTATAGCTGGGCACTGGACGTCTGGCTTGTCTCCCAGTCTGTGAACCTGCGCTGATTGTAGCACCGTTGCTATAGCAATAGTCTATAGATTATTAGTTCACTTATCTGTAAACTATAGCCTAAAATCATAAAATCCTTACACAGGCTAGTCTTTTCCTACTTTGAAACAATGCGTCAGCACCTCCTTCTGATGGGAGAGTGAGCCGGGGTAGACTCACTCTCTGACTTGCTGTCACTGGAACTGACTACTGACCAAGAGTCGTCAGAATCCCTCTCGCCCCCAGAATCACACTTATCTAATGTTTGAAGCATTTCCAATGCTTCTTCAGCAGAACATCTCCTTCTAGAAGCCATTTGTAGGGTGCTAGCGACCTCCTAAATGTAAATAGTAGGACCGTCAAAACAGCAGCTGTGGTAGATAAAGGTAGAAATACGTAGATTTTTTATTTACTTTATTTAAAAAAAAGAGACATAGGAATACACAAGATACAGGTTTAGAAAAAGTCAGGATGCGAGGAAGATAACAGTTTTAATAAACCAGAGTTATGGCATGTCAAACTTTCAAAACTGTCATATACAGGGGTTGGACAATGAAACTGAAACACCTGTCATTTTAGTGTGGGAGGTTTCATGGCTAAATTGGACCAGCCTGGTAGCCAGTCTTCATTGATTGCACATTGCACCAGTAAGAGCAGAGTGT
The DNA here is from genome assembly GCA_036173005.1 of Crenichthys baileyi. Lineage (NCBI taxonomy): Eukaryota > Metazoa > Chordata > Actinopteri > Cyprinodontiformes > Goodeidae > Crenichthys > Crenichthys baileyi. Next base: position 91,824 of record JAHHUM010002365.1, on the reverse strand, counting down.
GAAGGTTCAATTAGCAGGGTAAGAGCACAGTTTTGCTCAAAATATTGAAATGCACACAACATTATGGGTGACATACCAGAGTTCAAAAGAGGACAAATTGTTGGTGCACGTCTTGATGGCACATCTGTGACCAAGACAGCAAGTCTTTGTGATGTATCAAGTGCCACGGTATCCAGGGTAATGTCAGCATACCACCAAGAAGGACGAACCACATCCAACAGGATTAACTGTGGACGCAAGAGGAAGCTGTCTGAAAGGGATGTTCAGGTGCTAACCCAGATTTTATCCAAAAAACATAAAACCACGGCTGCCCAAATCACGGCAGAATTAAATGTGCACCTCAACTCTCCTGTTTCCACCAGAACTGTCCGTCGGGAGCTCCACAGGGTCAATATACACGACCGGGCTGCTATAGCCAAACCTTTGGTCACTCATGCCAATGCCAAACGTCAGTTTCAATGGTGCAAGGAGTGTAAATCTTGGGCTGTGGACAATGTGAAACATGCATTGTTCTCTGATGAGTCCACCTTTACTGTTTTCCCCACATCCGGGAGAGTTACGGTGTGGAGAAGCCCCAAAGAAGCGTACCACCCAGACTGTTGCATGCCCAGAGTGAAGCATGGGGGTGGATCAGTGATGGTTTGGGCTGCCATATCGTGGCATTCCCTTGGCCCAATACTTGTGCTAGATGGGCGCGTCACTGCCAAGGACTACCGAACCATTCTTGAGGACCATGTGCATCCAAGGGTTCAAACATTGTATCCTGAAGGCGGTGCCGTGTATCAGGATGACAATGCACCAATACACACAGCAAGACTGGTGAAAGATTGGTTTGATGAACATGAAAGTGAAGTTGAACATCTCCCGTGGCCTGCACAGTCACCAGATCTAAATATTATTGAGCCACTTTGGGGTGTTTTGGAGGAGCGAGTCAGGAAACGTTTTCCTCCACCAGTATCACGTAGTGACCTGGCCACTATCCTGCAAGAACAATGGCTTAAAATCCCTCTGACCACTGTGCAGGACTTGTATATGTCATTCCCAAGAAGAATTGACGCTGTATTGGCAGCAACAGGAGGCCCTACACTATACGAATAAATTATTGTGGTCTAAAACCAGGTGTTTCAGTTTCATTGTCCAACCCCTGTAGATGGCCCTAGGAGTTGTAGTGTTAAAGACAGTCAATATTCTTTCACGTCAACCTGATGACCATGAATATTGAGAAATGAGCAGTCTGAAGGCAAGAATTCAGACAAGATGCAGGACTCACCAACTCTCATCCATGTCTTAGTCACAAAAAGGAAGTCTAATCCGTTTGATGAAAAATTCTCATTTATAATGAACGTTTTTATTAGCCACCCTTGTAGAAGCCGCAGGCTGGCAAAAAGTTGTCAGTGAAGTCCAGGCTAGTGGATGCAAGTTTGAAACGTTTAATCCACAACTCCCAAGACGCGATAAACAGCAGCGAGCAGGGTTGCTATGGACACCAGACGCCATAATAGGAACCAAGCAGGACATGATAGGATCCAGGAGACACTTGGGGATGTGATAGGAAGAACCATAACCACCCGAAGTGGTTGCCGAAAAAGAGGCAAGGCAGGATTTACGCTTCACCAGCTTGATGATTTTCAAAACTGATAGCAAAACATTGAATATCTAAAAGTCCCTGGCATTCATAGACCAAAAGTGAGTTGATTCCAGCGACAAAATTGGTCAGAAGCAAAACAGACACACACACAATTGACAGAGGAAGATGGCAGGCCACACAGACTGGTGCCATCTTGAGAATTCCAATTGCCAAAGAAACACTAAGGAAAGAGTATAGTAAGCAAAGAAAAACTTTCCTTAAACACCTTCACTTCGTGAGACAGTAAAAAGTCTGACTGTATGGAAGGAGACAAAAAGTAATTCAAGATATTTTAAACTGTTCACTTTTTTTCTTTTTGTATTTCTTGAGCTATCTTTGTCTTGGTGGACTTTGTTAATGTGCTCTTTTTTCATTAACTTTAAAATACCAAAATTCTCATAAATAGGAAAAGAAATGTTGTAGATCAACTTAATAAGTCAGACTGAATAAAATCAGTCTTACCTGATTGTGTGGATAAAGCTGCTATACTGTTACTGAAGCAATGGAAGAAAACGTTTTCTCCCCAACAGTCCCAGCCACACTTCTCTGACTGAGAAAAAGACCTTTAAATAACTGCGTGATAAGAGCTGAGAAACATTAAGAACAGTTACGAGCTGCATGTGTGCTGCTGCGGTGCCGTGTCTGCACAAATTACCTTGTTCTGTTATTTTGTTTTAGAGTTCACAGTGACAGGTGTTGTGCAGTGGATTTAGTATGAAATACATATGAAATGATAATAAATATGCTTGTTTTTAGATAAGCAAGTGGAATTTTAATGATATTTTAGGGAGATAACAGGTTTTTAATGTATTTAAATTCAGTTTTTCATGTGATCTAAGGCTATCCACTAAATACCCAGGGCATCAACCCCAAAAGCCCATGTCTAATGGCACCTATGTGCTGGGTAAAGGTAACACTTGTCAGGCATGTACACAGAAGAGAGTAAACTTTCAGTTCTTTACATGTTTGTGTGTTAGGATTATGTGATGAATGCGGCACCATCTGTTCTTCACCTGCATGCTTCTCCACTGACAGAATAATGCAACACGAGCTAAGACTGCAGCCTGGCTGTATGCAAAGCCTACAGTAAATATTCTCAGGTTCTAAACAACTTGCTTGTGCAGCAGGCTCCTGACGGAAGCAGCACTGCAGCTTCCTAATGAACATTCCACACTGTTTCTGCAGAGATGGATTGGCGGATTGACAGTTTAATTTGAATTGCAGTTTGTATTTTCTCCTTTTCTCCATATGAGTAGCCTGATAGCATAATTGCCTATGTCATATATGACAAAATATGAATTAGACAACTATGCTATGAGGCTAACAGTATGCCAAATTTTGTACATGTAAGGGGAAAGACTGTTTATTAAGTGTTTGTCCCTATTTCTTTACACGTGTTAGTTAAAATAAATGCAAAACACATCTGTGAGACATAAAAGAACCCATTTTTTTAAGTAAGGGATTCCCAAAGAGCTGTCAGATGTAAACCTGAAAATAAAAGTCTAAACAGTTTGGGTCCAGGATGTGACGGGGTCCAGAGAGATGTAACCTGCCCTTTACCTGTCCCTAGACCTGAACAAGCTCCAGTTGGTTCTGACCGCACCAGTGGACCACCTCTTGTCCTGGATCAGACCAATAACAGTGGTGTCATCTGCAAATTACAGGAGTTTCACAGTCTGGTCCATTAGCAAGCTATTTTACAACCCCTGATGAGCAAGCTTGTGGTAGGATGTAAAGATCAGGCAGAACTAATGAAAATAACTCACTCAGTGAATAAAAAGGTTTACAGTTTACAAAAAGTTGAGGACTAAAGTCTTCTGTAATACTGTGACATCAGTACACCAACCTGCATTTATGGAAACGAAGATTCCACCTCCTCTCTTTTTCCCCGAGAGCTCCACGCTGCAGTCTGCTCAAAATAGCTGGAAGCCTGGCATCATTGATAGCGCACCAGCTAATCACTCTGTAGCAACTCAATGCATTTAGGCACCTTGATGTGCTGAATACAACTTGGCTTCAAATGTGACATATTTGTGGCTAACTGTATGTGCTCTCTTGCATACTCTAGACTTAAAAACTGCCTCAGAGTTTATCTGCTTAGCTCTCTTTCTCTCCTAGATGAAGCCTCTAAAGGAGCTATAATCATTTATGTTTCACTTTTCTCTCCTATAGAAAGCACTACTGGATTAGTGCTTCTGTGTTCTTTTGGTGCCTCTACTCTGTTCTCTCAAATCTGGAGGTTTCTTCCTGTTAAAATTGAGTTTTCCCCTTCACTGTCTTTACATGCATGTTCAGTATGATGGATTGCTGCAAAGTCAATGCAAGCGACTGTCCATTGTCTCTACATGCTCATCCAGGAGGAGTGAATGCTGCAAGTCACTGACTCGATGCAATCTGCTGGGTTTTCTTAGATAGTAAAACTTTATAACCAATTTGAATAATAAACTCAATCTGACTGAACTGTTTGTTATGTTAGGATTAATTGGTATAGATGTATCTGACTTGAAATCTGTATGATTCGATTGAATTGACTTTGTAAAGTGCATTGAAACGACATGTGTTGTGAATTGGTGCTATATAAATAAAACTGAATTTAATTGAATTGATGCCAGATAGGTTGGCCTGAGTATTTCCCAAACAGCCAATTTCAGATATTTGAGTTTTCAAAGACTGGTCTGAAGAAGAGAAACTATCTAATAAGCAGTAGGTTTTTGGATTAAAATGCCTTGTTTATGTCAGGTTGGAGGAGAATGGGTAGATCATTTGAGTTGACAGAAAGGTAACAGTAAAAGAGTCAAGATATGCTGAATAACATTTCCAAATGCACAGTTCTGTCATGATGTGGGTTTTGCGGTAGGACCAACGTGCAAGGAGATGCCAGGAGTCAGACGAATGAAAGTAAGTTGAGGTTTAATGGAGCCTTCTCACAGAATCCAGACAGGAAGACCAGGAGTATGACATACCAGACCAGGACACGGAAGGTCAGACATCAGGGGTACACGACCAGGATACATGACTAACGACTTAAGGAACATGACCAGGAACCAGCAGGGAAACAAGGCAACTAACGAACATATATACAACCAGGAAATGCAGGGTGAACCAATAAGCAATGAGACCAGCTAATCAGGGAAACTAGGAACAGGTGTGGGACAGGCTGTGGGAAACAGAGGGTAAACAAGGATCAGACTAGGTTTAAATGAACCCAAAAACACAGAGACAGGCAGATCCTGACAAATACATCCAACTTTGAAGCCGTTGAGTTACAGGAGCAAAAGACCATACCTGGTGCCACTTCTGTCAGCTAAGAACCTGAAACAAAGGCTACAATTCAAATGGGGTTATCAAAACGGAACACTAACAGAATAGAAAAACACATTCCCTGTTCTGAAAAGTCAGAATTTCAGTCATAAAATTCAGATGGAAGGGTCAGAATTGTGCTGAAGTAACATGAAAGCATGGATCCAGAGCCTTCTATTAACGGGTTGGGCTGGTGATGTAATGATGTGGGGGATATTGTGATTCCTTTAGTACCAGTTTACCCTTAGTTAAATGTTTCGAGCTACCTGGGACCTGGTTCCTGTCTTGGCCTGCACTAAGGAAGAAACGGCAGGGTTAGGTAGCTGAGGCTATCCGTACGTTGCTGTTTTTGGGTGCTGAGTGTTGTGAATTTTCTACTGTTCTCCACATTCTAAAAACTTAGTACCTCCAAGAGACAAATTAACAGAAACACACACCTGTAAGTTTTTGTATATGCTAATGAAAAATCCCATTTCCTGCATACATCTGACTGTGCTAGCATTTTGTCAATAAGGCAGTGCTAAAGGCAAAAGGGCATCCAATCCAGTAGCTACAAGGAGCACCAAATAAAACTGCAGGAGAGTGTATGTCCTTCCAAATTAGTTATATCTGTTGTTTCTCATAAATTTTATGAAGTTAACTTAAACTAATTATGTCTTTGGGACAGGCTGTTAGTAACAAAGTGCCGAAAAATCAAACTCAAAATATATTTTTTCTTTTGCATGGCAGACAGTAAGGGAAATGTAGGAATTAGTCATTGGAATTGTGCGCTCGACTATAAAATCCTTAATGTCGATGGACAGTGTGCGCCAAGTCTGTGTTGCTCACAGTATACGCATAGTAGGCCCGACTCTGGAAGCCAAGACAAGTGTCACCTGAAGGGCACTCTCGAGACTGCTTTGTGAAGTTTCTACCAATTGAAAGTCATACAAAAGAAACATTATGTGTGGCTTGTAGTGTGAAAGCTAAACTTGGTGTTCTTGTCAAGAACTTTGCTGGAAATAAATCCAGAAAAGTAGGCTTGTTTTGAAGATTCCTGTAGAACTAACACTTTTCAGACCTTCTTTAGTAAAAGGGTTTGGTTTTGTTAGTTAGGTTATTCTTTTGAAACTCTAAAAAAGCTGCAGTGTTGCACGTTTTCTTTGATCTCGTAACACCATGTTTTCTTACATTTATCTTTTGTCTGAATGGAATTGAAGTACTTTTAAATTAAGTTTACTTCTCATTCTAAAGTAGTTTTACATGGAAAGACTAAGTTTTATTATCTTTGTTTCCACTTGAAAAGTATCTTTTAATGCCTGGCAATATTCTACAGCTATTTTAGTCACATTGCCTCTGAGAAGTATGTGTAACAGGCCTTAAGCGTGAGGCTTGTCGTGGAATTAAATTTATTCTGTAAAGAACAGAGATGAGGTCGGCAACAAGTGCTGTGCTTCCTGCTTTCTTTTAAGCCAGTTTGATTTATTAACATACACATGTTTCCATTATGTCCAATTGACAATAAGTCTTCAGTTATTTTCCAAAACTTATAAGTCACAATCTGATAACATCTCCAAATACTTTTCTCTTTTCACATATTACAAATGCTTTAGGGACAATATTCTCACTAAGTACCATAAGCACAGTTTAGAGGTTACATCCCTTTCTTAGTTTATTTGGCCCGCTGCCCAATTCTTACTACTTGTTATTTCCAAAATAAAACATTTTTAGCCATGTGGGTTGGACGTAGGCTGATGGATATTTAACACATTGCCTAGAATATAACGCATATACAATGGGAATCCCATATATGAGTGACTGACATAGCAGACTTTAGCATCCTTTTGTGGTCTAACTTTAACATGTATTCAAATCGGTGAATGCACAGTAACCAGAACAAATAAACAATTTATCAGGTGAGCTAAATGTAAATCAAGAAGTAAAGATGCCACGCACCAATAGAGCATGTGGTTAGCTGTGTTAACATAGAGTCAGTACCGTAGCATCCTAAGCATGAGACATTCCATGGCAAACAACACAAAAAAATTCAGTTCGTCTAGCAAACATTAGATATCAGCCTCAAGCAGACATGGGAGTTGGACATACAATACCATACAGATTAAACCATTCACTACCCTGTAAAAAACAGAGAAAACTATGAGGTTGGCAACAAGTGCTGTGCTTCATGCTTTCTTCAGTTCTGCCAGTCTGAGGGGAGATGGCTCCGGACCACACCAGATGGCACGGAAGTATTCACCCCAGTGGTCTTAATTGGTACTGCACCATTAGTGATGGTGCAGTACCAATTACCAGTAATTACCAGTAATGTTTCTTATTCCTGGAAAACTCTAAATTGCTTATTTACCCACACATAGTGCTACATTAACCCAAGCAAACAATCTAAAACATAATTGGACAAAACCTTCATGTGTGTCACACACTCTCTGACAAAACAGAAACTGCTCCTGGCATCCAAATTTAAACCTTGTCTGAGATTTCAATTTACACTACAAACAATTAACAAAAGAAAGGTAACATAACCATTGGAGAGTTGTATGGACATGGGGGATAAGATGCAAAAACTGTAGGGGTTGCAGAGTGGGAGTATGGTGTCTATAATGGCATGTACCGCAGTGCAAGTGCACCAACAGTGGGTTGGGGTTGTAGTGAAGGTTCCCCTCATGCTTCATAGGTTAACATCTGTTTCGGCCGTCTGGCTCAAGTTGACCTTCTGACCTCATACTGTGGGCCCACTGTGGTGGTGTCAATTAGTGCATCATCTTTTTCAGGAAAATTACACCCCTCTTCTTTGGTGTCCATTCCATGTGAGTTCTGATCAGATGGGATCTGTATGTCTCCCTCAGGAAGAGTTTCAGAGACCGCTACATTGGGATATCTTTCTACAATTGCTCTTTCTTCATCCAGCACACCATTTGTTACAGGTAAGTGAGCATCGTGAACAGGCATTGGGTTCGCAATGACAGTGGTGGGAGTATTATGGTAAGTATTCTTCCTTTGGAATGATCTGCCCTTTGCAGGAATCCTCAACCAACACACTCTTGTTTTTTCATCTGAATCCAAATAACTCACATTACTTTGGTTTCTTGGGTCATTATGTTTGTCTCCTCGCCAGCCATTAGTTTGTTTAGCCTGTTTCTTTGGTCTGGGCTCAGAAGTGTTGGATGGGGCAGATCATTAACAAGCAACAAAAGGTTCCAATGGTGAACTCTGATCTTACTTTTGTCTCCTGCCTCCTTGTGGATGACATACACTGGGCTTTCTCCAACTTGGTGTTTGATCAAATAGCTGTCCTTTTTCCAGTATCACCTGAGGTTTCCTGGGCCACCCCATACACCAAAGTTCCTAACAAGAACTCTGCACATGGACACAGGACCACACCTTTTAATCTCCTCTCATAATATGCCTTTCCTTTGGCACTTGAGAGCTTACTGTATCCAATGAGTATCCCTGTAAGACTTAGTCATATTTTCTGCCCCTTTTTCTGCATAGCTTCTGCATGATGTTAATTTTTCTCCACTTATCAGCCCAAACAGCAGATCTATTGGAAGACAAGGATGGCACCCATACAGCAGAAAGTAGAGGGAGTACCCTGTTGACTCGTGGCGTGTACAATTATGAGCATGCACCGCCTGCTGGAGGTGGTCTTTCCAACGTTCTTTCTCCTTGTCTTCAAGAGTCTTAAGCATGTGCAAGAGGGTCCTGTTCAATCTCTCTGCCGGGTTGCCTTGAGGGTGGTAAGGAGTACTCTGTGAATGTCCAACCCCTGCTTTCTCCCTCAAAGTTTTAAAGAGTTTGTTCTTAAACTCATGACCTTGATCATGATGCAGCCTTTCAGAATATCCAACACATTGGATGAACTCAACAAAAATAATATAATAATAATAATAATAGCTACTGTTTTCCCTGACTTACTTTTGGTCGGATATGCTTGTGCAAACCTGTTAAAGTGGTTAACTACAACCATGATATATTCATATCCACCACAACTAGCTATTATTGTAGCCATCGGGGCATGTACGTGCTCTCTAGGTAGTTTCTGCTTAATGTAGGGACATCTTCTCCTCACTTATTCCTTGACCTCTTTTTTCATATAGGGGCCAGTAAAATATCTCCCTTGCAAGAGATAGCACCTCCTCAGGACCAATGTGCCCCATATTATCATGCAAGTGTTTCTGCACAGTGGACTTATATCTTGCAGGGTGGACCAGCTGATTTCGTTCACTGGTGCGTCTGTATAAGAGTTCATCTTCAAGATGCAACTGGCTCCAGTCATGAAGCAGTTTTTGTCCTATTTGACTTACAGCCCCCTTCTTTTCATTTGTCAATACAACATTTGTCTTCTTCAGTTGGACGATTTCTCGCATTGCTGGATCTTACCCTTGAGCTTTTACCAACTCCTCCATACTGATAGCAGGGAGTATGGTGGCGGGTTCTTGACCAGCATGTTCGTTAAGGGACAAAATAGCAACCCAGGCCACATTCTGGGGTTTTGGAGGACAGCTGTCCCTTTGAACTTCTGAATGGCAGCTGAGACTGTGGCAGCAGCATGCTTGGTTTGAGCTGGATGAGTCCATACAATGGTCTTGCAATGCAGGCAAAGTCCTGTATGTAACTCAGATTACAGCTGAGAAAGCCCAAAAGCCATTTTACTTCTCCTACCATTTGGGGATTTTTGTGTTTGACTGCATGTACAGCCTCTAGGTCCTTTGGGTCAATTTGCATGCCCTCAGCTGAAACAAGACAGCCCACATACCTCACTTTCATGTTTTAACTTCACTTCAGGCTTTTGGAGGGCTCTCAGAACTTTCCGCACAATACGTAGATGGTCTTCAAATGTTTGTGCATAACACAAAATGTCATCTGGGTAAGAAATTTAGCATTCATCCCTAAGGGACCTTAACATTTCTTCCACACTCCTTTGGAAGGCTGCAGGTGCATTTGAAAGTCCAAAGGGTATTCTAATCCACTCATACAACCCCCAAGGAGTAACAAAAGCAGGTAAATGTCTTGAGTCTTCTGCTATAAACCCTGGGTGGTATGCCTTACTCTGATCTAAAATGCTGAACCATGATTGGCCACCCAGAGTATCCATGAGATCCTGCTTACGAGGTAATGTGTGCCGGTCAGGGATGGTTTTCTGATTGAGTAATCAATAGTCAATAAAAAGACACAGCAAACCATCCTTTTTCCGAACACATACCACTGGGGCTGCATATAGAGATTTTGACTTGATGATCCACCCATTTGCTAATAACTTTAACTTCTGAGAACAATGACTTTGGTATTGAGTAGCAGGCTTTCTGCACAGAGATGTCATCATTGAGTTTTAGTGCCATCTGTAGACTGGGAATGCAACCAATATCATTAGCATCCCTTGCGAAAGCTGCAGGCTTCTCATACAACATCTGTCTCACAATATCTTGTTGGTCCCCCGTAAGGTGTCTTAAGTCAACAGGTAGATGCCAGTGTGCTGGCAAGCCATCTGGAGCAGAAGGAGAAGTTGTAGCACACTGAACCCTAAGGTCTCTGCTTAGAGGTGAACCTGTTTTAATAATTTTTTATTGGTTGAATGTCACAAATAGGGGACTTCCTGGCCAGGGTAACATTGTGTCTTTTGTGGTTCCTCATTGCCATGTCACTTGTGGGATTTTCCCCATTTTAACTCCAATTGCTGTAACTGCACATTTTCTATAGAGGTTCAGACGTCTCTGAACATTGACAGTTTTCTTTGTTTGGACAGAGTGGAAAATATTTTGTTCTGTATCGCACAGAATAGACATGGCACCTGCTAGTAGCTGTGTAGAGGCCAGTTTGTCGGGCTTTGGATTACCACTTCAACCACATTGAATCCAACCAGTGGCATTTCTACTGGCAGTGAGATTAACAGTGATTATGACTCAGCCATAAAACAGTATAGTTTCTCCATTAATTCCAACTTCCAACAACTATTCACTATGTTTGAGATTGACAAGTTCTGAAAGTGGATGCATTTAAATTTGGGGCAAGTATTTGTCTTTCCAGTCTCAATCGATTATGCTCACCTGTACTCCGGTGTCTAATAAAGCATTTACTGCAAAGCCATTGAGGATGCACTTAGCCAAAGCTTTTCTGACGATTAGTTTGGCAACAGGCTCAATGTTGGGCACTGGTGTGTCTCTTCTCTGTGTTAGTGAGTCCACCAGTTTTGTAAGCATTTCTACTTTCTCTGTCAAGTGTTGAATTGTGTCTGTTTTGGCTTTAGGTTCCACTATTTCTGTCTTTGTGTTCTGTTGTTTTACATTCTGTCCATCAACATGTGCACTATGCACAGTTCCCTGTTTTTGATGCTGTGTGAGTCCCAACCTGTCGCTCACTTTCATCACTAGTTACTCGCATCAGCAACAGCAAAGGTTTTAATTCCCTACGGATACCTGAGTGTTTGTGTCCGATGCCCTGATATATAGCGTGTAGGAAGACTCCTTGAACAGAATCTGGACTGTACTTAATTCCAGTTCCTGGCTGTTTTGACTTAAACAGGACCCTCTGTTTCAGACCAATGACAAGGTTCAAGGATCTGCTGAGGAGTCTATCATACCCTTTCTTACAAATTTCCCCTTTGCTTTGGCTCAGTTGACCTACTCCTATGCAGCACAGTATTATTTCTTTTTCAAACAAATAGCGTCGGTTCCACACTTCTCCACTTCTCAGCAATCAGTGAAATTAAGTAATATGTGGCTGTAAAAAAAAAATAGTAAAACCAACAGACTACAATAGTTGTAAATATATTGTTTCTTAACTATTTTTTGTTTGACAATTGGATAACAATCTTGTTTAAAAAATGTTTTATTGTATTATAGTTCTGTTTGAACTATGACTGGAATCAATGAAGATTTTCTTGAAACACGTGAGATACCGCAGCTAAGTTGTTAATTATTATTTTAAATATGGCATGGGTCCATGGGCTATCCCCGCTCCTTCCTTTTTGCTGCAGCGAGGTGTACTTGAACCAGACGGCACGGAAGTTTTGCCCCCCAGTGGCAGTAATTGGTACTGCTCCATAAGAAATGTCATCCATGTTTCTTATTCCTTGAAATCTCTTAAATGCTTATTACAAACAATCTAAACCAGAATGAGACAAAACATTCATGTGTTTGTCACTTCTGCATGAGTGTGTGTGTGTGTGTGTGTGTGTGTGTGTGTGTGTGTGTGTGTGGTGTGTGTGAAAGTGTGTGAATGTGTACAACTACATTACCAGCATTGTTATTTAGATTTTCCAAACATGTTTTTGCGAAAAAGGGCCCACAAATTAGTTCAATTTCCTTTCAAGAAATTAACTGGCTGTTACCTTCAGGTGTTCAAGTCTGTCAAAGATAACTGCAAAAAGCATGACTGGGTTACCAGCTTCAGGTGACGTAAAGCAGTGTATTGTAGTGTGTATGAATGCAGCAATGGAAATATTATTTTCTATAAAATCGCAGAACAAATGTGACGCAGTTTCTTTCACACGTACTCCCACTTCCTCCCATTCTCATTTTCACACTCACTCACTCACATACAGTGCACTCAATTATGCAGCACTTGATCATCAAAGCTTCACATTTAACACCCTCTCATCACATTAACACTTGTTCTCCATGACACGTACACACTGCCACTACTTAATCATCACACACACACACACACACACATACAAAGTGATCAGGCTTTTATCATTTGGAGTGGTACACAGCCAGTTAGATTTGTGATGTTAGTTCCATTCAAAGCAGCCACTAATTACCGGGGCCAGCAAAACAAAGGAGCAAACAATAACAAGAGCAAATCTGAATGTGAACTCTGCTGAGACTCTGCTGCTGCAAGCTGCACCAGAGTAGCAGCTAGTGAGCAGTGGCTCAATACACACATACACACACACACACACAATACTTGTACACAAACACAGGCAAGCTTCTTTGTAATATCGATGTGCATGCTGTGCTCATACATACAGATGTACACAGATATAAGGGCCTGCATCAAATGTCCCATTCACCTGTTCAAGAGCCTGTTCATGCCACACAGGAGAGGACAACTTGTAATGCAGGTGACTGGGACTTCCTTTGATGAAAGTCAACACACCAAACAGTAAGAGCACCTGAAAGACCAAAATGAAGAATGAGAAGGATTTATTTTCTTCACTTGTAATTACTCAATATTAAGTCAGTCATTTAACTTATTTTTTACATAGGTAAAAATTAGTCATCTGCTCTTTCCAAGAGGAGCTCATTCTCAGAAAGACTTAACCGTACTGTTGCATATTGGCTAAACTGGGGAAAAAAAAATTAAGAGAAGCAAGAAATTCCATTGCCTATGAAGACATTAAGATCAAGATGGCGCCGACGATGGCAGCCTCGGAGCTTCGCTCTCTCTTTGTTTTTGTAGTTTGTGTGTTTATATGTTTTTCGAGCCACAGTACTGTGGTCTCGGGCCACAATTCTGTGGTCTCATTCAGTAGAGAGGAACTTCTCAACATCAGAGAGTCCTCTCTTGGGATTTTTTCACCATCTTTCATTGATCCGAGGTTCACTGAGCTTCTGGCAAGCGGAGCTGCGGCGCTCTACGGGATACTGCGCCGGAGGCGTCGGAGGGGAAAGCGTGCTGGCGCCCTGGTAGAGCTCCGCAAAAGAGGACTTCGCACACCACTGCCTTCAATACATCTGGCAAATGTCCGCTCTCTAAGCAACAAGATGGACGTGCTGCTTCTTCTCACCGGTAAAAACTCCGCAGATCAGCGGTTCTCTGCTTTACCAAGACATGGCTGAGTGAAAACATCCTGGACTGCGCGCTGCTGTTGCCGGACTTCCAGCTGTTCAGAGCGGATCGCAGCGCGGAGCTATCAGGGAAGAAGCGGGGAGGCGGAATCTGCTTTTATATAAATGAAGCTTGGTGCAGAGAAATAAAACTGCTGGGGGAAACATGTAGTCCGGATCTGGAGTCATTTTCCATAATCTGCAAACCGTTTTATTCACCGAGAGAGTTTTCCTCGTTTATAATAATCGGCTCATATTTTCCACCGCATGGCTGCACTTCTGCCTCGGAAAAACATCTTGCTGAGCTGATTACAGATGTGAAGAAAAAACACCCTGACTCTTTCATCATAATACTGGGAGATTTTAACAGCGCAGATCTCTCTAATGAGCTCCCAAAATACAGACAGCATATTAAGTGTCCCACCAGAGACAAAAACACACTGGACCACTGTTACACAGCTTTTAAGGACTCATATCATGCTGTTACCAGGGCTGCTCTGGGACTTTCGGACCATTGCCTTATCCACCTCATCCCAACTTACAGACAGAAACTAAGAGCTTCCAAACCCGTGGTTCACACTGTTAAAAAGTGGACTGAGGAATCGAAGCAGATGCTACAGGCCTGCTTTGAATGCACAGACTGGACTGTTTTTGAAACCTCAGCCACTGATTTAAACGAACTAACTGATGTGGTGACATCATACATTAGTTTCTGTGAGAACATGTGTGTGCAGACCAAGACCTTCTGCACCTTTGGGAACAACAAGCCATGGTTTACTCCACACCTCAGGAATCTGCGCAGGGACAAGGAAGAAGCTCACAGCAGTGGAGATTGGGCGCGGTACAGGCAGGCCAGGAACAGACTAACAAAGGAGATCAAAGCAGCCAAGAGAAGCTACAGTGAGAAGCTGAAAAACAGCCTTTCTACTGGTGACACTTCGGCTGTATGGACTGGTCTGAGAAACCCGACTGCCTACAGAAGCCCCACCACCCTTCCCGAACAAAGTCCTCGCCTGGCCAACCGTCTAAATGGCTTCTACTGCAGACATGACAAGAAGCCATTCACACCTCAAACCAACTCCTCCACATCCCATTCAGGAACAAGTTCGATCAGTAAAGCAACCAACCCCCTACCTTCAGATCCTCTGCCTGTACTAAAGATCTCTCAGGAAGATGTAAATAGGCTCTTTCAGCGCATGAAAACAAAGAAAGCTGGAGGACCTGATAACGTCTCCCAATCATGCCTAAAAGCCTGTGCAAATCAACTCGCTCCGATCTTCACCCGGATCTTCAACAAGTCACTGGAGAAGTGTGAGGTACCCTCCTGCTTCAAACGATCCACCATCATCCCAGTGCCCAAGAAACCCACCATCCTAGGATTAAATGACTACAGGCCTGTAGCCCTGACGTCTGTGGTCATGAAATCCTTTGAGCGGCTGGTGTTGAAGCACCTGAAAGACATCACAGGCCCTCTACTGGACGCCCTGCAGTTTGCTTACCGAGCAAACAGGTCGGCAGATGATGCTGTTAACTTAGGTCTACACTTCATCCTGCAACACCTCGACCGCCCAGGGATCTACGCCAGGATCCTGTTTGTAGACTTCAGCTTGGCCTTCAAAACCATCATACCAAACATCCTCCACCAGAAGCTCACCCAGCTCAACGTCCCAGCCTCCACCTGTCAGTGTATCAACAGCTTCCTGACGGACCGACAGCAGCAGGTGAGACTGGGGAGCATCTTCTCCCGAACAAGATCAATAAGTACTGGTGCCCCCCAGGGGTGTGTTCTATCCCCACTCCTCTTCTCCCTGTACACAAATGACTGCACGTCAGCGGACTTGTCCGTGAAACTCCTTAAGTTTGCAGACAACACCACTGTCATTGGACTGATCCAGGACGGTGATGGGTCTGCATACAGACAGGAGGTGGATCGCCTGATACACTGGTGTAGTCAGAACTGCCTGGAACTAAACCCACTCAAGACTGTGGAGATGGTGGTGGACTTTCGGAAAACACCACCTCCATACACCCCCCTCACCATCCTCAACAACACCGTATCAGCTGTGGATCACTTCAGGTTCTAAGGAACCACCATCTCTGAGGACCTGAGATGGTCTTCACACGTAGACACTGTTCGAAAGAAGGCCCAGCAGAGACTGTACTTCCTGAGGCAACTCAAGAAGTGCAACCTTCCACAGGAGCTGCTGGTCATCTTCTACACTGCCATCATTCAGTCTGTCCTGTCTTCATCCATCTCAGTGTGGTTTGGTTCATCCACAAAACAGGACAGGTCCAGACTGCAACGAATAATCAGGACTGCAGAGAGAATCATCAGGGCTGATCTTCCCTCCATCCAGGACTTATACAGGTCTAGGGTCAGGAAAAGAGCTGTTAAAATCTCTGCAGACCCCACACACCCTGCACACAAACTGAGTTCTGCCTTCAGGCCGCCGCTACAGAGCGCTGTTAACTAAAACCAGCCGCCACAGAGACAGTTTCTTCCCCCAGGCTGTTTCTCTGTTGAACATTCAATAGAGTACAAAACAACAGCATACAGATGTTGCAAATGCACCTTTTTATTTATTTATATATGTGTATATTTGTACATTGTAAATATGTATATTCTGTGATACAAAAACAAAAACCAAAGAGCAAAGTGTACCGGAGTCAAATTCCTTGTTTGTATGTACGAACTTGGCAATAAAGCTGATTCTGATTCTGATTCTGAAAAAAGCTGATGGGTGACTTACAACCTTTGACATAATTCAGTTCAATTCAGTTTATTTGTATAGCGCTACTTCACAACACATCGTCTCGCTTTATAAAGTCAGTTCATTGGAATCATCCAGAGCTTAAGTCAAGTACATACAATTAATCCTAACTATCAAACAGTGCAGTCAGATTCAGTTTATTATTCAAATTGGTTAAAAAGTTTTTCTATCTAAGGAAACCAAGCAGATTGCATTGAGTCAGTGACTTGCAGCATTCACTCCTCCTGGATGAGCATGTAGAGACAGTGGACAGTCGCTTGCATTGACTTTGCAGCAGTCCCTCATACTGAGCATCCATGTAGTGACTGTGGAGAGGAGACTCCCTTTAAACAGGAAGAAACCTCCAGATTTGTGATAGAGCAGAGGCACGAAAAGAACACAGAGGCACTAATCCAGTATTGCTTTCTATAGGAGAGAAAAGTCAGTGACTTGCAGCATTCACTCTTCCTGTATAAACACTGAAAGACAGGGCCAAGTGGACCATATGTAGCAGGAGAACATGAAGTTGTCGGCAGCTAAGCTGATGTCCCCCTCTTGGAAGGTGCCACATAGCCAGGGCAGATGATCCATAAATGATACAAATGTAAAAACTCCAATAGATGGACCAGTCAAACTGGACTGGATCATTCTGTACCAATTCTTTTAAATATACTTTGTGATCCTGTGAGCCAGATGTATCATTACACCCATAGCACCTACACAGTGATGGAAAACATTAGAGACCATTGTCTAGTTAAAATGTATGTGCATGAAGATTCTTGATTCCCTTATTTACAGAATTACAGACGACTGTCGTACCTAACAACTTTCTGTTTACACGTGCTGGATCGGTCCCCCATCTTCCATGTGTCATCACTGAAGGTTGGCAACACAATTGAAATGTGCCCGTAATATGTTTTTAATGTCTTCTTTAACATTATTTTATTTTGAAAACCCATCCCATTCCAGTATGCGCAATGATTTATCCAACCATCTCGTCTTTCACTAGTGTGGAATTGTTGCACAGTGTAGCTCACTTGCAACCAGCAAAAGCAGAAGTCAACAGAAATAGAACTTTTTTAAGAGTTTGAATATGTATGGAACTACAAACACATCTATGATGTGTTGGGACCCACAGCCATGGATTACAACATGAAAATGTGATACAAACCTTTATGGAACTTTCAAAATAAATTGCATTAACCGACTTCCAGCACAACTTAGGAAGGGGGGATAACAGCGGACTTCCCGTGAGGTCACTGCACGTATAAAACCCCCACCTTTCCAATGAATCGATCTCTTCCACACTGGTGATGACCGGGACAGGAGGGACACAGCGCGCTAATGTCTCTTTGCAGGCAAACAGACATAACTCTTCAAACTGGATCTAAGAATGTCATAAGATCATGCGGTCATATGCACTAAGTTAAGTACGAATGAATTGATGTTTGTGTATCCGGTATTTCATTCAAGAACTGGGATAATTAAGGTAGGAGGGTTGCTTGACTTTCTCTCTGAGGTCTGCAGAGGCAAACTTTGTTTCCAGACAGTTTCTCAGCAGAGACGCTGTCTCTACAATGCCGAGTGAAGCAGTTTCCCGGTCTGAAAGGAGGACAACATGGACCGCATCACCATGGTTACCGTAGCAACTGTGCAGGTTGGTCGTCGGGCAGAGCGAGCTGCCTTCCCCACAGCTACGGAGGTTAGCTGAAGCTAACCCTTTGTTCACAGAGCTTTCTTCAAACTTCGTCATCGCCCGGACAACGTCTCCTCAACAAGGTTCACATACGAGGCTAGGTTTGGGCAGAGATAAGTAATTTAGGAGGAAATAATATAAACATTGTTTTTATTTTATGAAGTTTGGTTTTGTTGGTGTTGAACTCACCTATCTTAATGCTAGCAGGCTATCTGCTCAGCACGTGCTCAGTTTTGTTTTCTGTGTTTGTGTGTTTTTAAAGTTAAGACAAACTTTACTTAAAGGGTGATTTTAAACACAGAAGATCGGCCATAACACGCCGTCCGCACTTATACATTTTAACCCTTTTATTAACGGTATTTTAAAGGTGTGTGTTTGATTCTGGTGCTAAGCTATCAGCTTCTTTTGTTAGCTTTAACTAATAACAGCTAAGAACACGTGCTTGCTTACTGAAGATCATCTTCCCACAAAGGTTGTTAGTTTTCAATCCAGTAAATAATATTGCCCTAACATTATTTTACTAAACTTGATAACTAAGTAAACACCATTAAGCCCCATTTCTCCAGAAAGATTTGGCTCTTTTCCAAAATATTTTACCATTTTCCGTAATAATATTTCTTTTTAAATATTATTTTAATAAATAAAGGCAGCTAAAAGAGGCACCGTTGAGAATTAGTCATCCAGAGGGGTTTGGGTTTTATTCAGCAGATCATTCTTTTAAAAAAATTTTTTTTAAAAAAAAATTTTATCTGATCTTGCATTGTGAATGGTTGTCTAAACGTTTGCTGATTACTGCCTAAGTGGGTTTCCCCAAGACTAACTTAACTTCATTTCCAGATTCTTCAAAATAATCCTTTTTTCTCAAGCATAAATAAACATTGCATGGTAATGTTGCATCAGTCTTTTGGGTCATGATTTTTAACCATCTTTAATCAACTTTTTTTTATTTGTACATAGCCCCTTAGTCTTCGTCATTCTTTAATTCTGCTTGATAGTTTAGTTGGTTTTTTTAGCATAGTAAAGAGTTTGTTTACTGAATATGTTTTACTTGAGTTGACTTATTTTTTTTTAAAAAATTCTTGTATTTTAAAAAAATTGTGTGAATTCATTCCATGTGTGTGCAGAGTTTATGCTGTTCAATAATGTCAGAGCTTGGCTCACACCTTTCCATTTTGTCCTAATGCCTTATGGGGCTGGTATTCACAGGACAACCCTTAACAGACTGAAATATTATTTGATAAAATATTAAGGTATTAATTTTAAATATTAAATAATATATTCAGATTCATAGTCACAACAGATGTTATCTGGCCTGAGCATAGAAACAGACAACTTCTAACCATCAGTTGGGATGAGACTGGATGTGAATTTGGTGCAAGGCCAAAGTTGGTGAATTGAAGATTTGCGTATGCCCTTAATAAATGGATGAGCACGCAGGAGAGAAAGCACAGCCAATTCTTCTGAATCTAGGGTGGCTGAGGGCATTTATTTTTCTTACTATTAGCCTTTGCATGTTTATTGTTTTAGCTACAAACTGATGAAGATGATGATGATGAGCAGAAAACTTTAAAAACTTTATATTAACCCATCTTCACCAAAGGCATTATTATCTTATAATATTAGGGTCCTTCCCCCTGCTAATTCAATAGCTTCAACACCATCACAAGCTTAAATGAAGAGAAAACAAGCCCAGGAGCTCGATCCAGTCAAAAGGTCTTTATTGATAACATTGGATCACATTTCTCTATAGGGACAAGAGGAAAAAAAAACTTCTATTCTTATTTTACAGTCTACCTCAACATTCTGCCGGGGCTTCTCAATGCTGATGCTAGGAAACTGGTAAAATACATACACATACTGATGTTGACTTATTCTTAAGGTTCAACATATGGGATGTTGATTATGATAAGGTACTGAACTTTACCCTCAAGGGCATGTATTGCTCAATAGCCACCAATATAGGGAAACAGAAAGACGTACCTATTTATCTTTGAGCAGATAGGGAAACTTAGCTGAACTCTGGTGTGGACAAAACAAGCAAACTCTGGTCTGCCTGAAAGCATTGGACTTAGAAGTGAACAGAAGACATAAAGAACATGTTGGATAGTTTGCTGCCTTACCTGCTGCTCATACTTGACAACTTCTTGTGAAAGCAATAGGTTAGGTTAAAATAACAAAAACAGAAAACAAACCCCAAAACTGGATACCTGTGGTGTTGATCGATTCTTTGTTTTCATTAGAACAAGCCGGCTGATTTCCTTTTTATGTCTTGCTGATTTCTTTTTTATGTCCTGGCCAATCAATGAGAAGTGTGTTTGTTTTGTCTTCATGCTTGTTTTTCTTCCTAATCAGAGCTCCTTTTGGACAATCACACCCCAAGTGATCAACTATTCTTATTGTGTGACATTGTACAACCAGTTGAATCCACTTTAGGGTGAAACTAAACAAGCCAAATGAAGGTGTAAAATGAGCATTCTCCGCACAACCTGCCCTAGTTAAAAAGAACCATAGATTAGTTTATGCCCAACAGAACAAGTTTAAAGCACTTTATCTAAAAATAGAAGCTGTAAAATTGCCTTTTTTGTTTTTGAATTAAAACACAAAAACTGCTCAATGACTTTATTTTAAGCTGGGATGTTGCAAAAAAAGGACACAAGCGACGCAAATTAATATAAAAGGCAGAATTTAAAGTTTTTAATTCTTTTGATAAAGAAATATAAAAAAAATCTGAAAACATAGGTTTTTTTAATACCACAAGCACACAAAAACATGCACGCACGCACTCACATATACAAACGTAAATGGGCTCTAAAAAGTGAACACATCCATATTAAGTTACAATGTTTTTGTAATGTGAGAAGCTGGGACCATTGAAAACGTCTACCTTTTTTCGGCAAAGCAGACAAATGTGTTTGTGGTAAAATAGAAACATTAAATGAATGCTGTAATAACCTGATTGCAGGTTACGGGGTAATGTGGGGGTGGTGGCCACCTGTACTGACACAATGGAAGGTGTGTGATACTGTGATTCCTGTCATTTTCTCCCTGGCAGGGAGAAAGGAAGCTGCTTCACTCAACGTGCTTAGAGACACAGTCTTATCTGGGAACTCTATGGCTCAGGTAACTTTCTGAAGAAGCACAGAAAGAAAAGTTTCAAGACATGATTGTCTTAATTACCCTTTTTTATGAATGAATGGAGCTCATACTTGACTTTTGGTTGTTCTCAATCTACATATTTGCCAACATAAGATATTGGTCAACTATGGATCCAAGTTTTAAGACTTAGTCCGGCTTGCCAGCAAGTTATGCACACTGCCTCTACTTTAGCTGCTAGGCAGCGGGATGTAGAACGAGGCGGAGCGGGGAAAGTATTTTTGCATGACATCACAGGGATTCTAGCTGTTACTTCTCCTTCCTGGGCTGGACTAAGTGTAAGTTAAAACTGTATTTAAAGGTGCAGTGTTTCCTACCAGCATCTTTGTTGGTGCACAGTTCAGAGTCCATGTTTTAACCTCTCTGCAAACAGTGGCTTTAGCTAAAGGATGCAGATGTGCAAATAACAGGTAAATTCAATTAGGATCTGAACTTTATATCAGGTTATGAGCCCTTGTTCTACAAAAAGTCCTGGGATTTAAATATATGGGATTTCTTTTACCCAGATAAAAGGAATCCCAGATAGCTTGTTTGCTTTCTGTTTCCACTGTTCTGAAAAGCTGCAGAAAATGTACTTAAAACAGCCTATTGACATATGAAGTTGTGAAGAAAATTGCGCCACACCTCCAGTCCAGAGGGTGGCGATAACGAGAAACAAAGGCCAAACAAGTGAAACCAACTGACAACCCTAAATACCGCCATTTTTTCACAAAACAAAATGGAGAACACACAAGTGGCTTCTTTGCTTGTGTGTTGTACCACCTTGCAATTGTAAATGTTCACTTAAATTTGAATCTCGTATTAAGTAGAAAAAAAACAATAAAACACGCAGGTCTTAAACATGGTGGCTGAGCAGAAGTCAGAACAATGCAAGAAAGGGTCCACCAATAATCGCTGCCCAGCACGTAACCCTGCCCATTTATAATTCCTGGGGTGATCCGAAAGACCTATCTACCACTAGACCAGGACCTTTTATCCAGGGAAGTTTGGACCCAAGAAATTAAAATTACTTGAGTAAAATTGTGTTGAAATGCATGGGGGGGTTTCAAAATCATGGCTGAAAGTCCCTGCAAGCAATTGGGCTACTGTGTTTCAATATAATTGCTGGCAGGTGTGAACTCAGGAAGACTGAAAAATGAAAGTGAATCAAACTGTACCATGCTTCAAGGTTGTGAAAGTGTATAAAATCAGGACATTGCAGCTTTTTATATTTTCTTATTCTAATAAATGTGTTTGTTTTTTACTTGAATTGCCTAGGACATAAACCATATTATTTGTGTAACTTATCCAGGTCTCATTATTTCACATCAGTACAACCTGGCAATTTAACAGAGGTCTGTGGACTTTTGAGAGCTATGACAGCACTCACATGTTTTTTTTTTACTCTTCATATGCTACAAATTGACACTATGAAATGTTCCACTGTCTGCAGCCCACTATAGCTGCATATCCTACATCATCAGGAGTACACACATTCATGCTGGGCCACACAGAGCAGTGACGCACTCAAGCAACTGAATGCACATAAAGCTAAACACCTACATACTCTCAACTCTTACATATTTCTGCACCCACTCAGCCTGTACACTGCCCAGCATGGGCAGGAGATAGAACTCTTACAGATACACACACATTCAAAAACACACACATACACACACACACACACACACACACACACTACAACTGCATTGTTAAGACGCAGAAAAATTGTTCTGCTCTGTTACTTTTAACTGTATGGAGGTGGCATGTTATTATGAGAGCTTTATTAGACAGACTGACACACATACACACACCAGCTTCTGTTAATTATGAATTATAAAGCAGAGGTTTAAATAATTGCCATGATGGTTCTTTGGTGCCTCTCCAGCAGCTAAGTGGGTCACACTTGATGGAGCGTTTCACCCCGATCCACCCAGCTCTCTAAAGCCTAAAAAACAGAAAAGTAATTCAGTGGAATGACATTCTGTGGAAATCGTCCAGTACAGACTGAGAGATGTTTTGGAAAGATGATGTCAGCATCTTATCAGTGAATATTGTTTAGGCCTAGAGGCAGATCAATCCCAGAAGGTTTCATATGTCTGTGACTTTCCTTGTAGGAGCAATATCAATTTCGTCTTTTATGGCGAGAAGTAATATTTTGAGGCATGGCCACACCCACACGCTTTCAGGTATCAAAAAGCCTTTGATAACTTTTGATCCCCAATGCCTTAAGAGTATACTGAGTGATTTTCAAGTCTCTAAGTCAAAAGCTGTAGGAGGAGATACCTGGGCAAGAAACAGCAAAAATGGAGTCAAAATGGCATCTTCAATCCAAAATGGCCGACTTCCTGTGGGGTTTGGATCAATGTTCCAAGAGACTTTTTTGTGGGTCCTGAGAAGTTACATATGTGAAACAAATTTCGGATTCCTCGGTCAAAGCATGGCTTGGGGCTGTTTTTTTTAAATTTTCTAGGGGGCGCTGTGAGCGAATTAGGCCACGCCCACCGAAATGTCATCAGATCTTTGTTGGGGACTGGACTAGGTTCATTCACATTGAATTTGGTGCAGATCAGATGATGTATGTGGAAATTAAAGCCAAGCGTGACGTCCAACTTCGTCGCCCCACCATGGCCACGGCCTTTTATGAAAAGTTACTGTGCTTCAAACGAAGTTAGAACCACTGTCTTCTGACAGTTTCAACTTGATTAGGTCAAGAGGGTCAGAGAGGGACCTTTCCAAGTGAAAAAAGTGACTTCCTGTTCTCAGGGGGCGTGGCTTTGATGATGTCATAATTTGACAAGATAGGATTGTTGGTGACCTGAGAGGGATCAATCATACCAGGTTTGGTGTATTTGAGCCAATTTCTGTGAAAGTTATTGCTATTCGAAATTTGCGGCGAGAAGGCTAACTTTGAGGCCTGGTCCTGCCCCTTCAACATGCTCAAAAAGTCACAATTTTGATAACTTTTAATCCCCAATGCCTTACTGCATACTGACCAAATATGAAGCCGGTAGCTCAAAATCCCTAGGAGCAGTTCGTTAAAGTTCGACATGTATGAAAAGTGAAAAACGTCCAAAAATGACCCTTTGACCCAAAATGGCAGACTTCCTGTGCGTTTTAGGGCATACCCATAACGGACTTTTTTTCATGATTTGGGGAGATCTAGCTATGTACCAAATTTCAACTCTCTAGGACTTACCAGTTGGCCTCTCTCACTTTAGGGGGCGCCGTAGAGCCGTTTGGCCACGCCCATTTTCAATTTCATTAAAAACCTTAAATTTCACTAGGGGGACAATTTTGGGTGAAGTTTGGTGAGTTTTTGACTCTTTGTGAAAGCCGAAAAATGTGAGTTCCATCGATCTTCAGTTATGTTTTTAGGTTTTGTTCTTGAGGGTGGACAGGTTCTCTCGGACCCGGCAAAGATCAGGGCTGTCCTCGAATGGCCAGGTCCAGAGTCCCACAAACAACTGCCACGTTTCCTGGGGTTTGAGAACTTCGACCGAAGGTTTATAAGGAACCTCCTTCAAGACCACATTCACTTGGACGCAGGAAGCTAACACAGTTTTTCTAGCTCTGAAGGAGAAGTTCTCTCAGGTTCCCATCCATGTTCATCCTGACCCCTTTCCCCTGCAGACGAGAAGGAAATTGCAGTCACCTCATTCCATTGCCACTTCCGCCGCTGTAGGAACATCTGGAAATCGACCATTCAAACACTTCATCTCACCACTGAACAGAATAAGAAGTTTGCTAATAAGAAGCGCAGGCCTGCTCCTGAATATTGCCCCGGTCAAAGGGTCTGGTTGTCATCTCGAGATATTCCCCTCAAGTCTATGTCCAGGAAACTTTCTACCCGTTTCATCGGGCCTTATGTAATAGAGTCTGTGATCAGTCCCACTGCTGTCCATCTCTGCCTGGCTTCAAGTCTCCGCATCCATCCCACATTTCACGTCTCCCAGATTAAGCCCGCTTGACCAGCTCTTCTTGCCCTCCGGCCAAACCTCCTCCGCCCGCCAGACCCCACCTGGGGCACCCAGTTTATGCGGTTTCTTCTTGCCTGCTATTTACTTTGCTCAGTTGGCGTCAGAGCTCATGGGTGCTGAGGTAACAGGTGTCCCATATCCTGCTGATTGGTACTGGGAGAATTTAAGAAGGAGGCTGCCAGCACTTCAGCGCCTGAGTGTTAGCAAATAGTGGTAACAGACTCTCACCAGACCTCAACTTTGCAACTAAGCTTCGTGTTTTTCTCTAAGCCTCAACTAACCTTCGTGTATCCTCTTTCTCAGGTTGATTTCAAGCCCTGGCTTCGTTTCCAGTTCGTTTCCTGACTTCGGGATGAAGTGAGTTTCCAGACTCGTAGACAAGGACTCTTCTGGATCAAGGTTAAAGTCTTCAGTTACCTTTTCCGGACATACTTCAAGCTGGCAGCTTTCTGACTCCATGATCAGCCGGACCAAAACATAGGCGAACCCTGTTCAGCTTCCAACGTGCTCTCACGCAAGTGCCTCCACCTGGCGCTCCACACCACCATCTCACACATCTTGGACTGAATTGGACAGGACTCCCCGGGAACCACCTACCTTGCATAACCCACCTTCTAAGTCATCTCCAGTCTTGAGCTCCCAGACTCCACATCTCCAACCCCCCCCCCGAGGGTCACTATGGGCTTAGCTATTCTCCCCTTCTCTGTACAGCTGGCGATCTCCGGCCCTGGTTCTCTCGCCCTTTTTTTCCCTTGTGAAAATAAACCTTATAAAATCTGTAAGCTTCTCCTGAGTGTTTTCTGCATGTGGGTCAGATCTGTACCTAGAACCATGACACCTGATTTATCTTGTATAAAGATGAATATTAAATTAATGGAAATCTAATGCAATTTTGATTCATAAACCGTAAAAATTGAATCTAATCATCAATTCCCACCAAGTATGAAGTCATGACTCAGATTCTTTATCAAAAATATATTACTTACTTTTGACATATCTTGAACTGTCAGCTAGCTTAATGGCACCAGGGAAAGCTTTCAATCTAATAAATCACCAATGATTCTGCAAGCAAAAGTAATTCTTTAAAGAAGTTTAAACTATTTCATTAACCTTATAATAGTAAAACACAGAAATCTAAATGTCATGCTTCATCCTTACTCAATTAAACTGCAAAACTGTTAACATGCATTTACCTCAGAAACAAGCTGCTTCTTAACTCTCCTGAAAACTCAAGGTTTTAATCAATATGGGTTTTGGAAACATTATTCTAAACATGGATTATTGTATCATGCAACACATAAACAAATATTCATAACAACAAAACAAAGACAAAACATCAAAGACAGACAAATAGCCAAATTTGAAGCTTAAGGAATTCAAAGAAATTTTTTGCAATCTCTTTTCAAAATATTTTTTCTCAGCAATATATCTTAATGCTGTAATTGATCAATTTTGTTATGACAATCTTCTGTTTTAAGATGAGTGCACATAGTCCAAAGAGATCTCAAACAATTTAGAAGCACAGCGACACTTTTCTCTTACATGAATCCAAATTTACTGATGCTGAAACCCTTTGCCAATTCTTTGTACTGTAACTCTGTAATAATAATAACTACAATCCTGAGAGTTGTTGTTATAATTCTCTTTGTTTGTCTCAATTTGATTGGAGCTGTATTCAAGAATTTTTATGCTCAGGTTAAATGCAGAGAAGTATTTTAAACTGGCGTTGACATTTTTATGGTATATCCAAACAAAACAAAACTGCAGTGTTAGACTTAACCAGAAATTAAGCTAAGAAGCTTGACTCCAAACTGGAGTTTGTTCCCACATAGCGCTTCAAAAGGAGACCCGACATAATTTTCTTTGGCCTTTTTTATTTTGAGAGTTGGGGAGAAAATTATTACTAGAACCCCTCTTTTACAATCTAATGGCTGATAAACGTTCCAATATTTTATTTCATAGTAATCTGAAATGACCTTGTGTACCTTTGTACTCCTATGTATTCTTTTAATCTTTAAACACTAAGAAAAAAAACAAGGAATTTGGAGTTTGAGCCGACCGTCCTCTTTAGTGTTAAGAGGTCCTTTATTTTTCTTCTTTTTTTTTTCTTCTAAAATAAAGGACTTTACTTGTCTTTATTCAGTTATAAAGAATCCTGCCATGGGTCCAAGACAAAACTCTTCAGCCACAATCTGTGTTCCCCAGAGAAGAAATTTTGAGTATTAATGCATTTCAAAACCATCAATAAGACTGGAACTCATCATTGGTTTAGATCTTTTTTTTGGGGGTAATAGGTCTACCTTTAATTAAGTAGTATTATTTTATGGACCCAAAATCTATGGCTCACAGGCTTTCTGCGGAGATTGAAGGATTGGCTAAATATCTCCAGACCTAAGAATGTATTATTTCTGGATTTGACAATAATCAGATTTAGGGATTGCAATCTCTAGTTCACAGCTCCTAATTTGCCCCACATCATATTTGTTCTTAACCCAGTTCATAAGAAGCTTCAGACAAGCATGCTAAAAAAAACAAAAAACAAAACCACAGATCTGTTTTAAAATAAAGGAAAAGCATGCATAAAAAAAATTGGCACTGCGGTGGAAAATAATTCCACAGTTCTGGACGAAGGCCTTTTCTATGCAGTCTTTTAGAGAACATGAGATTAGTGTAATTTTTGTGGTACCACTGTCCAATCACATTCTTTCTGACCTTCAGAAACAAAAATAACCCAATTTTTCCCATTACTATTTTAAAGATATTTTGCCAAGGAAAATGTTGTAAAAGTTTTACCTGGTGACATCTTAGGGAAAAAAAACAAGTGTTTTTATTTTCCTGTGCAACACAGAAGTGATTAGGTTTCTTTTGCTTCCCAAGAGGAAAAAAAAAACAAAACTGCAGAACCAAGCCTTTCATAGTTTTTGTCAGGACCTGACATAAGGTACAGTGTAAATCAACACGCTGCATGAATTTTGGAGTTTTGGAGGTGTTGTAACTTCCTCTGCTTTTTAATAACTTTTAATAGCTAGAATAATTGACCCTGAATATTCCACGATGAGTGAGAGAGAACTTGCTTCTCTATAAGAATTAACTGGAAAGTCTCAAATGAGGTAAGTTACTCTTTTGAAGAGAATTTTCTAACTCTAAAATATTTTAACCCACTATGTCTGTCAACGTCAAGCAAGCATGTCAGATGAGGAGCCGTTAACAAGTGTTCTTCATTGCAGAAAATAGAAAAGATATATGCAAATGTGTGTGTGTGTTTGTACGTTACCCTCCTCAGTTTCCTGATCGCTCCAGAGTCAGACTGTCATGGTACACTGTCCTCTATCAGTCCAAAAACCCAGGCCCTTCCCCGGTCTGTTGGTGGGACATTCACTCCTTCCTTGTCCACTTCTCCAGGAGGATGAAAGAACGTTGCTCGGGCCGGTTTCTCTTCTGCCCGCATAAGATGTGCTTTCAAGATGAATCCAGTGTATCGCTCTTCCGGCTACTGGCAATCAGCATGAATCGTTGTCAATCTCAGCGGGTTTGGGGCTTTTGGCCAGACTTCTTCTGAGTTTCGCTCTGGTGGAAACTTACACTGTCATTTGCAGCAAGCAGGCAGGTAGGCAGGCATGCAGGCCCTCTCTCTTTGGGCCATGCTGAAGAAGAGTCTCTTTTGGAGTATCCATGGGGAGGGCAGGTGTATAATGTCCAAGCTGAAAAACGCGGAGGTTGCACTCAAATCCCGTGTGTGTGTGTGTGCGTGTGAGAGAGGCAGAAGGAAAAAGTCTAATATAGGTTCATATTTTGCACACAGAGATATTATCAGTCAGTCAGTCAGTTGTCCACATACCTGTCATTTCATTTGAATTTTACTTTCTGTGTCTTCCACATTCTTCCTTCCAGAACATGCACTATGCTCCTTTCTAAAACAACCTTCTTTTCCCATCTCTAAAGTTCCTTTTCACTGTTACCTTCTTTTCCGACTGATTGTAATATTTAAGACAATCGCAATTTCCTGCAGGAAAGTTTTAACACTTTAACCCCTTAATTGATGCACTCTGTGCTTTTTGGTCCATATTTTTTACCATGTAGTCAAACATTTTTCCCTGAGGAGGAGGTGTCTTCTTAGAACTCGTCAGACCCATTATGCACCGGTTAATGAGGGAATATTTCTTAAAACCTGCGGACGTCTCCACAGGAATTCAAAGCTTTCTGGCACTCTGATTGCCTTCCCCCTAGCCAAGTAGTCAGAGGAGCCTTATTCAATCACCTAAGGGCTCCTAATCAATTGGCCAGGAGAGCCTCAGTCAACCACTAAGGGAGGGGACACTACCAGCGAGCCACTGATCAGTGTGCAGTCATCTCAAACACCAAGGGAGAGGACATGGACCGTACAGTTGCTCAACCGCATCAACAGCTACGTCCTTTAAGCTGTATATTCTAAGGTGTGTTGTAATTATAGATCATTGATTAATTGAATATTTATCAAGAATTATAATTAAAATCATAATCCGATAAAATTAACTCCTTAACCAAAATCCTTGTTTATGAATTGAAACCAGAGCTGTTCTCTGGTGTTGTAATTATGGCTCAAGGCCTCTGATAATTGCAATTATTAAATGTCACTGTTTAATCAACCGTTTCTGCTGAAACGTGGGGAACTTTGCCTTATTTTGACTGACGAATCACTCTTGCACAAAATAAACACAAAACGCCTTCTCTTTATCTACGTGAAAATTTATTAAATCAATCAGCCTGATACAATCAACTCTCCGATTCAATAATCTTCACCTACTCAAACATGCAAAGTTCTACACAAAAGGGTAAAATATCTAACTAACAAAATAAAGAAAAACAGCAGTGTGTGTGTATTGAATCAACCAGCAGTTATGGCAAAAGTGGTAATATGACAAAGGGATGTGGTGTGTTGAACGGGGTTTGAACAGTCCGCCAGAAGCGTAGCCCAGCGGGACACGGGCTGTCATAAAACCCCCAAAGCAAAGTTGTAAACTCAGCTTAGACAAAGAGTCATAAACCTTTTGGCGGCAAGTTAGCAAGCAGTGAAGTTGGAACAAAGAAAATGGTGAATTTCACCATGAGGTTACTGTCGTAGTCCAGTACCGGCGCTCCGGTGTTCGCCTGGTAAGACAACTTGTGAGACGCGGCGGCCTCAGGACTCAATACAATGTTGCATGCAAATACAATTTCATAACATCAGACTATAACTTGCGATTCTGATCGCACTAAAAATCCTATGTCTCTCTACCCTGCCCAGACTACTTCTAATAAAGAAATCAAAGAAAATAATAAAAGATGGGTATTACTTTGTGGAGCAATTCTTCAGGGCTGCCCGCGTGAGGGGGAGAGAAGGAGGGGGGAAAGTTGGAAGTTAACGTGCGTCCACGGTTAACTTCGGGAAGAGCGGTCAATCTTCGTCCTTTGGCCTCCTTGGCGAAAGGGAAAAATATGATCTGACCGTCAGCAGTCGACTACAACAAAAAAACAAGGTCGCGATCCGTCTCCTTGAAACTCCGTGGTTTTTTGGTTACGTGTTAAACTAACACCTTCGATCGGTAAAGTTGAAATTTCTGGCCTTCTTATTCCAGGAATTTCTGTCATGAACGTTCTTTTCGTGGCCAACGAAGGAGAATAAATGAAGACTCCACGTGGGACCTCTTCTTCTCCAGAGGATGCTTCAGTTGCATGGTAATCTGTCGAGATCTCCAGCTGAAAAGCAAGGTTTAAAACGCCCGCCTTCCATATAAATCTCGTGTGACATCAGACCTCTTGTGACGTCAGACTTGGGACGTCCCCGTCCTACCAGCCGCAGTGCCCACTGGGATTTGTAGTGGCGGACGATACTGGATACAAAATGGCCGATGATGTCGAAAGGCCTGGTGGTGTCCAGCAATGTGTAAACTGTCCAATATTCAGCAAACAAGTGGTCCAACAGGTGGAACAATCCTATTACACTCACATCCTTGTCCCCAGTAGAATAGTTTTATAAATTTAAGCTTTCAATTTAATTACTTGGACCGTTTTATTTTTGTAGAAATTTAAAATATCGTATCTGGGTATTTTGTTATAAGTTGTTTTTAGGTTTAAACCCAAGCTTGGTAAAACCAATAGTGATAGCAATTATTAAATTATGCAGATTCAAGATCTCACCGTCTCTGAGAAAAATTCAGGTTCTTCCCGGATTCCAGTGCTGAATCTCCAAGAACCTCGACGGAGAAGTCCTGCTTCCCTGTAACAGTAAATCGGGGTATGAGACAAGGAAACTCTTCCAAGGCTGGCCTAGCCCTTCTCCGCCGATGTCCTCAGAGGAATTCAGTCCTCAGTATTCAGTATTTTCTAATGAAAGAGAAGGGTGATAACCGTTCAATCAGCTTTGTTACTTTAAATTGAAAATACAATTTTTCTTCAACAAGGGGAGAGGGATTTTTCTATGGTGAGTGTAAATTGTTTGCCACAGGGTTCAGTACTTGGGCCAATTCTCTTTACTATATATATAACCCAATAGGTCAAATTATCAGTCAGCATAGGATAAATTTTCACTGTTACACTGATGATACTCAGCTTTACTTGTCCATAAACCTTGATGAACCCAACCAGTTAGATAGACTACAAGCATGTCTTGAAGACATAAAAACTTGGATGACTTTAAATAGTTTGCTTCTAAATTAAACTTTATCGGTTTATTATTTTACTTAGTTCCCCTACATGTGGCCAGTTCTGGGGTGTCCGGGCTCTGGCACTCGGTGGTTTGGTCTGGTCTCCCCGGCGGCCCCGCGCTGTTCTGGACCCTTTGTGGGGTGCCTTGAGACGACACTGTTGTAAATAAGTGCTATATAAATAAATAAACTGAACTGAAACTATCTCTGTAGTTATGCTGCTATAGGCTTAGGCTGCTGGAGGACATAATGACCACTTTCACCCTCTTCGCTACATTTACTCACACTACTCTCCAATTTTGCATTATTTTCTGTTATTTCAGCTGTTAACTCTATGTTCTCTCTCTTCTCTCTTCCTAGAAGCTACACCTGGCCTGACTCTGTGTCTACCTGTGACACCTTTCTGGAGAGGGGCATCTTCCAAGTTTCTGCTGGCAACAACTTAATGCTCACCTTCTACAGATGATCCACTTGGCCCTGTCTTTCAGTGTTTAACCCTTTCTCTCTCCTAGATATAGCAATTGACTGAGCTTTTACTATAACTAATTATATGTGCTCTGTTTCAGACTCTATCCTTGAAAACTGGCTCAGAATTTATCTGTTCTTTCTTTCTAGATGAAACGATTAAAGGAGCTAAATCCACAAACATTTACTTTTCCTTCCCATAGAAAGTACTCCTGGATCAGTGCTTCTTTGTTCTCTTTGTGTCTCTGCTCTGTTCTCTCTAATCCCCAGTCGGTCGTGGCAGATTGTCGCTCACACTGAGCCTGGTTCTGCTGGAGGTTTCTTCCTGTTACAGGGAGTTTTTCCTCTCCACTGTTGCTACATGCATGCTCATTATGAGGGATTGCTACAAAGTCAACGCCCACTGTCCACTGTCTCTACATGCTCATCCAGGAGGAGTGACTGCTACAAATCTCTGACTTGATGCAATCTGCTGGGTTTCCTTAGATAGAAAAACTTTTCTATCCAATTTGAATAAATAACTGAATCTAACTGCACTGTTCATTGGTTAGGATTAATTGGAATGTATGTACCTGACTTTGTGAAGTGCCTTGAGACAACGGGTGTTGTGAATTGGCGCTATATAAATAAACTGAATTGAATTGAATTGCTAGACAGTAGGTCTATGGTAACTACTTTAACAGAAAGGTTTAAAAACAACTTTTCTCATTTGTCTGATAAAGAACTAAAGGACTGTGGTTGATTGGGTTTAAAGGCAGCAAATAGTTAAAAACTTCCTTCCCTTGGTTACATGGAGCTCAATGTCGCTGTGTTGGGGGTGGTGCTTCCTCATTGTGGGTTGTTGGTTGTTAAGGACCCATCAGGTTGTTATATGAAACAGAACACACTTAATGTACCTGGTGTATTCGGAATTAATGTACTTAACCTTCTTTACCTTGAACTGCACAAGCAATATGGTCCTGACCTCTGGGAAACACCTGTACTCAATTCAGCACCACGGGGTGGAAGAGAGTGCTGAGGTACTGTTAAATGAAGGAAGTTATGGCCAACTCCCCAGACCCTCATCGTGTCAGAGTGCAGGGTAAGAAATCTTTCTGTGTTACAGCTGGCAGTCTTTGTTATGTGCCTCTTACATACCTATGCACAAGCCAGTTGATTTGTTTGTTGAACCTCTTGGTCCAGAAGGGGTAGCCTCTCAAAGGGTTTGTTGGTTTCACCCTCTTTAGTGAAGGCACAGAGGGGTTGTGCATTTGTGCCCATTACTAATGTGAGTACAACTGATGTGTTTTGTATTGTATCTATCTCTGAGTAGTTGGTCTCCTTGCCATTTGTAACAAACGCCAAATGTCACTGTGTTATCAACCGTTTTACTGAATGGTGTGGAACGCTAGTCTTAGTTGACAGATAATAACTCTTACACAAAATAAACACAAACGCTGTCTCTTTAAGGGTAGATTAATAATTAAAAATAAGGATCTGCATTGAGTATAGATAGTTTTAAAGTTTATGAACTGAGTGGGAATGGTTCAAAGCTTTAGATTGACTTGGAGAATAGAACAAAATTAATAAAACAGTGAAGCTTCCTCTTGTTCGGAGATGCATCTTGACTAGCAGCCGTCAGAATGGTAGAACCAGGGCAACTCAGATACCATACAGTGCTGAGCAGCTGTGTTCTGAGCCCACTTATACAGTTGTTGGTGAACTGATCTGAGACAAAAAGTCATAAACATCAAAGCAGGAACCAGTATGAGAACAAAGGGCAATAAACTGCTGAGACAACGGGATGGTTTCAGGGTTGCAGCACGAGGCACAAATCGCAACCTCACCCTGCTTCAAAGTCCACTTTAACACTTTAACTCTGCTTTTGTGAATGCCGGCTCACTTCCGTGGCTGCTTGCCAAGGCCTGGGCCCCCCTGGCTCTGTCAAGCCTCTGCTGGGGGGGGGGATGTGCCCCGGGGTCTATGACTTGATCTGCTCTGGCTTAGACGGCTGCAGGTGGGGCCTGTGGGCTCGTTGCTGCAGCTCCCTGGGGCTTCTGCACTGTTGCTGCTGGGTGGTTCCCTTGGGACTCTCCTCTGGGGGGGGTTGCGGTTGTCCCTGGGGGTCCTTTGGATGTCTGTGGCTTAGATCTCCTCTGTGTCTGTCTCGGGTCCAGGGGGGCTGGTCTGTGGCTCCTCACGCTCGCTATTGCATATTTTTATGGCGAAACCTTCTATACACTGGCGCGCTCACACTTACACCCACAGGTGTTTGGATTCAGGTGTTAACAGATACACAAATGTTCTATATTGAGCCACAGTTACCACCAAATACATCTTGCATTCATTAGTATCGTGCACCTTTCAGTAACATTGCTGTTATATATGTTCCTGCATGTGTAAAAGCAGGGTTCTAGGGTGTAATGTTGTATTCTCTTCATCCTTCTTTCTCTCCTCTATTCTTTTCTCCTTCTGTCCCTTTTTCTTTTTTGCCATACCACTGTATCTTTCTTGCTTTTTCTTTTTCTTCCAATCTCTGTGTCCATTGCAATTGAAATTACAAATATATATATATATATATATATATATATATATATATATATGTTCCTCATTCTGCCACTGTCAGTCAAATGCGGTGAAAAGACAAATTTAACCTAAAACTGATTGCCACAATCAGATAATCCAATGTAAGTAGGTGAAGAAATATTTAACAGCTGTGAACTGATGTTAGAATTGTTTTATATGAGTTTACCTGCTGATTTGTTGGTGTAGTTGTTTTTCTGTGAGGAGGCCAAGAAAATAAATTAATAATTATGAGAGAAAACAACTCATATCCTTTTTTTTCTGATCAGTCCAAATATTCTTTATTTATGTGCATCTCACTTAATTCGATTCTTATGAAAAAATTAATTTCATTGTTTAACTCAACTGACTAACTGAAACACATTATATATATATATATATTATAGAAGTGATTATTTCCATTAATTATGATGGTTTTCTGCTTACAGCTAATAAAAACATAACATAAAAGATTATAATATGCAATGACTTGATGCAGTCTGCTGTGTTTCCTCAAATAAGAAAGATTTTAACCAGTTTGAATAATGAACTGTATTTGGCTACATTGTTTGATAGCTAGGATCAATTTGGAATGTGTTGACTCGGAAACCTCTGTGTTTTAATACAATTGACTTTTTTTGTGTTAAACGTCTTGAGACAATATGTGTCCTAAATTGGTGCTATATAAATAAACTGAATTGAATAAATATTACATCAGACCAAGAATAAAAAAATGCAATACATTTTTATTGCAGATATGTGAGCTTAATGAAAAAATATTTTGGAAAGATGCCTAAAGGTACTTTCAAAAGGAACTTTTGCCTTATTGGAATGCATCTTCTAATTTATTGAGATGTACCTATAGTTTGCATCTTCTTGGTGACCAAAAAGCCAATTTTTTTCATTTTAATGTTTAATTCTTTTGGACTTATTATTTGTGACCATCCCTGTGTAACCGTAATCTGACTTAGGGTACGTACATGGCTGACAGTATTGGATGCTTCAAAGTTGCTGTCTCTGTTTTGGTTTTTAAGTCATTTTTGAAATTCTGTTTTTGTTTATTTCAGTGAAGCTTTTCAAAATATTACAGATTTTCAAACATATTTTTCAATGAAGAAACTGAATAAGTCTTCCAACTGAAGAAAAGGGTCAGTGACAGTTTGGTGATGACAAGGCAGGTAAAGTCATAGAGCAATCTGTTAAAAACTGCATTTATGAGAAGGTGCATCTAACAGTGTACCTCCCCTGATGTGGGAGGTTAAAAATGTTAAAGCGTGGTTCTGTGCCTGATGGTTTTGGAAGGTTTTACTACGTCCAAAGGTGGCGATCTTAATTCAGTATCAGTCCATCTTGCAGTCCATGTACTTCCAGAAATTTGTTTTATAAGTCCAGCTTTTTCATGTGGTTAGACAGTAACCTCAAGCCTCCCTCCAGGTTGTGCTATTTGTAGAATAGGAAGAGATCAGTCACCTTTCAGTCATCTGACTGTTGGACTAGCAGAAACATGTTATGACAGTTTTATGTTTTCTTGAGTCAACTAGTTAAGGACAGTGATGTAGGCGTCCCCATTGTGAGCCAAACTATAAACATTCCCTAGTAGTCAGGAAACAGTTTACTGGTTCAATTAAAAATGTAAGACACATTTTTCATGAACAGCGTTTTCTGGTGTTTTCAATGAAAAAAATATTCATATTTAATTGAAACAACTAAAATAAATACAAACACCTCTAACTATTCTACTGTAAAATTAGCTGTGAAAATACAAATAAAAATATTGGTAAATAAAAAGGAAAATAAATTTTAAGAATTATATTTTTAAACAGCAGGTGGATAAATAGAAGTCAACAAATTAATTAAAATTGAAATTTATTTGATGATAAAGCCTTGTCACAAATGTTCTCTGTGGAAGAGGTAGAACCTGAATGTTCTGGATCTGTTCTAGACCACTCATAGTTGCGAAGCCTCTTTAATGTCACATGGTGGACCGGGACAGTTGGACAGTTGTTGGCAGACTGGGGTGGTGGTCCCAATTTTTAAGAAAGGGGACCAGTGAGTTAAATTGTTAAATTGTCGAGGAATGTTCTCACCGACTGATATGACTGATATGAGGAGCAATGAGGCTTTCGTCCTGCCCATGGAACAGTGAACTGGTGGACCAGATCTTTAGTCTCAAGGATTTGCTGAGGGGGTCATGGCAGTATGCTTCTCTGGTCTACATGTGTCTTGTGGATCTGGAGAAGGTCTATGACTGTGTTCCCCAAACTATTTTGGGGGGAGGGTTGTATGGGGTATCTGTGTGGCTTTTAAGCAAGAGCTGTGTCAGCATTCACGATGCAAAATCGGGCCTGTTCCCAGTGCGTGCTGGACTCTGCCAGGGCTGTTCATTGTCACCGATCTTATTTATGGTGTTCATGACATGATCTTAAGGTGTAGTGAGAAGGGCATCTGGTTTGGGAACCTCAGGATCTTGTCTTTGCTTTTTCGCGGATGATGTGGTTCTGTTTGGTTCTCTTGGCTATGACCTCCAGTGTGGCCTGGAGCGGTTCGCTGCCGAGTGTGAAGCAGCTGTAATGGGAGTCAGCTTCTCTAAGTCTGAGGCCATGGTTTTCGACTGGAAAAAAGGTAGACTGTCCCCTCTTGGTTGGGGGTCAGTCTCTGCCTCAGGCAGAGGAGTTTAAGTATCTTGGTGTCTTGCTTATGAGTGATCCTAGGATAGTGCGGGAGAAATAAGGATTGGGGCTTCTTTGTAGTAAAGAAAAAGGCGGTCTGTCTACATTCCAACCCTCATCTATGGCCATGAGATATGGATCATGACTGATAGAATGAGATTGTGCATACAGTGGGCCGAAAGGAGCTTCCTTTGGATGGTGGCTGGCCTCGGCTTTGGAGATAGGGTCAGGAGTTCCGTCATCCAAGGGGAGGTCAAAGTAGAGCTGCTGCTCCTCTGCGTTAAGTCAGCTGAGGTTGCTTGGGCATCTGATTAGGGTGACACCTGGGTGCCTTCCTTCTGAAGTTTTCCAGGCACATCCCACTGGGAGGAGACTGGACCTAATACCCTAATCTCAGATAAGTGGAAGACAATGGATGGATGGAAGCCTTAGTTTTTTGGAAAATTTCACAAAAAACAATAGTTCTGTGGGTGTCAGGAAATGTTCTCACAGAGGACCCAAATACAGACAGGTAGATAGGAGTAGTATGGTGAGTTGAAAAGTTTTAATAAAAAATAAAAACTTACAGCTTGGCATGAGTAGAATGAGGTGTGTGCAAAAGCGCAGTCATGGACAAAGGTAAAAGCATGATCAGATGAGCAAACAGAATAATCTGGCACAGAGGCAGAGACTGGAGAGAGCATAAATAGTGCAGCACATAGTTAAGACAGGGAGACTGATAGACATGGCACAGGTGGACTGAATGAAGCTGATTAGAGTGGAGAGCAGTAGCATAAAAACACAGCATGAACATAATACATGATTAATACATGATGTAACAGGAATAATTCCAAATATACAAGGAATAAAGCAAGGAAATAATCAAAATTTGTGAACAAAAGAAAACCAAAACCTAATCCCCTAAGAAACATGACAGTGGCTGGCAAAACATTTGGCTATTCACAGTGACTGCTCTTAATAAGGCTTAATTAGCTCTTCAGATAATAAGTTTAGGAATTTAGGTACAAAAAAAGAAGCTTAACAAATAACAAAAAAACAACATAACAAAAAAAAATAAATTGCCATCCTCAGCGGGTGGCAACTTGAGGATTTTGTTTCAAATGTACACCATTTGAAGGGAAATAAATAGGCTTTCCAACAGTTTATTTGCAAAGAAGCATTGTAACAAGGAATAAAAAACACATTTTCTTTTCATCAAGATCACTTTTTAAAAGACTGCACCCTGCATGTTACGTTTGCTGTTATATGGTTGCTTGTTGTGTCATATTTTCATGCATTGTGATTTGGCCAGGACACTTGTAAATGAGTTTTAAAATCTCAAGGTTACATATATCAAACATTGGTAAATAAAATAACCTTGGGCCCCCAAGAAACATTTTATTTGATGTTTTTTCTTCTATCAGCTTTTTTTATACTAAATATGAAAACACCAGATTATAAATTGGATTTTATTTAGTTTTTTATGTTCATTCATACCAGCTTTGTGGATTTGTTGTATAGTACTATTTTAAATTTAACCTAAACCTGGTTTATTGTGATGCCCCGACTAAAGAAGCTGCCTGCATCCTAAGTCGGTGCATCGCAAATAATGGATCAACAGAAAGATAAAGCATCCAAAAATAATCAAAAGAAGGAAAAGGAACACAGATAGAACGCCCCTGAGTAGTACTGAATGGAGACACAGCATGAAGAAGAACATTAAAGAGATTGGAAAATGCGAATGAAATGCACTGCTCCTAATTAGAATTGTGGTCTCTGTGTTCTGACTGCCAGTAAAGGTCAGGAAGCCACAGGAAGGCTTAGCCACTAATGTCAGCCTTTCACCTGGGAGATAGAGTGTTTTCTTGCAGGTTAGATCCCCCACCTTTAACGTATGGGCCTGCATGCGAAAATTAGGTAAATATGCATGGGTGTGACTCTGCAAGATGTTCTGTAGTTTCTTAATGAGCAAACCATTCTGCAGGGATTACAACAGTAGCATAGATGAAGACAACATTAAACTGATGGAGACTAAAACAAGGCAAAATTCATGTGCAGTGATGGATATTTAGCTCTGTCAAAAGTCACTGAGTCTATAAAGATGGCTGTATGCATGTGAGACAGTGAGAATGAAGGAAGAACACAGAAATCTAGCCTAAGTCAGCATCACATTGCCATTTTTTACCTTATCTAGTATGAAAATTTGAAATTCTATATACATTTTATATAAGAATAAATCCAATAATATTTCTCTGCATCTATCTTTCCTTCAAATGTCAAGGGGGTTCTGTAACATTACAATCACTTACAGTTGTCGGGGCTGGAGTTTTCTTGTTTTGTATTTAACTGTGTTTGGCTCCTAGTAGGCACTAGTGAACAGCAGTGGTGGAGACAGGTGTTTCCTATCCCCGGTGATTGTGCCCTGGACAGGAGGCAGCCAGCATCTCATCGCTCAAGTGATAGCCTCTGTGGTAGCTACTCAGCCGATCTCTAAACCAAGTTTAAGTATCTATGCCTTCGACCTCGTTTAACCAGTTTTGCGCTTTCTAGTGAACTGAACCGGGGACTACCTGGAGGATACCTAGGCTGGCCCCGGTGGATTAATCCTACGCACCCTTCGTTCCTAAGACCCTCCAAGGACAGACCTACTACAAGACGCTTCGGGATCCATTCCGGCTTGCTGCTTCCGGGCTTCAATCTGCATTGCTTTCTCTACCATACCTGTCCACCCTCCACCACGCAGCTGACTCTCCGTTTACTCTCCAAGCACAAGCTTCGTATCAAGGGACTAGTAACTGTTGGACTCACAGTCTCTGCTCCCTTTAGTGTTACTCCAGTCCGAATCCTTCTCCTCCTGGCGGATGACCATCTTCCACCTAGTAAGAAATGTTACAGTTTATATCCAGCCTCGTTTACTGTTTTACTTACCTTACATTTTCCTTCCTACAGTTGTGCCTTCTCAATCCTAACCGTTCCAGTCACTTTCTGTAAAGCCTTACAAACCAGTACTTGTTTCCCTTGAGCGTGTTTCTGCATGTGGGTCAGATCAGTATGCAAAACTATGACAGCAGTGTTGAAATAAAACAAAAGACCATAATGAAGCCTCAAACATGTCTGTTTTCTAGTGGTAGTTCCTGATTCTACTCAACTGTCCAGCCACACGTCCACCTATCAATCAATCCTTTTGTCTGTCCCTCCGTGTCCATCACTCAATCCATCCATCTGTCTTACCCTCCTTCCATCCATGCGTCCATCAGTCCAGCTGTCAATTAACCCAATCTGTCTGTCTGTCCATCCATCCTTCCATCCAGTCCTTTTTGACATTTTGTAAGCATAGTAGAGCAATGCCGAACAAATTTAAACAACTGTGCTGTAATTAAGATATACATTATTTGTTCTCAGTTTTTAAACAAACCTAATGTGAATCACTTGATGCAAATGTATTCAGAGCAAAGATGAATGGTTTGAATCACTGTTCCTGCAGATGTACCACTACACAATGGAGTCACCAGCACCTCTTAAAGCATCCTCTACCAGCTGGTGGAACTCTTCACCTCAGAAAAGCCAAACCAGAGGCAACTGTTTTTATGCCACTTTATTCCATGAAAGTTATGGAGTCAAACTTTGGCAAAATAGAGCAGGTTGCCTGTTCGGTTGGGTTGGAGGGGTGGGGTAGGGTAAGGTGGGGTGGAGAGGGAGGTGTAGGGGGTTATGGGTAATGAGGATCTATAGGTACAGATATGCTGTAATGACATCCTGTCAGCAATCTAACTGTAACTATGAAGTAGTCTTCATAAAGTTCTGCTATTGTGTTGGTGGCATGCTGTGACAGTGTCAGCAGATGCAGTGTCACCTTACCAATGTGATTAAAGCAACCTTAGACTATAATTAGCCCTTGAATCTTTATAAATGTTGCAAAGCTGTACAGCAGAGTCTGCAAGCTGGGTGAAAGTAGTTGGGCTTCGGGTTATTAGACAGCTGGTCTCTACGTGTTGTTTTTCACATTTGCAAGCAATTGAATTGCTCACAAGGGCAATAAGAAGAGTTAAGAATGATGGAAAAGGGTGTTTCTATCTCCTAATAAAATTTAATGGAACAAGCAAGCTTTTTCTCATTGTCTTACTTTGACTGTATTTTTAGCTCAAATGGAATGATGGATGCAGAAATCCAGCGAGTTATAGAGTTATATTTATACAGATCCTTTTCACAAGGTATGTAATATAGTTTCATTTTAACATACTGATCAGAGCCTAACATCATCCACCCTGAACATTTCCATGCAAACTACATTTATTTTAAATATACTTTATAGTCATTTTATTGTTATAGACCAGCACTGTGGATAATTGTGAAGTAAAAGAAAAATCATGCATGCTTTTTTAAAATAAAAATAAAAAAAAACCTGATAGTGTGGAAACTGGTGGAACTATGAAAACATTAAATTTTGGGGGAAAGGCCAAGTCAAACCATTCCCACTGCCTCGGTATGAAAGCGTCTCATTCTGTAGCTTCCACATGTAGAATCCTCACCCCCATTCTCCCCTTTCACCTCATGAACTTATGTATGTCTGTATCAGTAAAATATTTAGACTTTGTGTGGTATTGTGCCAAAGAAGAGAAGTCTTTGATGTTGAAGAATGTATCAGGTGTTCCATGGATTTGGCTTTGTCAGCTATGACAGAAAAGCCTCTAGATCGAACCCCAGCTGTGGGCTTTCTGTGTGATCTACTTCTCTGGGTAATCCAGTTTCCTCTCAAAGCCTAAAAAAGCATGTATGTTCGGTTAGTTGGCCCTTCTAATCTGACTGTAACAGTGTGACTGTCCTGACCCTGAGTTGCTGGTGACCTACTCAGAATGTACCCTGTATCTGCTTTGATCTATGCCAGACATGTACACCCTGAACAAGACAAAATGGGAACAGAAACCAGTGAGTAAGAGAAGTGTTTCACAGTAGAAATTTTTGGATAATTTACCAGAAATGGGATTTCTTTTTTTTGCTGCCTGTGTAATGCTGTGTTGGAACAGATGGCATAATTATGGGTATGATGGATTTCAGCACTTTGTGTGCATCAAGGTATGAGGCCGGGGGAATCTGGTAAATGTGAGTTATAGGTCTCCAAAGTCATTTCACTCAGCCCTATAAATCTTTGGTTTTAAGTTGATGGTTTTATGTGTGCCCCTTAGCATGGCACTTTAGTAAACATTCTATTTATGAGGAATTTAGGTCACTTAATGACATTGTCATTGCATTTATTTTATGATCTGACCTTTCTTCTCAATTGCTTTCAACCAGACGGTAAAATAAAGCCTCGGGTAAGAAACTTTTTTTTGAGGATTTTATAGTAAGTTGTTTGACCTTGTGGCAAAGCTTGTTCCAGATACGATACAACAGGCAAAACGATTTGGAAAATAAAATAAAATGGCATTCTTGACAACATTCTGACATTTTTTTTTCTGGAGCGAGCAGAAGAAAAAGATCTGCAGTCATAAACTAAACAACATCACATTTATTACTTTGGACTTTGTTGGGAATTTGCTTGTTTTCTGCAGCATTTGTTCTTAACCTGTTTCATTATAATTGCACAAAACAAATGTGGATTAACAATGTATCCTGTCCTTGGCCATTCCACATTCAGAATTTATCAATAAATCTCACTTTCATCCAATCATCTGCAGTCCACCACTGCTTCACTTCAGTCCGCTAGGACCTTGCTTTCTTCTGTTTAGGTGTTCATGATGGTGACAAGCTTTTGCCACAAATGCAAGAAAACATCTTAATATTGAAGAAATTGGGCAGCAATTGACATATCAGGATTAAAGACGTGATAAAAGACAATTGTGACACAAAATAGGCATATTTCATAGTTAAATTTTACAACTCCAAAGTTGCCCGTAAATAACATCAAAGGGGACGTCTCCGGTCATTCATTGTGTGAGTGTCATTGATAAGCTGTTCAGGTAGAAGCCAAGATGCTTAAAAACAGCGTCAATATGGTAAAATAGTGCATTGCTGGTGGTGGCAGCAAACTATGACAGCAGCCATTAGTCTGCACTGTTTTCCTGAAGCGAAGAGTATCAGAGCTGCCTGGATCAGAGCTGGAAAACTGAGGGACAGATGGGCTGGTCCCACCAAGCACAGCCAGTTGTGATCGGAAGACTTCCCTGCAAACTGCTTCGAACAAGAAACTTCTGAATCCACAAGAGAAATTATGTCAGAGGATGGGATATTTTTCAGATGAAGGAGAATGCTAAAACAGATGCGATAGTCACACTGTTCAGAGCATCTGATGGGAAAAGGTTGTTGCTGCTGTTGCTAAATGGATCAAGGCTCAGCAGGTAAGAACACTTTCTTGTTGCAAAACTACATTTAGATATCGGCAGATATTGTTTATTATTTTATTATCAATAACAATCCAAAATGATTATTATTAAAATAAGATAAATTACACATGCATATTTATATTTAAATAAATGTTTCTCCAGAGATTCTAATGTAAAGTTAAAAAAATGACCCACTAGGTAGTGTCTTCAGATCTTGAATCATCCCTTGTCTGCTGCTGCTGCTCCATGCTGCTCACTTCGCCTCCAGTTGTTTCACTGTGCCGTATTTAATGTAACCCTGGATTTACACTGTATCTGCTCCAGTCCAGTCCGCTGTGCTGCGAAGCCTGGAGGAGCTCCAAGAACCATATGTAGATCACACAATAAAAGCCATGATAAATTTGGCAGCAAGTCCAGAACAACTCATTGTGTGGAGGTTAAACAACTGCTTCATTTTTTGTTTTATGCATCCAGATATTTTTGTGTTTTTTTTCTACAATGGTTGAGTTCACTGAGTGCAGGGAAGCTATATTTGTTGCTTAATTTGGTGCATTTATGTTTAATTACTTGGTTTAGAATACCTCAGTTAATGTACTGTATATAGCCCAGTAACTGAGCTAATTGATCTGATGATAAAAACTGCTCATATATATACATGTATAAAAATATGTGTGTGTATTTATTAATGTAGCGAGATCTAGTCCATTTTTAGTGAATTATTTTGAAAATCTGAATGTTGTGCTGGTTCTGTTTCCTGGTGGTATGATTCATGCATATTGACTCCGGCCGTGCTCTGGCATCCGGCAAAAATAGACTTTGGTGGAATTACATGGCCGTCTGCGCGCCACAGCACTTGTGCTCTGCCATCTGAGTGATAGTGACTGAAATATATCTAAAGAAATGTCAGATTCTTTGCTAATAATAACAAAAGCTCTCAGATGCTTTGCTTGTCAATAGCCCTGAAAATTACCAC
This sequence comes from Crenichthys baileyi, assembly GCA_036173005.1. Taxonomy (NCBI): domain Eukaryota; kingdom Metazoa; phylum Chordata; class Actinopteri; order Cyprinodontiformes; family Goodeidae; genus Crenichthys; species Crenichthys baileyi. The sequence continues at coordinate 46,965 of JAHHUM010002365.1, read as the reverse complement.
ACATCTAATACAAGGCAGGGTGGATCCATGTTTTCATGGTGGTCTTGCCAAATTCTGCATAAAATTTTTGTGGGCCTATGTGAATTGTAACCTCAGTTTTCTGCTCTTAGCTGACAGGTCTTCCGCTGCTGGAGCCCATCTGCTTCAAGGTAAAATGTGTTGTATTATTGTATTATCCATGCCTATTGTCAGTAGGTAATTTCCCTCTGATCACTGACCACTGATCACTTGTCTTTTTCTGACCATTCCTTGAAATCCCAGAATATTTTGTGCGTGAAAAAATCCACTAGAACAGCAGCTTCTCAAAAACTTCTAAAAAATGTTGTCATCTCCACACCTAGATGCTTGGATGTGGTGGGTTTCTGCCAGATAATTGTCTGAATTGCTCTTTGTATAACCAAAAAATTAAAACCTAGTAGACTACTTCCATGCATTTTCCTGAAACAGTCTTAAGTCTTAATGCAGCCAAGGTTCCACATGTATCCTATTAATGCCTGTTAATGCATATTCAGTACATAGCAAGGACCATATAGGAAGCGTGTTGTCACCCTCTACTTTCAGATATTATTTTCAATCATGACTATTTTTCTCTAATCTTCATACTTACATCTTTTGTATGTGCTAATAAAATAACCAAGTTCTTCTTAATTTAGAATCTGCCCAACAGCAGAAAGACAACTAAATACATTTTTATATAACTGAATAAATTTAGCCAGTGTTGTGATTATTAATCTGACAATATTATTTAATATTAATATTTTAATATTTTATCAAATAATATTTCGGTCTGTTAAGGGTTGTCCTGTGAATACCAGCCTAGTATGCGATGGTATTAGGACAAAGTTGAAAGGTGTGAGGCAAGCTCTGACATTATTGAACAGCATAAACTCTGTACACACATGGAATGAATTCACACAATTTCTTAAAATACAAGAATTTATTAACAAAAATAAGTCAACTCAAAGTCAAACATATTTAAATCAAAAAAACTCTTTTACTATGCTAAAAAAATCCAACTAAACTACCAAACAGAATTAAAGAATGACGAAGACTAATGGGCTATGTACAATAAAAACAATTTGATTAAAAGATGATTAAAAATCATGACCAAAAAGAGTGATGCAACATTACTATGCAATGTTTTTATGTCTGAGAACCAAGGATTTTTTGAAGAATCTGGAAGTGAATTTAAGTTAGTCTTGGACCAAAATTAGGCAATAATCAGCAAATTTTTAGATAACAATTCAAAATGCAAGATCAGATAAAAATATTATTTTAAAAAAAAAAGTTTTAAAGAATGATCTGCTGAATAAAACCAACCTTCTGGATGACTAATTTTCTCAACAGTGTCTCATTAGCTGCCTTTATTTATTTAAAATAATATTTAAAAAGAAATATTATTAAAGGTAACGGTAAAATTATTTAAGGAAATATCTTTGAAAAGACCAAATCTTTCTGGAGAAATGGGGCTTAATGGTGTTTACTTAGTTATCAAATGTAGTAAAATGATGTTAGGGACATTACTGGATTAAAAAACTAAACCGTTCTGGGTAAAATACTCTTCAGCAGCAAGCACGTGGCCTAGGGTTAGCAGTTAAGCTAACAAAGGAGGCTGATAGCTTAGCATCCAGAATCAAAACACACACACTTAAAAATTCCGTCAATAAAAGGGTTAAAATGCATAAGCGCGGACGGCGCGTTATGAGCAACACTCTGTGTTTAAAAACCCCTTTTTTAAATAAAGTTTTTTTAACTTTAAAAAAACATAAACCCAAAAACACAAAGCTGATCACGTTTTCCGATAGCCTGCGAGCACTAAAGGTAGCGTTTCACACAAAAAAAAACCAAACTTTATAAAATGAAGATTTTTTTTTCCCCCCCACTGTTTATTCTGCCCAAACCTAACCCTGACCATGTTGAGGAAAAGATGTCCGGGGCGGGGAAGTTTGAAGAAAACGTCCACAGTCAAAAAGCGGCTAACCTAACGAAGCTGTGGGAGGGGGGCCTGTTCTGTTGGGCCCGGACAAAAACTGCACATTACCGGTTTTTGCCCCGCTCGTCCTTCTCTCAGGCAAAAAAAACCGCTTCACTCGGTTGTGGGGAACCGCGTCTTTACTGGGGACTTTCCTCGAAAACACCGGGGCCTTTACCGGGCTCAGAGAGAAAGTCAACAATGCCGGTGCCTTAATTCCCCTTCGTTGAATGAATACCGGATACACAAAAAGCAATTCATTCAATACTCCAAATTTTTGCAAATATGATCGGTGGATCATATGAGACTCTTGGACCCAGTTTGAAGAGTTAAGTCTTTTTGCCAAAAAAAGACTTCAGCGCGCTGTGTCTGCTCCTTTGTCCGATGGTCAACCGGGTTGGAGAGATCAGACCATTGGAAAGGGGTTGTTTTTATACAGCCAGTGGCATCATGGGAAGTCTGCTGCTACCCCCCTTTTCCCCTTCTGAAGTTGTGCTGAAAGTCTGTTAAATGCAATTTATTTTGAAAACTCCAGAAGACTTTGTACCGGAGTTTTAATGTTGAAATCCATGGTCCCAAAACCAGTAAGTTTGGATATTTAAAGGGTACAGCTGAAAATCCTGTATTTGATGCATTTTTTAACATTGCTGATATGTTTTAATTTTATTTTTGTCTGAGAGATACTATTTTCCACATGCCATGTGTATTACACTCTTAACTGCATGATATGTGAGAGAGTTAAGCCTCAGACTGCAGCAGTTATGAATGTTCTGCAGCAATGTTAAAAAAAAATTCTTGGAGTTCATCTCTATGACTCAGTTTTGATTGAATGCCCTTCAATCTTGTTTGTTAACTTAAAATAATGAATTTCTAAAAAGCTTGATTTTCTCTAGATAACAATTAAAGAACTAAATTACCACAAGATAATAAATTATGTTTTATTGTGATGATTAGATCTTTTCTTTTTGAAATAGTTTTTATTTTTTTTCCTTTTGAGTTTACAAAATGACCATGGTGCATAAATCCATGCGCCTTCCACCCTGTCGAAAAATTCAGTGTCGTCATGCTTCAGACTTGGTAACTGTTTGCTCTTACACAGAGGCTCTGTATAAGAGCCATATAAAGCGATGTTTTAGTTGAAAGATCTGTAGCAGTGACTGCAGCTTTATGACTCTGTTATGATTCATTGCCCTTTAGTCTGGCATGCTATCATTACAGAATCCATTTCTAAATTGCTTGTTTCACTTTTGTAAAATGTTATGTCAGTTTGTTCTAAGGTATTTTTAATAATTCTTGGCAGGTGCATCATGCATTTTAAAAGTTAATTTTCTGAACGCAAATAAAAGGGAATGAGTAGGTATTCTACCTCGTAAAGGCAATTATAACAACACACAGAATGCACAGATTTTTATCACTGTCTAAATCCTGAGAAGCACATCATTTAAATAATCAGGTTCCTTGCACTCAATAATTCTGTTACGGTTTTCTGAGAAGCTTGATCTTCAGCTGTATACTACTGCTTATTAGTCATGTGTGGAAGCTTTCAAACTCATAACATGATCCAACTGAGTCTTTTATTGTTGCCTCTGTCAGGTTAAGTAGCGATTAAATATGCCCCACAGAGCAACATGCTGTTGAAAGTATATAACATCATTTCCTAATTAATGCATGTTATCTACATTCTAAACCTAATAAAAACATACCTACCAACATGTTCATGCAGAGCAGATGTGTCCAGAGTGTAGCCTGGCGGCAATTTGCAGATCTTGTTATAATTTTGTGTGGGCCACAACTACAGTTCGAGATGTTACAAATTTGGCTCTCCAGCAAATGGAGCTGATGCAGATGGAGATTTTTTTGTAATTTCTCTGCCTCCATGTTTGACAGAACCCGATCTTTCTAAGTGTGAAAGACCCATTTTGACTCCTCCATACTCTTCATTGTGGCCAAATAATTTTATCTGGTGTGAGACACTTTGAAACTGGCTTCACAATTCTGTAATTTTAATGCTTATTAACCTGATTGTTACCAGGAAACCGACCAACTTAAAAGAACCTTACCAATTCTGTAACACATACAGCCAAATAATAACGGCCAAATATTGAGCCAGAATTATACTTTGTGTGACTACAAAAAACATGTTGTGCCTTGATAAGGGAAATTTATCCAACTTTGAGTGTGTCATGATTTGGAACTGGCCGTACTTTGACTCTAGCCTTGCCGTTCTGCTCTACTGCAATCAACCTCATGCCCCGCAACTGGGAGCTGAGCTATTTAAGAAGCTCCTCTTACCTCACCCCGTTGTCAGTTAATCACAAACTCTAGCCAGTTGTTATCCAGCATTCTTTTCCTATTCAGCCTGATTGCTACGTTTTTTTGACCTCGCTTTTGTGCCCTGGATCTTCCTGCTTTGCCTTGCTCCTGCCGAATTCCTGCCGAATATCTGTTCTCTCGACTGCGACAGTTTCTGTGCCACCACCCCAATTTCTGCCTAACGGTTTGGATTTGGAAGCCAGTCTTTTCCCACTCGTGAATGACCCCTGCCAGCCTATTGGATTTTGAATTCTTCTCTAACGAACTGTTCCTCACCACTATTGGGATTAAAGCAACAAAGAAGCCCATTTGTCTTTGTTGCCTGCTGTGACGTCACTCCACCTTCTGGCTACTTCCCGGACCATACTGTCAAGGAAAGGACTAGAGAATCAGGACTGAGCTCCCCATCCTTATCCCGAAAAGGTCAGTGGTTTTTCCCTGAGGTTTCTAAGACCCCTAAGACTCCTTAACAGCCACTAACTGGTCATCTCCCCTTACAGAAGCCCCAATCGGTTCCTGCGAAAGTTCCTGACTCCCGCCAGTCTTTTTCTTTTATAATAAAGTTTTTTTAAACGCTCTCAGTGTCCGATTGAGTATTTCGGGTCCACAGCCCGGTGCGTAAAAGAAGGATTGTGTATTTGAAGTTCAAAATTGTTCCTTTCTCCGGTGGATTTTGATTTAAAATTGCTTTGAAATATTTGAATTTAGAGATTATCAATGTGATAGGACTAATAATTCCACAATTTTTTTTTAATTTTATTTACATTTTATTTAAAACTGTAAAAACTGTTGTAAATCATTCATACTCTTTGACTTTATAAAAACATCTTTATTAGCGGGGCAGCTAGTAGCACTGTTGCCTTGCAGCAAGAACCTCGGTTCAACTCCCGGCCAGAGGTCTTTCTGCATGGAGTTTGCATGTTGTCCCGTGCATGTGTGGGTTTCCTCCATGTAATCTGGCTTCCTCACACAGTCCAAAAAACATGGCTGTTAGGTTAATTGGTCTCCTAAATTGCTCTTAGGTGTGTGCGTGGTTGTTTGTCCTGTGTGTTGCCCTGCGATGGACTGGCAACCTGTCCAGGGGATGCCCCCCCTCTCACCCTAGACCACTGGAGATTGGCTTCCCCTCGAACCCTGTATGGAAGAAGAAAATGGATGGATGGATGGATGGATGGATGGATGGATGGATGGATGGATGGATGGATGGATGCAGGGGCGTTTTTAGGGTCTCATAACATTGGGGGCTTTAGCCCAAATCCAAAATTTTTAGATTTCATTAAGACAATTAATAGGTAATTTAAAGTTAAAATAATATAGGACACATTGTACCGGTTCTCTGTCTCGGCTGGTTTTAGACTAAATGTAAATTATTGTGAATCAAACAAAAAAGCTTTGCAATAATAAAAAAGCTGAATGAAGGACAAGGAGAAACAGAATTTAGGACTGAAGAAAAACCTTTTTGCTGAAGCAAATAATGACACATTTTGAGGTATTTAGAAAATAACTTAATCTGAATTTTTGCTGACAAAACGTTTTTCTTAAATTTAGAGATGTTTACTATGGGCCAGATAAATGTGCTTCTTTTGTCATCTACATAAATTACCTTTTTAAACATTACATTCTCATCAAAGTGTTCCACTCCTGAGGCTCCATTGTCTTTATTCTTATATTTCAAAAAAGGAAAGTGGTATAAAGTTGATTTTCCTAAATGTTAGTCAAATAGTAAAATCCTAAAACATATTTATTTATTTTATTATGCCAAGAGCTTTCGAAACATTTTATTAAAATTGTTCCTTCTTTTATGAACCTGTTCTCTTTTACCACCATATTTTCAGCCCTTTATTACACTTCTGGAGAAATTTGGCCTGCCAAAAATAATAAGTTAAACATTTTACAACAGTCTTTTGTTCTGCACTGAGCATGTGAGACATTAGTGCAGTTCTTACTATTAAACACTTTGAGAGGAAAGGGTGTTAAGTTGTGGTGTTTAAATAGAGCATAGAGCCTCATCCTGGACCTTATCAGTACTAATATTGCAGTAGTTAATAACTGTATACATATGGTATGTATGTCTCACCTTCAGTAAAACTGTATCCTTATTTAATTAGTTTAGTTTATATAATATTAAATGTGTAATTCAGAAAAATAAAATAGTTAACTAATCAATGGTCCACCTGTGATTAATTGCTATGATTTATTTCTTAATTATACTGCATCTTTAAACCCAGAGCTGTATGTTTAGAATCAGCACAGATGATATGAAAGAGAAGAGGGAGGTTTACTTTTGTACTTTCTACTACGTCTTACTGGAACCGGGAGATATTTTCCTGGTTTATTGAGCAACACTTCTTTCTGTCTACATTTAGAACTGGACTATAAGACTGGCTGCAGCAATGAGATGCAACTGTTGATCTGAAGGACCTTTTAATGTGTTCAGCTACGTTAGTATTAAATGCTTTTATTTTGACTGAAATAAAGGACCAGATATTTTCACATTATGATGCAGATCCAGCTAGAAGCTCACAGAGAAGGTTGCTGCTGTTTTCTATCACAGCCACATCATTTAACTTCACCTGTAGCTCAGGTGAGAGTCCCTCTGCTCTCTGTTCCTCATCATGACCTGTGATGATGCTCATTAGAGTGAACCTCCACCTCAACCTCATGTCTTGCTGGGTGAATCAGTGATTAGCTGCAACTTACAATTAGCCCATTCCGAGTCAGCATTCAGGTTTTACCGCTATCTTCGTCTGGGTTATACCGTTCTGCATCCACCTGTCCCTGAACACACACACACCCACCAGGCTGTCACTCTTCGGTAGGCTCCGCGGTTGCTCTGAAATGAGCCTTGTTCGAGGCGCTCAGTGTAACTTTTCAGGTAATGAAGGAGGCAGGTCGACCTGGAGTAAACTGCTGTTCTGGACTTCTCCAGAATGGAGTCCGTCTCTGGCTGTGCGCGTAGTTGCGCATTCGTGCTGCTGTGAGTGCGCAAATAGCAGTTTTTTTTGTCTTCTCCTTTTACTCATTGTCAGGTTAGGTGGAGCGGGACATGATTATATGGAACACAATTGAAAAAAATTGATTATTAAAAAAAAAAAAATGTAAAGTTCAATACCATTTTGTGGCTGCATCGTTTTAATACTTCTAAATTTCTTCTATCAAGAAGTTCGGGGCTATTCAAAAAACATCCGGGTCTAACTACGCGCCTATATGGATGGATCTTTTTAGCAGTACAGCAGTCAAAGTCTTCGTACCATTCTTTGCTGATGAGCTCTACGTATTTGTGGTTGGAAGGCCTCCTTGCAATCACCCTAATCTTTAGCTACCTCCACAGATTTTCTATGAGAATAATGCCCCAAAATGTTAATATTACTTCCAGTCAAAATAAACATGTTGATCATATTTAAAGATTACATTAAATCTAAATTTGCCAGAGGTATTGTGGGCTCATGTGTCGGTATATTTGAGCCTGTATGGATAATTTTGACCCTATGTGAATGAGAGCAAATCCACATTACCTACAAACCAGTGCATAAAATTCTTGTTTTTGAAACTGAAAGTTTTTTCTTGCATTATCATTCCACCCAGTTCAAGTGCCTAAATTCAAATCCTAAAAGAATGAGATCCACGCCCATGAGTGTATGTAATCTCCAAACCTGTATATAGGATATTCTGTATGTAGGATATTCCATCCTTTCAAGTGCATTAATAATAATCTGGTCAGTTTTGCATATTGGTAATTGTAACTAGAATGAGTCTGTTTATAGCACAGATCTGAGCCTGAAAGCACAGTAATGCAGCCATTCCAGAGACCCTTATTATAATAAGTCCCAATTGACCTGTTCAGTATAAAATTAAAAGAACTGCATGTCTTCCTGTTGTATACTTTATCTTGGGCCCCCTTTTAGTTTTTGTCCTCGGTCTAGGACAAACCCTTCCTTAACCTTTTAAGATAATTGACATCCTGTTAAACAAGATATATTCATCTGAGTTGAGAAAAAAACCCATCATATTTTGTGAAATAAAGCTTTCCAAATAAATATCTAATAGTACGTCTGGAACAAAAGGTCATGGACCTATTTTTCAGTGTGCAGTACTGATTACAAACCCAGCAGTAGATCCATACTGAAGTAAAATGAACAAATTATTTTGGACATATCTTATACATAACTTTTACATTTTCAAAGTAAAAGTAAAGTTTGTAAGGTTTTATTTCAGGGGAATACTTTTATAACCAGAGCAAACTAAATCAGTTTGGGGAACTAGTGGGATACTCAAAATGCCACAATGCCAACAATGCTTTCAACATCAACCAATCAGTTGTTCAAGCTGATTTGGATCACCCTACAGAACCACGCTATACCTGCTCACTGCAGAGCTGCAACATCACAAATGTAATTCGGACCACGAACAACGATTTTATGTTTGATGTGAAAACCTCAGCCAGCATGAATTGCATTAGTGTGCAGAAAGCCTATCTGAAACATATTTGATTCATATTAGGATGAGAGCCACAAAGACCTCATGTTGATTAGATTTAAGACAATATGTGCAGTCGGTCTGACATGTCAGTTATAAGCCACTGCTTTGGAACCTGTTGATATTATTTTTCCCTCTACTCCCAGATCATATCTCAGCTCTTTATTTCTACAGTACACATGAGACATCTGGGCATCCCAATCTAACTCTGTGAGACAGAAAATAATCCAACATTAGTCTGACTCAGATCCCAGGATGCTTCTCTTTAACAGGGAAGAAGTTGGATAAATTAAGTCCCGAACCATTAACTTCTAGTTTCAAATAAAATCACCAGTATGCAAAACAGAACTTATGAAGAAAATGATACTGGCAAAAATAAAAGTTTGAAGTTATATAACAAAGCAGTCACATGATAAGTGTGTCTGTTGAAATCAGTTTTAAAGTATAACCAATGTATTCAACAGTTATTGATAAGAAACCTTATCTCAGGAGATCTAATACATATACAGCCATGATGTCTATATCTGTTTATGTTTAACCTGATATTAAATAAAGAAGGAATGAAGTTCGTCACACTTTGGTCTAGAACTTATGTTCCTCAGTAGAAAATCTTGTGACTAATGGCATCCCTTCAGTTCAAGCTCCAAAACAAAACAAACAATCTCATCTGCATCCACTTCAGTGTAATCCAAATTAATTTAGTTTATTCTAGTCCAGTCCAATGGTACAGTCAGATAGTGTAGTGGTAGAAACCTTCAGCAGAACCGGGATCAGTATGTGCATCATCTGCCCTGACAGCTGGGGATTGTCTAGTATGTTTGTTGGTATCATGTTATGGGGTGGTTGAGGACCAAAGCGGCAACAGGACATTGGCAAGCAGATGTTGGTGAGGGTGTATATGTCATGAAGAAAATGATAACTTACAGAAACACGACCTGGGAACCAGGGCATGTGCAACAATGAGGAAACAGAAACCAGGAAGTTAAATACAGCAGAGATGCAATCAGTGACGTGAAAACCAGATAAGTAAAATCAACAGAACACAAAACAGTTGTGGACAGATGGTTCTTTTAATCTTTCTGCATAGTATTTGAATGGGAGGATCAGCTTTTGTCTTGTTTTTATGTGAGGTTCTGTTGAGGACCAGTAGACATCTTACCTGCAGTAGATTACTACTTTTCCAGCTAGCAGCTAATGAAGGTAGGGCTATTGCATTACTGGTCTTTCGCTATTCAAAAAAACAACAACAATTTTTTAAACATTCACAGGTGAGCAAATAGCCATCATGCTTTCAATACATGGTTATATACATGGGGACTTATTTATCTATTACCACAGGAAATATTCTGTTTTTATTAAGAATAAAATTCCACAATTCCAACAATCTTCTTTCAGATTAGAGTGATTCCATCATCTGAACTGTTTTCTTCTCTTTTACTGACTTTTTAGTGATATTTTTATTGTATCCAAGGTTATACAAGAACTTGAATGTGAGTTATATCTATCTATCTATCTATTTATCTATCTGTCTATCTGTCTATGGCCAGATCTAATATTTAATTGGGCCCCCTTTTAGCTTTGATTACAGCATGCCAACAAGATTTAGTTCCATCAAGTGGTGCATTATTTTACACCAAGGTCTTGTATTGATGATGGGAGAGTCTGACTACTGTGCAAAGCCTTCTCCAGCTCATGCCAAAGATTATCAATGGGGTTATGGTCTGGAGTCTGTTGGGCAATCAATGGGGGGAAATGGGTCTCATGCTCTCTAAATCATTCTTTCACAATTTTATTTCATTCTAATTCTTTGGGCATATTAATGTTGCTGAACCTAGACCCGAACAACTGCAGCAACCCCAGAGTATAACACTCCCCCCACAAGCTTGTACAGATGGGTGGATCACTTCACCTGCCTCTCTTCTCACCCTGATGCATCCAATGCCACCAATCAATCAGGAACAGGGTAAATTTGGACTCATCAGATCACATGACCTTCTTCAGACCACAAATTGCATCAGCTGGGGTTAAATAACTTGTCATTAAATAACTTCTCCTTGTTAAATAACTTAGCTGAAAGATAATTGACCATACAGTAACTATCCAATAGGAGGCTCATACCTAAATCCAGGTGGCAACTTTTTTTTTTGTCCAGGAAGAATGTGTGTGTGTTTGTGTGTGTGTGTGTGTATATATATATATATTATATATATATATATATATAATATATATATACACATACATATTATTAGTGTTCATTAATTGTTATGCTACTTTATAGAAGGGCAACCTGCCCAAATTCACACCTGTTGGTCGTTGGAGAGACAACAACTCCCTTGTGATGCCACGAGGAATAAGCAGTTAAAGGCTGTTAATAGAATTGTCCAAAAAAAATTAATAAATTCCTCTTTAAAGAAGTTAAACAAATGGTTTATATGGTAGGAGAAGAATGAGGACTTATAGAGAAAATTATAATGGCTTTTGTGTGCTGACTTTCTGGGTCAGTAGCTTTGCTTATATTATTGGTAATTCAATTATCCTCCTCATAAAAGAATAAATGAACATAGATAATACAATAGTAAATAAGTAAATAAATAAATAAACTAATTAGTATGTATAATATTGAACTGAAGTGGCTTGAGAACGGACCCTTGAAGATCCCACAAGGGATCTTCATTCACTCAGATTAATAGTTAGGCTTGTCCCAGTCTCAGCCCCAGTTTAGCAAGACAATAGACTGGCCCCCACAGTTTCCCGTCTATCCCTCAGTATGCCAGTTTCAGTGCACAGTAAGTGTTAAAAGAATCTTTTGCTGCAGATGTGTTATTGGCATTTGTTGTCAACTTTAGTTGGTGAATATATTAAATTGGAAATTTGTTAAAAGGTAATGCATTCCCATTGATTCCCCTAAATGTTACATACAGAAAAATAAGATCACCGTTCAAAGAAAATGTTACAGTATTGTGTTTTATAACAAACTATTAGCTTCATGTTTCTGATCAGCATTCGGTTTTCCTCTAGCAAAATGAATATATTTTTTCCACTTTAATTGTGTTCTCTTTCCACTTCATTTTTCTCTTTTATTATTCATAGCTGCTCATGTAATCAGAATATTGTAATCCCACTAAATGTCAGCTGTTACTTTGTCTCACTGCAGCCAACTAACTGAACAACATAATGGATAAAGTCAGTGAGCAGGTTGGACAGCGGGTGTTTTGGGTATTCAGACATCGTCCCAATTTTCTATCAAGTGATTTTTTGATAGCCTGACCTTTTCAGTGCATTAAAAATGGGATAAAGCTGTGGGCTAGGCTTAGGAGATGTGATGAGTGTGTTTGTGTGCTGCTTGTGTGTGCCAGTTCACTGTGAGGGTATTCGGTGGCAGTGTTTGGTCAGTACTCTTTTCTCTTCTTTTATAACCCGTGGTCACTGTTTTAGCTGAGCCATTGTCAGCCCAGATTATTTGTATTTTGCTTAAGCATGTAGGAAAGTTTTGTCTTTATGCATCATAGACAAAACGCTTCTTCAGGTGAAAGTTGGGAAAGCTCTGCACTCTCTAATTCCAAGGAGGCAAAACCTTGTTCTTTTTCATTTTCAGGCCATATTAGTGGAAAAGTAAATGGTTTTGCCATTAAATTAACTATTTTAATTCTTTATTAGCAGTCTACATTCATGACTTCTGATTAGATGTCATCCCAGAAAAATATCTAAAATAATTTATAAAATACATCTGCTTTTATAAGATGAGGTAATTCCCCTATCAATGACAATTGGCAGATGTGATGTTTGTTGGGACCCACAGCCATGGGTTACAACAGGGAATGCGGTACGGAGTTTTCTGGAACTTTCAAAATAAATTGCATTTAACCTACTTCCGGCACAACTTAGGAATTGGGGGTAAAAGCGAACTTCCCATGATGCCACTGTCCACATAAAACCCCCACTTCTCCCACAAGTCTTTCTCTTCCACTGCTCCTCTTTGCGGGACCGGGATCGGAGAGACAGCGCGCTAATGTCTCTTTGCTGGCAAACAGACATAAACTCTTCAACTGGATCCGAGAGTGTCATAAGATCACACGATCATATGCACGAGTTAAGTACGGATGAATTACTGTTTGTGTATCTGGTACTCATTCATAAAAAGGGAAATTAAGGTATAAGCATTGCTTACTTTCTCTCTGAGGCCTGCAGAAGCAAACTGTGTTCCAGAGAACTCCCTACAGAGACACGGTCTCTACAAGCCAAGTGAAGCGGTTTTTCCAGTCTGAAGGAAAGACAACGGCCCCGCATCACCGTGGTTACGGCAGTTAACGTGCAGTGTGGTCAGCGGACAGAACGGGCCGCCAAGCCACTGCTCCGGAGGTTAGCTAGAAGCTAACCCTTTGTTCACAGAGGTTTCTTCAAACTTCCTCATCGCCCCGGACAACGTTTCCTCACCACGGTTAATGAGGTTAGGTGTTTGTCAGAGTAATAGAGAGATATTTAGGGTGAAATTATCTAAACATTTTTCATTTTTGGTTTTTTTTTTCAGTTTGGTTTTGTTGGTGTTAAACTCCGCTATCTTGGTGCTAGCAGGCTATCTGCAGCACACATGCTCAGTTTTGTGTTCTGTGTTTGTGTGTTTTTAAAGTTGAGACAAACTTTATTAAAAGGGGTGATTTTAACACAGAAGATTGATCATAACGCGCCGTCCGCGCTTATGCATTTTAACTCTTTTATTAACGGTATTTTTAAAGGTGTGTGTTTGATTCTGGGGCTAAGCTATCAGCTTCTTTTGTTAGCTTCAACTGCTAACAGCTTAGGACATGTGCTTGCTGCTAAATAATATTTACCCAGAAAGGTTTAGTTTTCAATCCAGTAAATAATGTCCCTAACATCATTTTACTAAACTTGATAACTAAGTAAACACCATTAAGCCAATTTTTCCAGAAAGATTTTGTTATTTTCCAAAATATTTCCTTAAATATTTTACCATTTCCTTAAAAATATTTCTTTAAATATTATTTCAATAAATAAAGGCAGCTAATGAGACACCATTGAGAATTAGTCATCCAGAAGGTTGGTTTTATTCAGCAGATCATTCTTTAAAACATTATTTTATTAAAATAATATTTTATCTAATCTTGCATTGTGAATGGTTGTTTCAAGGTATACCAATTATTGCCTAAGTCAGTTCCAAGACTAACTTAACTTCATTTCCAGATTATTCAAGATAATCCTTGGTTCTCAGACATAATTAACATTGCATGGTAATGTTGCATCAGTCTTTTGGTCATGATTTTCAACCATCTTTAATCAACTTGTTTATATTGTACATAGCCCATTAGTCTTCGTCATTCTTTAATTCTGCTTGGTAGTTTAGTTGGATTGTTTTAGCATAGTAAAGAGTTTGTTGATTGAAATATGTTTGACTTTGAGTTGACTTATTTTTGTTAATAAATTCTTGTATTTTAAGAAATTGTGTGAATTCATTCCATGTGTGTGCAGAGTTTATGCTGTTCAATAATGTCAGAGCTTGGCTCACACCTCTCAACTTTGTCCTAATACCATCGCCTTACTGGGCTGGTATTCACAGGACAACCCTTTACAGACTGAAATATTATTTGATAAAATATTATTATTAAATAATATTGTCAGATTCATAATCATATGTTTCACTGAACAATTTAAAACTTTCTGCTGGAGGAGACAGAAAGTTGCTTCACTCTTGCTCTCTTTCAGGGGGGGTGTGACCCATATGTCAGAATGTGAGAACATTTTTAAGTACTCCTATAATTCTGCTTGGACGCAGGTAATTTAGAATTCATTTCTCTGCTGAGTGCACTCCAGAAAATTACTTCTGAAATCTTTTGAAGCAGTAATTGTAGAGATATCATTACTGAGCTCATTCTGTTGCAATTATAGATTAAAATAAAACATTTTTTTTGAAATATTTATTGTTTAATTAAAGGCAGTCAATTTTTTCGACCTTGAAAAATATAAAATGATCTTCCAACTAAAGAAAAAGTATTTAACTTACATTGTACAGCACAGCTGCATGGTCTCCCAGGATGGAAGTACTTTCCAAACACATGAAGATTAGGAGCTGATGCTGAGCTGAGTATTTGAAGATGCACCGATCAAATGTTTTGATACCTGCTAATCTTTGAACTACAACACAGATTTTATTCCATTCAGATTTCTGTTTAGAAACCATTATAAATTAAATTTAACAAGAGGTATTTTATAGCCGTGCCGCTCTGAGCAGTCACTAATCATTCATAACATTAGAAGAGGTTTGGTCCCACTATAAGTGAGAGGAAAAAATCACAGTAAAACTGTTTTGCTAATATAAAACAAATATGGATTTAACATTTTAAAATGTGTTTAGTATCTTATGTTTGCAATTAGCTCATTTACTATGACTAGCACTACTGAAACAGCAGTTGCCATGTGAATGCAGAATGGAGAATGTATATCCTTACTCAAGGAAAAAGCTCAAATCATCTCCAAATCCACCATAAAAAAGGGTTGAAAGTTCAAAAGGATAAAACAACAAAACTTTGCAGTAGTTCCTTTACCCTTAACTTTTCTTTACTGTCCTGTCTTCGCATTTTACGGATACTGTCAGGCCACGGAGCTGATTGCAGGTTTGTTGTGTGGTGTGGTGTGCTTCTCTTTCTCCACCAGGGTGCGACAGGCAGGTGCAGCCGCACAGGTGTTCTTCATCTGGAGCAATCAAAGAGGAGCTTCAAATAGTGCTAAGACTTTGGAGGAGGTGTCAGGAAAATGGACAACAGTTTGGACAGGAGCAGCAGAACAGGGCTGGCGGAACACTAAGGTGCAATCCGACGCCACACCGATTGCCTTCACGAGTAGCTGAGCTTTGTTGTGGAAATTGTGTTGGACGAAAAGAAAATAAACTGGTTTGTGACTGGACTGGAATGGCGACTCAGGTAGAGGACGATGAAGATGATATGGATTTGAGTGATTGGTCTTAGGTTGTAAAGTGGAAGAGGCAGAGGAAGAATCAGATGAGAAAATGAAAGTTTGTTTGGGACACAAGTCAGTGAAAGAGCTTTGGAAGAAAACAGTTCAGATGAAGGAATCACTGTAATATGAAAGAAGATTGTTAGAAAGGAATTTAAAGTAATTCTTAAATTTAAAGAAGAAGACGATAACATTCAGGAATACCTGTGAATGAAGATCTAGAAAAACTTAAAAAGAGCATTCAGGATGTGGAGAAAAAATAGATAAAATGATTGTTTAAAACAATAAATAGAGAAAGAGTTGAAAGTCTATCAATAATGATAGAATTTAAAGAAAATGTACTTCCGGAGAGGGTTAAGATAGGATTCATAAGCTTTCCAGTTAGGCCCTATATCCCTCACCCACTCAGGTGTTACAGGTGTCAAAGATATGGAGACGTTGCAGCAGTGTGTAAAGGAAAAAAAAGGTGTCCAAAATGTGGAGGTGATCATAGATATGAGGAATGTGATGAAAATGTTCAAGATAAATGTTGTAATTGTGGGGGACAACGTTTTGGGGGATGTGAAGTTAGGAAGAAAGCCATTAAAGTGGAACAAAAGAAGACCACCAACAATATCAGCTATGCTGAAGCTGTGAAGAGGCTGCAAGGACAGACTGGAAGGAGGGAGATAAATGTTCAACAAAACTCATCACCTCAATTAGAATCAAAAGAGAGAACTGAACCTATAATCACAGTGGAAAAGATCATGTTCATTGCGTATGTGATTAACTGCAGCTCAAGTTAAGTACAAAACTGAGGATATAGTAAAAGGAGCAGAGAAGTTCTTTGGTATAAAAGATATTTCACGGGAACGTATAAATAAAGGATTGGGAGGAGATGGGAAGTCAGGGACATCAGGAGAAAAAACACTTCAATTATTTTACAGTGGAACGCTCGAAGTTTAATAGCAAATGGGCAAGAATTTAAAGGATTCATTAAAAACCTTAGCAAAAAACAGATATGTATACAGGAAACTTGGCACAAACCAAATTTAGATTTTGTTGTAAAGGCTATACTGGTGTGCGTAGAGATAGAAATGAGGTTCAAGGAGGGGATTGTATAACATTTTTAAAAACAGGAATTAAATTTAGATTGTTAGCAAAAGGGGTTCAATTAGCATATATAGCTGTAGAAGATTGGAATAGGAAGGAGAGCATCAAAGAACTAAATTTTATAATCCTTGTAAAAGAATTAAACCTGAATTGATGGATGAAATTGCTAATTATTTAAATGGAAACCTTTTGGTGTGGTGATTTTAATGCACACAGTTCATTATGGGGTACTAAAAATGATTGCAATGGAATGGTTATTGAAGAATTAGTGGAGAATAAAAATCTTGTTTGTTTAAATGATAGAGGCACAAGAGTTAATATGAGAACAGGTACGGAGTCAGTAATTGATCTTGCAATAATTTCGAATTCGCTGGCAGGAGTTTGTTCATGGCAAATAATTAAAGATACAAGAATAGGAAGTGACCATTATCCCATAATAATAGAAATAAATGTACATATCGAAAAGTATAAGATAGGTGACTTAAAGAAATGGTGTTTCAGTAGTGCAAATTGGGAACAATTTAGGCTTATAAGCGATCAGGAGTTGGGGCAAAAATAATTTGAATATGGAAGTTGATCATTTAAATTTCTGTGTTTGTAATGGCATTTTACAAGCTGCTAATCAATCCATAAAGAAGAAAGGAGGTAGGGTTTATAAGAAGATTGTTCCATGCTGGACAAAGGAATGTGACAAAGTAATTAAAAGTCGAAATAAAGCTTTTAAAATGCTGAAAAGGAATCACAGTTCCAAGAATCTCATAGAATACACAAGATGTCAGGCTCTTATGAGAAGAACTATAAAAAGTGCAAAAAAGGATTGTTGGAGAAATTTTTGTAACTCAGTGGGAAGAGAAACAGAGATTAATAAAGTATGGTCAATGATAAGAAGAATGAATGGGATTAAAAGAGAATATACAGGGGTTGGACAATGAAACTGAAACACCTGTCATTTTAGTGTGGGAGGTTTCATGGCTAAATTGGACCAGCCTGGTAGCCAGTCTTCATTGATTGCACATTTCACCAGTAAGAGCAGAGTGTGAAGGTTCAATTAGCAGGGTAAGAGCACAGTTTTGCACAGTTTTGCTCTAAATATTGAAATGCACATTGAATTATGGGTGAATTACCAGAGTTCAAAAGAGGACAAATTGTTGGTGCACGTCTTGCTGGCGCATCTGTGACCAAGACAGCAAATCTTTGTGATGTATCAAGAGCCACGGTATCCAGGGTAATGTCAACATACCACCAAGAAGGACGAACCACATCCAACAGGATTAACTGTGGACGCAAGAGGAAGCTGTTTGAAAGGGATGTTCGGGTGCTAACCCGGATTGTATCCAAAAAACATAAAACCACGGCTGCCCAAATCACGGCAGAATTAAATGTGCACCTCAACTCTACTGTTTCCACCAGAACTGTCCGTCGGGAGCTCCACAGGGTCAATATACACGACCGGGGTGCTATAGCCAAACCTTTGGTCACTCATGCCAATGCCAAACGTCGGTTTCAATGGTACAAGGAGCGCAAATCTTGGGCTGTGGACAATGTGAAACATGTATTGTTCTCTGATGAGTCCACCTTTACTGTTTTTCCCACATCCGGGAGAGTTACGGTGTGGAGAAGCCCCAAAGAAGCGTACCACCCAGACTGTTGCATGCCCAGAGTGAAGCATGGGGGTGGATCAGTGATGGTTTGGGCTGCCATATCATGGCATTCCCTTGGCCCAATACTTGTGCTAGATGGGCGCGTCACTGCCAAGGACTGCCGAGCCATTCTCGAAGACCATGTGCATCCAATGGATCAAACATTGTATCCTGAAGGCGGTGCCGTGTATCAGGATGACAGTGCACCAATACACACAGCAAGATTGGTTTGATGAACATGAATGTGAAGTTGAACATCTCCCATGGCCTGTACAGTCACCAGATCTAAATATTATTGAGCCACTTTGGAGTGTTTTGGAGGAGCGAGTCAGGAAACGTTTTCCTCCACCAGTATCACGTAGTGACCTGGCCACTATCCTGCAAGAAGAATGGCTTAAAATCCCTCTGACCACTGTGCAGGACTTGTATATGTCATTCCCAAGACGAATTGATGCTGTATTGGCCGCAAAAGGAGGCCCTACACCATACTAATAAATTATTGTGGTCTAAAACCAGGTGTTTCAGTTTCATTGTCCAACCCCTGTAGTTATCCAATCTTAAGTGAAGGTCAAGTTACAACAGTAAAAGATGAAGAATAGGTAGATCTGATGGCAAAAACGTTTATGAAGATACATTGTTCACAAAATATTACTTTGGAAGGGAAAAGGGGAAGAGAAAGGACAATATTAGAAAATAGAGAGATATTTGAACAGATAGAACATGTTTATGATTTATTGAATGTTCCTTCTACAAAATTGGAATTAAATTAAGCTCTTCAGAAATTTAAATTAACAACACCAGGAAAATATCAAATTTGTTATTTAATGCTAAAACATCTTAGTGACTAATCTAAGGACACTTTATTGGAACTTTATAATAAAGTTTGGAGAAAATGATTAATGAAAGGATGATATATTATATAGAATCAAAAAGTTGTGTATTACAATATCAAAGTGGTTTTAGGAGAGGTAGGAATACTATGGATGCAGTTTTCAGTTTGGAATTTGAAATCAGAAAAGCGCAAATTAACAAAGAAAGTGTTGTAGCAGTGTTTTTTGATATGATATGATGTGGTAAGAAGGTTTATTAATTAAAATTGAAAAGATGGGTATTACAGGAAGGATTTGCAGATGGATCAAAGATTTTCTAACTAGAAGACAAATACAAGTAAGAATAGGAAATCATTATTCGGAGAAATATATTGTTGAAAATGGTATTCCACAAGGAGGTATAATAACTTATACTACAACCCCAAATCCCTGATGAGTTGAAAAAGGAGACACCGTGGATGCAGAGAGCAGGAGCTAAGAGAAGAGAGAGAAGGAGGAAGTTCAAACCATCTCTTCCGTTGATTGTGATGGTCAATGTGAGATCGTTGGGAAACAAATTGGATGAACTCCAAGCCCTACAAAGGACCCAGCCAGAGTACCGGGAATGCAGTATTGTGTGTTTTACTGAGACATGGCTGCAGAATCATATCCCAGACTCCAGCGTCTCTCTGCTGGGCTTTTTAACCAAACGAGCAGACAGAGATTTGAAGAGGAGTGGCAAATATAAAGGAGGTGGACTAGCAGTACTTGTGAACAACAGATGGTGTCATCCAGGACATGTTACTGTGAAGAGTCATCCCTGCAGTCCAGATATTAAACTGTTAGTAGTAAGTTTTTGGCCATATTATTTACCCAGAGAGTTCACCAGTGTTATTTTAGCAATAGTTTACATTCCACCTTTAGCTGTTGCCGACACTACATGTGATGGCATCAGCTCAGTTGTTGCTAAGCTACAGACACAACATCCCAATGCATTTGTGGCGATATCTGGTGATTTTAACCATGGTTCACTCTCTGCTACGCTTCCAATGTTTCAACAGTTTGTGAGCTGCTCTACCAGAGAAAACAAAACGTTGGATTTGTTTTTTGCAAATGTCAAGGACTCAGCCCCTCTAGGCAAATCAGATCACAATCTTGTTTTTCTCTGCTCGAAATATAAACCCCTTGTTCAGAGACAACCTGTAATAAAGAGGACTTTGAGAAAATGGTCACAGGAAGCTGAAGAAGCCCTCCAAGGTTGCTTTGAGGCTACAGACTGGGGCGCACTGTGCCAGCCACATGGAGAGAACATCAATGCCATGACAGTGTTTTGTAACCGACTATATAAACTTCTGTGTGGATAACATCATCCCCACCAGAACTGTGAGATGCTTCCCCAATAACAAACCCTGGATCACCAGTGACCTGAAGGACCTGCTAAACAAGAAAAGAAGAGAGTATACAGAAGCAACTTAAAGTCAAAATAAAAGACAGCAAGGAGGTGTACAAGAAGAAGCTGGAGAGCAAGCCCCAGCAAAACAATATCAGAGATGTGTGGTCAGGGATGAAAAAGATCACAGGCTTCAAGCAGAAGGATGATCAGACCGATGGAGGTCTGGACAGAGCCAATGAACTGAACACATTCTTCAATAGGTTCAGTTCAGAAACAAGCATAGCATCCTCCTCTCCTGCTCACAGCCAAACAGACATCCCACCAACCTTTGACCCACAGCTTTCCTGTCACACCTCAAATGTTTTATCTTCCACCTCAGCCATAGACTCTTCTGCTTCTACATGTTTGCCTTCAACCATATCAGAAGATGCTCTCTTTGCCTCCACCTTCCACCTGTTTGTCTCAAGAAGTCAGGTGAAGATGCAACTGGAGAGACTGAACTGGAATAAAGCTGCCAGTCCAGATCGTGTCAGCCCCAGAGTCCTGAAGGGCTTAGCAGAACAGCTCTGTGGTATTCTGCAGCACCTCTTTAACCTTAGCCTGGCCCAGAAGAAGGTTCCAGTGTTGTGGAAGACCTCCTGTCTTGTTCCGGTACCAAAGAAAACTCACCCATCAGTCCTCAATGACTATAGACCTGTTACCCTGACATCCCATATCATGAAGGTCCTGGAGAGGCTCCTGTTGGCCCACCTGAGTAAGCAAACAAATTATCAGGACCTCCTTGAGTTTGCTTAATCGCTGTGGAGTTGGAGTTGGAGTTGAAGATGCCATCATACACCTGCTTCAACAAACCCACTGTCATCTGGAGAAAGCCAGCAGCACTGTGAGGATCATGTTCTTTGATTTCTCCAGTGCATTTCACACAATCCAACCTGATTTGCTTTATCAGAAACTCCAGAAGACTCAGGTGGAGGCCTCAACAATCTCATGGATCAAAGACTACCTGGAGAAATGATTGCAATATTATTAGCCATTCAATGGGTTGAGGAAATAAGACCATTAAGATCAGTAAATTGTTCAGATTCTAGTTCATCATTAGTTAGTTTACAGTATAATCATTCAGAAAGCAGACCAGAAAGAAGAAAGAAAAGAAAGGACGTTGGTTTTATAAGATTCAAAAGAAGACTGGAGAACTGAGGAAGTGCAAGGAGGGAAGAAACAAATATTTCTCGTCTCAGATTTGGGCATACTGGGTTAAATAGTACTCTTTTTATTTTAGGGAAACATTGTAATGGTAAATGTGAATCCTGTGGAATAGATGAAACAACAGAACATGTTATGTTGCACTGTAAAAAATATGAGTAAGAGAGACAACAATTCATTCAAAATTTAAATAGAATTAAAGTTAAATTACATTTACCGTAAATTCCGGAGTATAAGCCGCTACTTTTTTCACACACTTTGAACACTGCGGCCTATACAACAGTGCGGCCAATGCATGTTCTTTTTCATGCCGCCAAAAACATTTTGCCTGGTAACAGTAGACCAATCAAATTAATGAGTAGTTCCAAGCAGTCTAATGAATGTGTGTGATAAATCAAGAGCACTTTCACGGTTCAATTACCTGTATTGTAAATCAGACATTTATATTCACCCTCATCAACTTGGAAAATCACCAACGGGTTTCGAAAGGCTGGACTGCTGCGTGATTAAGGGGACCGGGTGCCCTCACGTGAGAGCCTCAACGAAGAGGCGGAAGTGAGTGACGAGATCCTGAGGCTGTTCAATTCGGACACTGAAGAACAGGACTTTGATGGTTTCAGTGCGCAGGAAGAAGATGAAGAAGGCGATCAATGACTTTTGACCTGGTAGGCTGCAGTGTAAATCAGTTAGGAGATATTGGAATGTTGTTCGTGTACTGTTCAGTAAAAAAGCATTAGCAACAAAATTTGTGTGTTACTGATATCGTACGTATATTTAAAGGTAGCCGTGTTAGCCACTGTTAATATTACCATATGGATTAAGTTAAAAGTTAAAAATTCCTCACGTGTATTATCTTTCTGTGTAAATCATATTACAACGTGGGACACCCGCGGCTTAACATCCGGTGCGGCCTGTACAAGTACAAAATTGGTTTTCTTCCTAAAATTAGAGCATGCAGCTTTTAATCAGGTGCGCTCTGTAGTCCGGAATTTACGGTAGTTGATTTATTAAGAAGTAACTGAAAAAGTAACATCAGATAATATTACGTTATGTAGAAATAACACAGCTGTACAATAGAATTGAATTCCTGAGAGACATTCTGGTCCACACTCCATACCAGCAGGTGGCGGTAATGCACAAATTTTGTTGTTTGCCAACCGGCATTACAAAGCAAGAAGAAGAGGAGGCATCAGATTGGTAACTCAATTTGAGTGGTAATCAGACCAACTTACCCTGCCCTGTCCTGTTTTTGTCTCTGTCCTGACCTGTCAGCCAGCTAAATTATAGCTCTGTTTCTGCTCTGGATTACGTTCAGGGTTCTGTCTCGCTTCCTGCTGGCTGACTGCAAGCCCTCGTCCTGGATAACCCGCCGTGGTTCCGCCTCCTAACAAGTTGGTAAATACTTCAATGAACTTACCACAGCCCAAGGATCTCCCTGGAACCACTGGACCAGATCATAGATTCATTCCTCGCTCTACGTGCCCTGCCTCCACCAACTGGAGAAACCTGCTCACGCCACATGCCGACCTGCCAACCTCAGCTTCTGTGGTTCACTCACTCCTCCCCAGCCTCAATATACTCACCAAAAAGTAAGTATTACTGCACCTTCACCATTCAAGATCATTTACCAGGCATTAATCCTCCTCTCTCTCATAGTGAACCGATTCCAGAAGCCTGAAGGCTACGAAGTGCTCTTCCTGCCAGAAAACTCTCTCAATAAATCTGTTAAATCCAATTCTGTTTCTGAGTTGTGCTGCACTAGAGTCTCCTGGTTCCGGGTTAAATATGACGCATACCATATGGAGAAGCCGGCTGCCTACAGGTGGCAGTGCAGTTTTGTTTGACAAAAAGGATATCTCAAGATGGTACCCTACTTGTGAGTGACCTTATTAACTCAATACTTCATCTGGCATCAAATAAGACAGGCCACATCAATGAAATGGGAACTGAGCTATTTGGGTTATGTGTATGGATTCGTGGGTGGTGGCTATGTGACTATAAGAGTGTTAAGTAGGGTTGTGGGGAAATTTGTAATGTTGAGATGCAAAGTTGTTAGATGGTAAGAAGGCTAAAAATCTCATAACACTCAGTGCCATAGTGCAGTATATCACCTGTAGTCTTGGCCCCCAAAGATTGTAGCAGCCACAGACACTATGCACCCCAACAGAGGTAGGAGGAAAGCCCCCTGTAGACTCCCCAACCTGCAGCATTGAAGGTGGGTGGGGTACCAGAGACTCTTGCACCCAGCCTCCCTATTATGTCCCTGGTATGTTTGTGTTTTAAAGTTAAATGTTGCTATGTGTTGTGCAATAATATGCTTAAGGTATTTAATTAAATAACTTTTAGTCTGTCAATTATTGTCTTGTGAATACCAGCCCAGTATGGCAGTGGTGTTAGCACAATAAATGAGAGATTGACTCAAGCACTGGTATTCTCAAAACGGCTAATTCTGCACAGACATAGAATTAATTCAGAAGTCTCCAAAATGCACTACTTTATTAACAAAAACAATTCAATTCTAAATTAAACTTTTGATAAAACTCATTACTAGGCTAAAAAAAATCAACTAAACTACCAAGCAAAATGAAGGAATAAAGAAAACTAATCATTTATGTTCAAGTAAAGGAACAAGGGAACCAATGAAACTGAAGCAATGATATGATAGCTCAATGTGGAACCAAGATTTATGTTGAGGAATTTGGGAATGAGGTTAAATTAGTTTTAAAACTAGTTTATTGTAACAATTGGTAAGTGTAAAGGTGTTGGTACGAATCCCCTGCTGGAAGCTAGCTACCCAACAGCCCCCAACCTGTCCAACCGCTGCCTATGCCACCATAGCAGAGACCATTACATAGGATTCTCCAGGGATCCACTGAGCAGCCTGGGAGAACTTAAGCCAGCCCAGCATATTCAGCAGCCGACCAACAGCCCAGGATCCCGGTATCCCCGGATAAGCCAGAACCTCAGTTGCAGTGAGCCCTGGCTGACTAACACACTCCAAACTAAGAATGATCCAAATCCTTCACCCCTTTCCAGTTATCTGCAGAAAGTCACATTCTCTCTCTCAGCCATAGAATTGTCTATGGCTATAGTTAAAAAACAGGCTTCGAGATGGCACCGCTGTTGGCAGTCTCGGAGCTTTGCTCTCTCGAAGACAGACATCCTCCACCAGAAGCTCATTCAGCTCAAAGTCCCGGCCTCCACCAGTCAGTGGATCACTAGCTTCCTGAAGGACTGGCTGTAGCAGGTGAGGCAGGGGAACATCTTCTCCCCCACAGGAACCATCAGCACCGGTGCTCCCCAGGTGTGTGCTCTCTCCCCACTCCTTCTCCCTCTACACAAATGACTGCACCTCAGCAGACCCATCTGTGAAACTCCTGAAGTTTGCAGATGACACCACTGTTATTGGACTGATCCAGGACAGTGATGAGTCTGCATACAGACAGGAAGTGGATCGGCTGGTACATTGGTGTGGTCAGAACCGCCTTGAACTCAATCCACTCAAGACTGTGGAGTTTAAGTTCCAACAACACATGTCTGCTGTGGACCACTTCCGGTTCCATTTCTCAAAACATAGACAATGTTCAGATGAAGGCCCAGCAGAGACTGTACTTCCTGAGGCAACTCAAGAAGTACAACCTTCCAAAAGAAGCTGCTGGTCATCTTCTACACTGACATAATTCCGTCTGTCCTGTCTTTCTCCATCTCAGTCTGCTTTGGCTCATCCACAAAACAGGACAGGTCCAGATTGCAATGAACAATCAGGTCTGCAGAGAGACTCATCAGGGCTGACCTTCCCTCTATTCAGGACCTATACAGGTTTAGGGTCAGGAAAAGAGCAGTTAAAATCTCTGCAGACCCCACACACCCTGCACATAAACTGTTTAGGCTTTTATCTTCAGGTGGCGCTACAGAGCGCTGTCTGCTAAAACCAGCTGCCACAGAGACAGTTTCCTCCCCCAGGCTGTTTCTCTGATGAACACTTGGCAGCCAGAGTTCTAGAAACACACCCTGCAATGTGAGATCATTTGGACTGATCTCACTTTATTATCTATTGTAAAGTCCATTGTGTAAATATGTACATTTAAAAAGATATTCTTTATTATCCACTGTTATATATACAAAAAAAATCCTCACTGAGAGCAAAGTGAACTGGAGTCAAATTCCTTATTTGTCTGTAGAAACTTGGAAATAAAGCTGATTTTGATTATGATGTCTCAATAAGTCTGAAAATAGTTCTCTTTTAAATAGCCTCTTGTGCTGCTCTTTAATTAATGACTTAACATCTCACTGTTACTTAAAAAAAGCCTAATGATTCATAATTCTTTATGACTTTCAAAGAATGCAAATACATTATAAATATTAGAAACATAAGGAGAAAGACCATTTCCAATGGGACCCTGCAATTTAACAACCTTAACAGTTGTATTGTTTTTTTTAACTCATTCATATACTGTAATTTTTTTGGAGAAATAAAAGTTATTTTAATAGAGTGAAAGGATGTTTAAAGATTTTGAGAAACAAAGCCACAGGCATAAATGATTTAAAAGTGGTTCTATATATTAATTTGTTTGGCCTTTAAAGTTTTGTCTCTCACAGTTTTGAAAACACTGTGGGTTGCATTTTGAATAATGTGTGAGGGCAGATTGGGGAATTGGGACGATTGAGTTGTTAACTTTGAGTTTCCTGTGTGCGTCTTACAGACAGAAGCCCGTTTAAGCAACATGTTTGAACTATTTTCTTTAGCTTTGTATTAATTCTTGGGATGTTCTGGGATCCTGTATCAAAGCACTGCCGCTGTCTCCTCTTTTTTTGTAAATTTGTTTTGTTTTGTCTTTTTTTTTTGGTATGTGCGTATTTAATTTAACTAAAAGAAAAAACAACAAAAAAAAACAAAACAAAAAAAAAAAAAAAAAAAAAAATATATATATATATATATATATATATATATATATATATATATATATATATATATATATATATATATGTATAGGGTCCTCATGGTTATCATGGCCACCCTCAGAATTCAAAAAGAAGATCACTGCTATCTAATAAGTATCCAATACCACTTCAGGCATGTTTAATATCATGACTTAACAAACATGATAATATTTATAACCCTGACAAATTTGCACACAGTAATCGTGATACAAAGTTTTCATATTGTTACATCCATAGTCTCCAGTTACTTATTAAAAATATACACCTTACTGCCAGAGGTATTGGGTCCCACCACCAAATCAAATAATTCCGGTGTTCCAATCACTTCCATGGCTGCAGGTGTTTAAAGTTTGGTGTGGAGAAACTTGACTGTTCTGACCTCAACCTTCTTGAAAACCTTTAGGATGAATTAGAGTTGAGGCTGCAGTTCTGGTTTTCTAACTATGAACACACTCCTAAACCTTGTGGAAGATGTTTACAGAATAGCTATATATTGCTATTGCTGGGTCCATGAACAAACTGGACCTTATAGATTAAGTATAGAATGTCATCAAAGTTCATGTATATGTAAAAGCAGACAGACAAATACTTTTGCCGATATAGTGTATTTCATGGTTTTTGTTTTTGAAAATATTCAAACCACCCTCTAAAATGGGAAACAGTAAATTTAATATGACTCTATTGGTATTAGATTATTTTCCAATGGGTGCCCAAAGCTCCTAATTTGGCTCAGCTGAATTTTCAAAGTAGAGGCCCTGTGGAAGAAACCTCATTCTTAGAACATACTTGTGCAGTCTTATTGATTCGCCCCACTGAGGCTTGGAATGATTGATGGTCTAAAAGCATTCCTTTTGTGATTCTGTTGCTCAGTTTTTACCCCCCACAATCACAGTCCTTTCCAAACCTGCAAAAAAGAATTTGGCCTAAAATACCTGAGTGACAGGTCGGTCCAGGACCTGCTCTTGGAATAGGTCACATGTGCGGTTGCCTAGGTTACCAGCTGCTGAAGTGGCCCATACTGTTACTGCACACAAAAAAATAAATAAAAAAAACCATAAAATAAATTAAATATCAACAATGTACAACCCCAACAGCTGCCATTTTCTCATGATTTGATTCAAAAATAAAAATTCAGCTGTTCATCTGTTTAAGTATATTTGCAGTGTCAGAGAGTTAATGCTAATCTTTATAACTTCCTTAAGTTGGTAATGTTAACAGACAGGTTCTGTTGTTGTTACAAGCTAAAGTTAGCAAATGATCTGTTTGACTGTCTGTGTTTTCCACCTGAAACAGCTGTGAACAGATAGCAGAACAGCCTTATATGAGTTTACCTGCTGAATGGTTGTTGGACTGGATTTTCTCTGTGAATAGACCAAGGAGAGACCGTACCAGGTCAAAAATAAATCAGCTTTTTTTAAAGAAATTGTAAATATCCTTTCACTCCAAATTAGTCCCTTGATTATTCATATTGTGATGCCCAAGCAGCCTAAAGGTTTTAAATGTTTACCTGTTAATTCATGTGGACTGGTTTAGTGTGAACAGATCCTGAGTCTGTGATGAGTTCCGTCAGTTATTTCTTTTCATTCATCATTTTCTCCTTTTACATAAAAATAAATCTGTCAACAAAGGATCACTAATGTATATCATTGTTTTGCTTGGTTATAAAAGGTAAAACACTGAAGATGAATGTTTTCATCTTCTGTTTTTTCTGTTATCATAAATATATTTTAAAATATTTGAAACCATAATCTCACCCAGGGCTCCAAAATAACTGATAGTTTTATTTATACTCAGAGTGCTTCGCAATTTTACATACGGCTCATAGAATTTCACAAGGACAGTGGAGTGCATTATTTAATAGAACAGAAATGTTTTAAAATGAGCTCATCAAATTTTCCAGAGGGAGGGAGCATGTCTAATCAGTAGTTTTAATCTCGGGACTATACGCTGAAGAGAGGCTGCTTTGTTGAATTTGGTTAACTAACCTTAGGGGTTAAATAATTCATTTGGAATCAGTGGCTTTTACAGACAGTATGGCTGAAGAAAAAGTTTCTTAGGAGGATGGGCGTTACATGTCTCTCAGAAGTTTCCCTAAGGCCAGCAGAGGAGCACAATAGAGGGGAAAAATACCTGAGGATACTAAAGAATGGAAATACAACTGGATAGTAATAAGTATAAAGCTGAAACAAATATGATGGACAGTCTGACTTTGACTAAAATGTTGGGTTTTGCATTCTGAGAAACCCTCTTGAGTCTAATTGTGCCTTGTTTGCACTTTTCAGCAATACAAATGCCCTACTTATCCTAAAAATGCTAATCATGTGTTCGGTACAATAATATACCACATCTACCAAAACCAAATGAAAGCCTAAATGACAAATTACTGCTCTCTAAAAGCCGAGCTGAAAACTGTAGACTTGAAAAACATTCGGAAATTACCATTGATTTGCAGAGACCCCAAGGAGTTTATGCGAGCTCTGCTGGAATAATGGCTGTGTTACTTTAATCGAGCCAACAAGTACAAGCAGTTAAACTTTTTCAGTCAGTCATTTTCTACCGCTTATTCCATAGTGGGTCACGGGGGAGCTGGTGCCTATCTCCAGCAGTCTATGAGCAAGAGGCAGGGTACACCCTGGACAGGTTGCCAGTCCATTGCAGGGCAACACACAAACAACCATGCACACTCATTTATACACCTAACATTTACAGTGACTTGGTCACTGTAAATGTTGTCATTTACAGTGACCAATTAACCTAACAGACATGTCTTTGGACTGTAGGAGGAAGCCAGAGTGAGAGTGAGAACCCACGCATGCACGTGGAGAACATGCAACCTCCATGCAGAAAGACCCCTAGCCGGGAATCGAACCCAAGACCTTCTTGCTGCAAGGCAACAGTGCTACCAACTGCGCCACCATACAGCCCTCTTTTACTGCTTGTATATTACAACTACAAGCTTCAATGTATTTTATTATAATTTTTAAGTGATGGACCATCATGTTAGTGCATAAATAGTGTTGTGGAAAGAATATACTAAATGGTTTTCAACTCTTCTTTTGATTTGTTGAAATGTGATCTGAATCTGAAAGTGTGACATGCAACTTAACTCGGGTCTGTTACCCCTAAATAAGATCTACTGCAACCAATTTCGATTAAAAGTGACCTAATTTGTAAAGATAGTCCCCCTGGGCATAGTTAAATCTCTGTGAAGTTAGTTCAATGCTTTATGAAGCCCTCTTAGGTTTGTCAGAGAAGTAATCAAACATCAGACTAAAGAATACAGTAGACAGGTCATCTAAGAGTTGAGGAGACATTTAAAGCAGGGTTATGTTGTAAAACAATGTCCCAACATCTCACAAAGCTCTGTTCAGTCCATTATTTGATAATTGAAAAAATAATGCACAACTCTAGACCTACAGAAACAGCAGCGACACCTAATCTAATTAAAAAGGAGAGTTTTTTCTGAGAACAACCTGAAATTCACATCTCAAGTGGAACAAACGTCTGTTTAACTATTAGCCTCAGACTCTACAAATCTGGCCTCCACGGAGAGGGGCAAAAGAGAGCCACTTGTCAAAAAAAAGCCATAAGAAATCCTGGCAGTTCACCACATGCCATGTAGTAGGGGACACACCAAAATTTGGAAGAAGGTGCGCTGGTCAGATGACATCAAAACTGAATATTCTGGCCTACATAAAAAACTCTGTGTCCAGAGGGGAATTAAAGTCCACATCATCCATGACGCACCATCCCCTCTGTGCAACATGGTGGTGGCAGCATCATGCTGTGGTAATGCTTTTCTTCAGCAAGGACAGGGAAGCTGGTCAGAGTCGATGGTTAGGTGGATGGCAATAAATGCAGGGCATTTTGAAAGAAAACCTGATTTAAAACCAAGCTATTTTCCCTCTCGCTTTATATCTCCACCCTACTTTGTGTTAGTCTATCACAAACTGCAATAAAATACACAGTTGTTTGTGGTTGTAATGTGATTAAAGGTTAAAAAATGTTGAGGGAAATGAATACTTTTGCAGTCCACTGTAACTAATGCAGTTCTCTAAATTCTTAAAGGAAACACCTTTATTTGGCTTAAATACACTCACCGGTCACTTTATTAGGTACACCTTGCTTGTACCAGGTTGGGGCCCCTTTTGCCTTCATAACTGCCTTAATCCTTTGTGGCATAGATTCAACAAGGTACTGGAAACATTCCTCAGAGAGTTTGGTCCATATTAACATGATAGCATCACACAGATGCAGATTTGTCGGCTGCACATCCATGATGCGAATCTCCCGTTCCACCACATCCCAAAGGTGCTCTATTGGATTGAGATCTGGTGACTGTGGAGGCAATTTGAGTAGAGTGAACTCATTGTCATGTTCAAGAAACCAGTCTGAGATGATTTGTGCTTTATGACATGGTGCGTTATCCTGCTGGAAGTAACCATCAGATGATTGGTACACTGTGGTCATAAAGGGATAGACATGGTCAGCAACAATACTCAGGTAGGCTGTGGCGTTGACACGATGCTCAATTGGTACTAAGGGGCCCAAAGTGTGCCAAGAAAATATCCCCCACACCATTACACCACCAACACGAGCCTGAACTATTGATACAAGGCAGGATGGATCCATGCTTTCATGTTGTTGACGCCACATTCTGACCCTACCATCCGAATGTCGCAGCAGAAATTGAGACTCATCAGACCAGGCAACGTTTTTCCAATCTTCTATTGTCCAATTTTGGTGAGCCTGTGCTAATTGTAGCCTCAGTTTCCTGTTCTTAGCTGACAGGAGTGGCACCTGGTGTGGTCTTCTGCTGCTGTAGCCCATCTGCCTCAAGGTTCAACGTGTTGTTTAACAGATGCTCTTCTGCATGCCTTGGTTGTAACGAGTGGTTATTTGAGTTACTGTTGCCTTTCTATCAGCTCGAACCAGTCTGGCCATTCTCCTCTGACCTCTGGCATCAACAAGACATTTGTGCCCACAGAACTGCCGCTCACTGGATATTTTCTCTTTTTTGGGCCATTCTCTGTAAACCCTAGAGATGGTAGTGCCTGAAAATCCCAGTAGATCAGCAGTTTCTCAAATACTCAGACCAGCCTGTCTGGCACCAACAACCATGCCACGTTCAAAGTCACTTAAATCACCTTTCTTCCCCATTCTGATGCTCGGTTTGAACTGCAGTAGATCGTCTTGACAATGTCTACATGCCTAAATGCATTGAGTTGCTGCCATGTGATTGGCTGATTAGAAATTTGCATTAATGAGCAGTTGGATAGGTGTAAAATAAAGTGGCCAGTGAGTGTATATAGTGTGTTTGATTTTAATATACTTTAAACTTAAAATGGTAAAAGTCTCTTAAATGTCTTTTTGAATGAGAAAACACTTGAAATAAAATAACTAAATTCAAATATATAAATGAGTTAAATCAAAGAAAAAAATTTAGTCATCCCAGCTTGCTTTTAATTCCATTTATTTTCTTATTCCATGCACTCCTCTCAGCTCTAGCATATTCCTATCCATAAAAGAAGAAAAAAGCTTAGCTAACTAATCAACTTGATGAAACAACAGCAACAGAGAAAAACTACAGACCTGATCCAATTAAGAATCGGTTCAGTGATTTCTCTGACCGTCTGCTTGAAAGGGACCAGATATAGATTTGGGTCCTCTTAATACAAAGGAACTCTCAATGAAAGCGAGACAGTGAGGACGTACAAAGGAAAAAGAAATCCATTGGATCAGCAGTGGAAATATACATTGATATCGGCCTGAGAGATAGATTAGTACATTCTGAGGGACAAAAGAACAAACTGATGAGCTCAGCAACAATCTACAATCTGGCCACTTACAACACAATGCTAGTAGATTATTGAATGAGCCTTTGCATCCTTTTTGAAATTGTCCTGTGCAAGAATTTAGGTTGACTTTCCTTTTGAATGTTGAAGTCATTGTCTTAAAGAGTATCACGTGTATACAAAGCAAAGTTTTAATTTAAGCAGGTTTTAAAAAGACAATCATGGCTTCTGCCAGCCACCAGCAAACTGATTACTTCCTTCGAAGTTGCTGTCACACGTTTTTTCTTGCTACAAATGTTGCTGTTTTTAAAGTGGAACTAAACCCGATGTAAAAGCAAAAGCACAACCCCAGACAGATTTTGAAAAATGCCACCAAATTGGGCAGTGCCAAGAAACACTGCAGGGCATGACCAAGTCTGGGGATGAGTGGAGGCGGTTAAGCAGGGGTGTGGTCAGGAGGACAAGGGAAAGTGGCAGCTAGCTTTGACAAATTGAAACATGGAAGGTGGGCAGAGTGAAGCTGGTACTTTTGCCACCGATCGGTCTTGTGATGTAAAGGATTCTTTACCCCCCTCATCACTGGAGGTTAAGGGAGGCTTTATGGAGCCCAGCAGGCCTGAGCTTTTTCAGTTCGAGCCACTGGCTCAAGGTGCTGACTCAGTAATGCCCGAAGCCGGCGCTGCCGAAGCAGTGGAGGACAGTATCTGTCCCATTTCTGAGTGGTAAATTGATATTAGCAGCATCATTGTTAACATGGGCTAACTCTCAAAGCAACAACAAACTTTCAGAAAGGTTATATGTAGAGTTATACTAATAAGTTAAGTATATGATCGAAGGTATAAACCATAGAACACTCTGATGAATGCTCGCAGTACCAACTCCTGACTCGCTATGGCCCTGAACGTGGGGCTGTGATGTCCCAATATGATGAAAACATGTATCAAGCAGTACCTTTTGAACAAATAAGAAAATTCCACTGCAGATGCAACTGTTCAACCCAAAGAAGGCAGAACTAAGACGGTTTTAGGACAATTATTGGGGTTTATTGGGGTTTAGTTCCACTTTAAAACGTAATTCCTTTAGTTTGAAGTTAGCAAATGAAGCATGTTTTGTGAAACATCTAGTCCTGTCATGACTTTAAGGTGTGAAGGGAGGAAAATATGATTATGAAATTATGCTGGACAGCTGTCAGTTGGAGCTGCTACAAGCATTCAACCTGCCCAGGTCAGTGAATCTTCATCAGCGCAGACTGAGTATCTGCATGATACTGAAACATGAAAGCATGTGAAATACAAAAGCTGCAAAAACCTTAAACTAATACTTTGTGGAAGAACAGTTAGATTGAGAAACAACACTCAGACTTCTTTGATAGGAGTTTAACTGAATGCCACATTTTGTCTATTTGGCTACTATACTTGGCAAAGGTACCAGCCACTGTACTGTTGAGTTGGATGTAAAAATTCTTTTGGATCTATCGCTTGACATGAATCTTTTAAGAAACTTAAAATGACTGTTTTACTGTGTCTAATCCTCTGCAGCAATCCTGTCTTGCAGGAGTAGTTGCTTGTGCAGCCCATCGGTCCTACCACTTTCAGTCAGAAAGCCTATTTGCCTCTGTAATCAGAGGACACGACAACTAAATGCTTGATTGAAAATAAAATTTAAGCCAGATTTATGTGTAGATGTAGAAGTTTTGAGGCGATGGACTTTTGATCAGCCTTCTTGAGGTTAAATGTTTTCTTTAACTTGCCTACACTTCTTTGTAGTTGTTTTGTTTCTTGCTCTTGTCTTTTCTGTGTGCATTTTGAAGCTCTGCCTAAAACCTGGTTGTGATCCACCAGCACAAAATGCAAATACTTGCAATTTTTTCCCTGGTCTTGAAATTTTGATCAGGACAATATTTCATTGGGTGTCTGAGATCTTGAGTGATCTCTCTGTTTTGTAACAGTCTTCTCCTATAAATATAGAGAAACAAAAGGTTTGGAAAAAAACAGTACTATCCATATTTCTTGACAGCTATCTGAGGCTGTGTGGCACCTTTTCCAAATCTTCTCTGGGAGCACCCCTCTGTGGGCTTTAATGCTGACCAAAGGAGGAAGAAGAGAGTTTTATGCCAAATATAGTCTGACAAAGAGAGTCACACAACCTGTATCATTAAGGAGGAGGTGAAATGTTTAGGTTTTATTTTTTGATGTTGTTGAGTACATAAATAAAAACAGAAGTCAATACTGTTCAACCTATATGCAATTAAATCCACTACAAAGACAAGATATTAAATATTCAAACTGAAAAACGATGTTCTGTAAATATTTACTCATTTTGAATTTGATGCTTGCAACACGTTCCAACAGAGCTGGGACAGAACCATGTTTACCTCTGTGTTACATCACCTTCCCTTTTACCAACACTCAATAAGTGTTTGGCCACTGAGGACTAATTGTTGAAGCTTTGAAGGTGGAATTCTTTCCGATTATTCCTCGATCAACAACTTCAGGTGCTTAACAGTCCGGTGTCTCCATTGTCATATTTTATGCTTAAAAATGCTCCATATATTTTTAATAGGAGACAGGTCTGGACTCCAGGCAGACCAGTCTAGCACCAGCCAGTTGGAACACATGTAGAATGTGGCTTGGCATTGTCTTGCAGAAATAAGCAGGGATTTCCCTGAAAAACACGTTGCTTGGATAACAGCAGATGTTGCTCCAAAACCTGTATGTACCTTTAAGCATTAATGGACCCTTCACAGATGTGCCAGTTACCCATGCTGTAGGCTCTAACACACCTCAATACTATCACGGATGCTGGTCTTTGAACTTTGCCCTGATAACAATCCAGATAGTCCTTTTCCTGTTTGGCCTGAAGAACACGACATCCATGATTTTCAAAAACTATTTAAAATGTGGACTTGTCAGACCACACCACACCGTTCCACTTTGCACCAGTCCATCTCAGATGAGCTTCTGTCCAGAGCAGCATTTCTGGGTGTTGCTGATATATGGCTTTGGCTTTGCATGGTAGAGTTTTGACTTGCACTTGTAGATGTAGCTATGAACTGTGTTAACTGAGAGATTTCTCCGGATTCTCTCAGTGTTTTGATGATATTATGGACTGATTATTGATAGATGATGAAATCCCTAAATTCCTTGCAAATGTACATTGAGAGACATTTTTAAACTGTTGGAATATTTGCTCAAGCAGTCGTTCACAAAGTGGTGAACCTTGCCCCATCATTGCTTGTAAATGACTTCAAGCTTCAATAATTAGTCCTCAGTTCCCAAATGCTTATAGAGTGTTGTTAAAAGGAAAGATGGTAACACAGTGGTAAACATGCGCCTGTCCCAGCTTTTTTGAAATCTGTTGGAAGGATCAAATTCAAAATAAGTGAATATTTGCAAAACAAACAAGGTTTATCAGTTTGAACACTAAATATCTTCTATTTGCACTATATTCAATTGCATATTGGTTGAACAGAATTTTCCAATCTTTGTTTTCTGTTTTTGTTTACGTCTTACAAAACATCCCAACTTCATTGGAACTGGAGTTGTATGTTTATTGTTCATTACATTTATCAGACACATTTATTGTGAAATGAGGGTCTGGTTTCTGGAAGCACAGTTTATCTATAGGAGGAAGAGACAGAAGAGTATGGAGGACCGATCCTGCCATAATTAAGAATAAATACAGAAATAAATAAATGGATCAATAA
This sequence comes from Crenichthys baileyi, assembly GCA_036173005.1. NCBI lineage: Eukaryota > Metazoa > Chordata > Actinopteri > Cyprinodontiformes > Goodeidae > Crenichthys > Crenichthys baileyi. The sequence continues at coordinate 10,659 of JAHHUM010002365.1, read as the reverse complement.
AATAATTACTGGGCAAAAAGGTAGCTAGAAATATAAATTAGTGCGACATTATATGCAACAAAATAATAAAAAGAAGAGATTTATCAAATTATTGTTATCTGATTTAAATATGTATATTTCTATTTTAATCTACTATTTTTATTCAAACCACAAATTTTCAAATTATTTTTTTCTTGAACTCGATATTTTTCCTTTGTTTATTTAATACAACTGGATTACTTGCTGTTTTGTTTTTCCTACCCCTTTTATTTCTTTCAAATGTATTACCACTCTAATATATTTAAAACATGTTTTTTTTCTTAAAATTTTATTATTTTTATCCTTTTATTTGTTAAGCACCGATGTATTTTCCCCTCTATTATACCCCTGTTGTATTTTTTTACCCAACCGATTTCCCTGAGCCGATTTATTTCCATCTTCCTTTTTTACATTACTTGGTCGCTGTATTGTTTTTCCTCCTTAACATGAGGAAGAAATGTAAATATAAACGGGGTGGAACAGAGACAGAGGTGGCGGTCTTTGGAGCAGCGTCACCGCCTCAGCTTCTCTCCTATTGGCTGAGGTCAAGCCTCTAGGAAGTAGCTGCTGAGCCTCTGCCTGGATCTGAAAAGGAGCTAGCAGAAACGACTAACTTAAATTCTGTCATGTTGCTAAAGAAGTCAGGGGCATGGTGGATTTGGTGGTAGATAGTGCTGTTAGTCAGGATAGTTTTCTGTATGTATCCTGTTGACTCTAATTGAGAGAATACTTTAGTTTGCCGAAGTAGTAAGAGGAAGTCACGTTTTCTGACGTGCTTTCAAAATAAAAGCATCACTCATTGACTGACTTTTCACAAACTAGGGGAAACATACCACAATAACTTCAACCTTAAATTTACATCTTTAAACATTTATAATGATACTTTCTGAATAATATTAAGATATACATTTTTCAACAATAAATCCTAGTAAATATGGCCAATATTTTTCAACATATTAACATTTTTAAAGTAAACTGTCATTCAAGAAAGATTTCTGTCTTGATGAAGACTTGAGTTTCTGTAAATGTCACTATGTTTTATTTATGTTTCATAACAGCGCTATCTACCACCAAATCCATAATGCTCCTGACGTCTTTAGCAACATGACAGAAGTTAAAATAGCCGTTTCTGGTAGCTTCTTTTCAGAACCAGGCAGCCATAATGAGGCTCTGCAACTACTTCCTAGAGGCTTGACCTCAGCCAATAGGAGAGAAGCTGAGGCAGTGAAGCTGGCCCAAAGACCACCCCTCTGTCTCTGTTCCACCCCGTTCGTATTTACATTTTTTCCTCATGTTGAGGAGGAAAAAACAATACAGCGACCAAGTAATGTAAAAAAGAAAGATGGAAATAAATGGTCTCAGGGAAATCGGTTGGGTAAAAAAATACAACAGGAGTATATTAGAGGGGAAAATGCATCAGTGCTTAACAAATAAAAGGATAAAAATAATAAAATTTTAAGGAAAAAAAGAGCATGTTTTAAATATATTAGAGTGGTAATAAATTAGAAAGAAATAAAAGGGGTAGGAAAAACAAAACAGCAAGTAATCCAGTTGTATTAAATAAACAAAGGAAAAATATGGAGTTCAAGAAAAAAAATATGATTTGAAAATTAGTGGTTTAAATAAAAATAGTAGATTAAAATAGAAATATATATATTTATATCCGAATGATTGATCAAAAATTTAATAAATATCTTCTTTTTTCTTATGTGTTTAATGGCGCACTAATTTATATTTCTAGCTACTTTTTGGCCCATTAATTATTTAATTGAGTCATTTATTTATTTATTCTTAATCATGGCAGGATCAGTCCTCCACAGAGTTAGCATGGGGACAGGAAAAATAAAAGGAAATGTTTGACAACAATAACCAGAGCTGGCTTACGAATCCGAGGAGTGGCAGCAGGTTTCAAGGAGTAGATCCAATTGGCTTGGAGGCAAGGTTCTGTTAGTGTTCCTGAGGAAATACAGATGTGCCAGGCTTATAATAGCAGGTGGAAAGTTGAAGAGAAGGCTGGCAAAGAACTCTGGAGTGGAAGATGCTGTGGTTGACGACCAGGAAAGCTTGCATTTAATCGGGAGGATACTGGGGTAAGGAGAGAAGGTGTGTTTGGATCAGAGATCACCAAGTGAATGAGGGTTCAAGGAATTTGGAGTTTAATCAAGTAAGAACTTCTTACAAGATCAATCTGAGAACACACAGAGGACAGGAAATCATGAGACTTCAAGAAGAAAAACAAGTCTAAGATTTGGCTTGATTCTACCAGTAAAGGTATCATATTGTCATCACACAGCTCCTTATAAACCCTGGCAGGAGATAAAAAGATTGCCTTCAGGTATGTCTCTACAGAGACAGAGGTAAACAAGCACACCCAGCACACTCACGCTCCAAAACCATGACAACACTGGCCAATCTTCCAACAAGCTTCATTTTGTTTTTTTACCTGTGGTTGAGACATTAATCCACCTTATCCAGAAATATTTCATTTGTGTTGATACTATTGGGTTTGGAATTCCAAAGAGAACCTTCAATACCTTTGCTAGATGAGAACAGCTGGTGACTCGCAGGTGAATCAACTTTAAGGCCAGATCTAACATATGTTGTGCATTTTCTATCCATTGTGCTATGGAAAACCTCAGTTCCCCAGAAACCAGTCTGTTACATTGAGAGGTTGCACAACAAGACCAAGGCTAAGAGTAAACTAGCTTATCTTTATCTAAGGTTGATTTCAGTCTAAATTCCTCTCATAATGTGTTTTTGTGGTGTGTTTATGTTATGTTCCTGGTTGTTTGCCTAATTAATTGTTGTGCAGTTACTACTCGTACTCGTACTCGTACTCGTCGTCTTCCGCTTATCCGGGACCGGGTCGCGGGGGCAGCAGACTCAGCAGAGACACCCAGACGTCCCTCTCCCCAGACACCTCCTCCTCCTGGGGGAGCCCAAGGGGGTTCCAGGCCAGTGGAGAGACATAGTCCCCCCCAGCGTGTCCTGGGCCGTCCCCTGGGGCCTCCTCCCGGGGGGACGTGCCTGGAACACCCCCAGGAAGGTCCAGGAGGCATCCGATATAGATGCCCCGGCCACCTCAAATGGCTCCTCTCGATGTTAGGAGCGAGCTCTACTCCGAGCAACTCCCGGGTGGCCGACCCTCCCCCTATCTCTAAGGGAGTGCCCGCCACCCTACGGAGGAAGCTCATTTCACCGTTGTTCCGGGATCCGTTTTTTCGGTCATGCCCGTTCATGGCCAAAAGGTGGGGGGTAGGAACGTAGCCCCGACCGGAAATTTCGAGAGCTTCGCTTTTTCGGCTCGCCTCTCTTCACCCAACGGACGCCGGTGCCCCCATTACTCCCCCAAGCCGCACGATCCACTGTCGATCTCCCCCCCATCTTCCTCACTCTGAAAAAACCCCCCAAGATACTTGAACTCCTCCACTTAGGCAGGAACTCTCCCCCAACCTAAGAGGAAAAAGCCCCCCTTTTCCAGTCGAGTACCAGGGCCCCTCCGATTGGGGGAGCTGATTTCACCCCCACCCGTTTCACACTGGCTGCAAAACCCCCCGCCACATGTTTTAGGTCTTGGTAAGGGGCCCCGCAGACCACGTCATCTGCAAAAAAAAAAAAGGAAACGAAATCCACGGGCCCCCAAATCAACCCCTTCCCGGGCCCTTGGTGCTTAGAACCCTGTCCATAAAAGTTAAAAACAAGACCGGGGGACAAAGGGCAACCCTGCGGAGTCCAACAGCACCGGGAACGGGTCGGACTTAGTGCCGGGAATGGGGGACCAAACCCTGCCCCCCCGTACGGGAGCCGGTTTGGCCCCTAATAAAGGGCCCCCGATTTAATACTCCTGGAGCACCCCCCACAGGGCATCACGAGGGACACAGTCGAATGCTTTCTCTAGGTCCACAAAACACATGTGGACCGGTTGGGCAAACTCCCATGAACCCTCGAGTACCTTGTAGAGGGTATAGAGCTGCTCCAGTGTTCCATGGCCGGGGTGGTTCAAGGAGGGGTGGCAGTTCAAGGAGGGGTTCAATTACTAATATATTAATAATTGATCCTATAAATGAATGGATCCAATGTAGTCATTCAATTGCAGCTGTAGGGTCAGTTGTATGATTCTGAAAACAAGTATTGCTTTGTTTTCTTTTTCACTCATACATTTCTATGAAATATTTTGTTAAGTCTCTCTGACAAAGAGAATTTACTTCATCATGATGGTTTTGAGGCAAGTGTGCTGAGATAATTGAATGCACAATATAAGATGTTTTTTTTAATAAATAAAACTGATAGAAATGTAAGAAAGACAATAAAACCTTGTCCAACCTTCAGAGACTCATTAGACATGTATTGAAATCCAGATGGCAAGTTGTTTAACATTCACTGTTAATTCTTTATAGTATTGTGTAAAATCTTGTCTTGTGAACAGGATTTATAAACTTAATTATAACAAATGCACCTGGTAACTTGTTTTTGTTTTACTAAAATCACTAAGTAACTGCTCATCATATAGACTTTAGCTATAGGAAATATTTTAATTTAGCAGAGTTGTGCAAAAATCTTCATAATCTTTTAAAAGCAACTTTTATAAAAAGGTTGAATAAACCAACCAGTTCCACCTGTCAGTCTTTCAAAGTGTAAAAGACAAGGAGATGGAGATGTTATTTGACCACAGGAAAATGAGCTTCTCCTGAAACTGTGACATCACCCTTTGATTCAGGTGTATATTCACAAAATCTGCTCAAAGTAATCCATTAATAATGATCATGCATACTAATTGTGTAACTGCAGTCAAGTATATTATAAAATGATATACATATGATCATTTAAACTAAAGGTGTTTATTCCATGTAGGTTACAAACGCTGTATGCATGTGCATTCTTTTGGCCCAGCACCAAGCTTGTTGTTAATGCTTGCAGTACTTGTGTGACTTTAGAACCCCGACAAGAAAGTCATGAACATGAGGCAGTCTAAAGCACAACTCTTATCCAGATCAACACGCTGAGGAGAGGCAGACCATCATTTATGAGGCCAGAGCACAAAGCCCCAGTGTAAAAAATATTGCCAACAATGCTCCATATACTGATGTTGAAAGGGATAATCCAGGACAGTTGCCAGAAAAAGTTGCAAGAAATGACACAAGGCACTGCAAAGGTCGATCAAATGCTTGCATCAATGGAACCAAACACTTACACAGACATGGTCATATCACACGTTATTATTACTTATTAGACGTATTATTATTATATGTTTCACCAAATGCGGCAGGATCTGTAAAGAAGCAACCTGACTATCAGCAGAGCAATGGTGCTGCTCATCAGTTATACCTGAATTATTTTTAATCAGTAAATCTGATGCCTCAAAAAACAGATGCTTTGATAGCTAATATGTATGCCTCATTCAGATGTGTTAACACACTGGTAAAATATCAGCAACAATCCTTGCTACAGCCCATCTACCCTGGTGATGCCAAAAGGTCATTTTGAAGAGTCCATCAGCTCACTCTAACTGGAAATATCACAAATGGAAAACATTTGCCAGGATTCCCGGAAGTAAAATAAAATAAAATAAAAACAAGAGCCAAACTCTTCTCTGAGGTTTTGGAACAGTGAGGCATTAAGTGTCTTTATTTACTGGAGTCTGCTGACACTTGGGTTTAATAACAAAAGATCATAAAGTTTAAATGCATTAACTTTAGTTAACTAATAACAGAAAAAAAAAAAAAAAATTTTGGTAGGCACAAATAAAATAACACATTTACTTGAACTTTTTCAGTTTTCTAATTTTTGGCAAACTGGTTACCCTGATGTACACATCTGAGCACAGTGGTGATAATACAACAGTTTTTCTTCTTCCAATGCTTTAGATGTGGTGAGCATTCCAACACCTCGGTCCGAAATTATAACCAAATGTGGATTATTCTAGAATAGGCTCATTTATCTTCTTTTAGGACATAAAACAGCAGCATAAAAATGTGTTTGCTAATTGGAAGAAAGATGCAAAGGAACTGACTGGAAGGTCCTTCATCATGTAGCTGATCCAAAACAGAAATTGTGTTCATCGGGGACAACGAGTGGAAGGTGTCGGACTGGTCAAGTCAATCTCCTGACTTAAACTCCATATGTCTTGCTTGGTGCCAGCTAAAGAGAAGACTTAACAGACCTTTTAAAACAAGCAACCAGAAAAGGCTGCACTGAAAGCCACACAAAACAATAATGCAAGAGTTTGGTGACCTCAGTGGGTCCCTGACTTAATGCAGTTACTGCAAGTAAAGTATTTATAAGTAGATATGAAGTATTATTCTCTTGTCAAAATTCTTCCTCAGCTCTGCAACATTGTCAGTTATTGCCAGTGCTTGATGGCAGTTGTTGCCACTAAGGTTTTGATGGGAGACGTCTATGTACAGCCATTTTCAGACACACCAGAGATGTTAAATTTGGTTCAAGTCTGGACTCTGGCTTGGCCATTCCAGGACATTGACAGAGTGATTCTGAAGCAACTCCGAGATCTTGGCTGTGTGCTTTGGGTCTGTGTCCTGCTGAAAAATGAATCGTAACCCAAAACTGAGGTCAAGCGCTCTCTGGAGCTAGTTTTTATCCAGGATGTCTCTGTTCATTGCTGCATTTATCTTCCCCTCTATCCTGAATAGTCTGCCAGTTCCTTCTGCTAAAAAAAAAACATCCCCATAGCATGATACTGTCCCCACAGAGCTTCACTGTAGGGATGGTATTAGCCTGGTGATGAGCGGTGATGGTTTACTCCAAACATGATGCCTGGCATTCACACCAAAAAGTTAGATCTTGGTCTCATCAGAACAGAATTCTGTTTCCAATGGTTCGAGAGTCCTTCAGGTGCCTTCTCTAGACTGGTTGCCATGTTCCTTTTATTAAGGAGTGGCTTTCATCTGGCCACTCTACCATACAGGCCTGATTAGTGGATTGCTGCAGCGATGGTTGTCCTTCTGGAAGATTCTCCTCTCTCTAAATTTTAAACTGTGAATACTTACGTAAATGTGATTCATAGTTTTGTATATATATATATCCTCCATGAGGACATCACAGAGCTGGTGGATGTTGGAGACCTTGTGCTCCTCCACCTTCTGTTTGAGGATGCCCCACAAATATTCAATCGGGTTTAGGTCTGGAGACATGCTTGGCCAGTCCAGTACCTTTACCCTCAGTTTCTTAAGCAAGGCAGTGGTCGTCTTGGAGGTGTGTTTTGGGTCTTTATGATGTTGTAATACTGCCCTGCGGCCTTTTTGCCGAAGGTAGGGGATCATATTCTGCTTTAGAATGCCAACATTCCAAAGATATCCTTGGTCAAAGTATTGACTAAGGATCTGTACGACATTTGTCCTACAGATATCCTTGGTCAATACTTTAGTTAATGGTATATCCACATGAATATACAAGCTTGGTATGATACTAACACACGGTGGCCAGGAAATACACTGTTTATGTGCTTTTGCTGTATTTTATTGAACTTTACAACAATCTTATTTAGAAAAGGGGACATTGGTTCTTGGAAACCAGCCCTTTGACTATCCATTTAAACATTACAGCTCTTAGTGAGAACTGGTGGTTTTACTTCAGTGCCTCTAGCGGCAGAGCCAAGTATTACAAGAACAAACGCTTAAGAAAATAAGCCTCTGAAAAAATGTCTTTTCTAAATTGCCTTTCAGGGCAGAACAGAAAAAAAAAACTTAAAAATATTTGAATCTTGATTTTTTTTTTTTCACTTGCCTTTCAAGGGCAGAACTAAACAAACAAAAAAAAAGGAAAAACTTCGAAATATTTTAATTTAGTTTTTATTTCATTTGCCTTCCGTACCTAAGGGTGGCACAACCAGATATTAGGTTTAGGGGTCAACTAGTTTTTAGTATATGGTCAGGTTGGTTTGGGTAGTTTTATTCTCTTAATAAGCATTATTATTGAACCACACAGCAGCACTACACCTACAAAAAATCTGTAATATCACTAGAATGCTTTGACAGCAAACCTGTGGCCACCGCAGCTGCCAGCTTCCATTATATCAGCACTTTCTGATGTCAAACCATTTATTATTTTTTGCTTGAGGGTTACTGCATTCTGATGACAAGGTCAATATCCTGGACCTGAGGAGAGGTCTCTGAGGAAGCCGGCGTATGAGTGTAACTCTGTGTGGGTCGGAGTCAGAGCTTGTTGAATTTTCCACGTCATATGTTCTAAACCTGCAGCAGTGGAGGTGATGTTCATGAATCTTCTCTATGAGGTTTTGGATGAAGAAGGTGAAACTAAAATTTGGAGTAAGTTTTTGGAAGAGAAAGAAATGAAATGCTTGGTGTTCCTGGAAAGATCCTCTGAAAAGTACTAACTGGTAGATATTTTCTGCCTCTACACGAGTAGCTTCAGTGCTTCTGATGTTTTAGATGAGCTTGTCTGTGTTGAATTGATTTAATAAAAATCGTTTTGAAATGCTAACACCGACAGCCCTACCATCCCTAGTGCATGGCTGCATGGCAGGACGCTTACAGACATTCTTTCAGTAAACACATCTTACTTAAACATATCTTCAGAGGTCCTCAGCGGCACCTCTGATTGGACAGAAATGCAGATTTAAGAGCAGATGCAGATTTAACCAATTAAAAGCCATTTTAGCAATTATTATCTTTTTTTTCATAAAAACACAGATTTTTTTATAATCCCTTATAATGAAAGTGGACCCTTTCCTTTGGATGGGGAATTATTTGAGTCTAAAGGTGCCAAAGATGGGGTAATGTTTAAATTGTGTCAGTTTTATTTTGTAAATTTTTCAAAAAATTCGGGGGTTGGGGAAGAACTGAAAAAACCGGGTTCATTTTAGTGTGGAGTTTCATGGGTAAATTGGACCACCCCCGGTAGCCAGTCTTCATTTTTGCACATTGCACTAAAGCAAGGTGAAGGTTCAAATTGCAGGGTAAGAGCACTTTTGCTCAAAATTTAAATGCACACAAAATTATGGGGGACATACCAAAGTTCAAAAAAAACAAAATTTTGGTGCCCGTCTGATGGCACATCTTGACCAAGGGCAGCAGTCTTGTGATTTTACAGTCCACGGGATCCAGGGTAATGTCGCAACCCCCAAAAAGACGAACCACACCAAAAGGATTAACTGGGGACCCAGAGGGAAACTGTCTGAAAGGGGTGTTCAGGTGCTAAACCCGTTTTATCCAAAAAACATAAAAACAAAGGGTGCCCAAATCACGGGAAAAATTAAATGTTGCACCTCAACTCTCCTGTTTTTCCACCGAACTGTCCTCGGGGGCTCCCCAAGGGGGCAATAACAAGCCGGGGCTGCTATAGCCCAAACCTTTGTCACTCTGCCAATCCAAAAAGTCAGTTTTAAAAGGGCAAGGACGTAAATTTGGGGGTTTTACAATTTAAACTGCTTTTTTCTCTTGAGTCCACCTTTACTGTTTTCCCCACATCCGGGAAGTTACTGTGGGGAACTCCAAAAAAGTGTACCACCCAGACTGTTTTTTGCCCGAGTGAAGCATGGGGGTGGATCGTGATGTTTTGGGGCGGCCATATCAGGCATTCCTTGGCCCAATACTTTGCTAATGGGCCCCGTCACTGCCAAAACTACCGAACCATTCTTGGGGGACCATGTGCATCCAATGGTTCAAACATTGTATCCTAAGGCGTCCGTTTTTCAGGAGGAAAATGCACCAATACACACAGCAAGACGGGTTGAAAGTTTGGGTTTGATGAACATAAAAGGAAGTTGAACTCTCCCATGGCCTGCACGCCCACCAATCTAAAATTACTAAAACCATTTTGGGGGGTTTTTTTGGAGGAGCGAGTCGGAACGTTTTTCCTCCACCTATACGTTGCCTGGCCACTACCCTGAAGAAACAATGGCTTAAAATCCCCTGCCACTGTGGCGGCTTGTATATGTCATTCCCCAAAGATTGACGCTGTTTTGGCAGCAAAGGGGGGCCCTACACTATTACGAAAAAATTATTGTGGTCTAAAAAGGTGTTTTAGGTTTTATTGTCCCCCCCCTGTAGTTTCCGTACATGACAAAATTTATCTTCCCCTACGAAACAAAAAAACAGAACTTTTGCAACTGAAACAAAAAGAAATTAAATAAAATCAGTTATAAATTAAATTCAAATTGCAATTGTAGTGCATTCAAAGAAGTCATATTACAATCGAGTTAATGGCACAGAAAATATAGAAGGGAAACAGGCAGTTAAAGCTAATAAACAGAACTAAAGCTAAACAAAAATAAAATTCAAAAATAAGAAAATATATTACTGCAACCTTTCTGCAACGGGCTCCCTGATCTTGCTGAGGTCACTAGAATGACCGTTTGCCTGTCAGAAGGAGAAGAATCATCAAAATTAAAATTCCTTACAAGAACCTAAAAAGAACCCAAAAGGTCAGAAAACAAACCCAAAAAAAGATTTTTTCAAAAAATAATTTTTCCGAATTGAATTGTTGATTAACAAGTCTTTAGAAAGCGATATACCCTGACACACTATCAATGCCAATTTGGGAGACTGACCTGGACCACAGACATCTTTCCCAATGTCCCCAAATTTTACTGCTAGGGGGTCAACCCATAGGGGGGAAAGGGACGAGAACATGCCTGAAAGGTCCTTTGGAGAACACAAAAAAAAA